>VMOF01000369.1:57360301-57914571 GCA_011764245.1 Trialeurodes vaporariorum
TTCTTTGCACAGTTACGCCTTTATTTTAGAACCAATTTGGCCCGTTTATGGCTCAAAAAACCAAGCAAAAAATTATGCAGGTGCTGACAGTCCGATTTTTTTGTCTAATATTCGTCTGTTCTGAGAAAACAGCCGAAAACCGTTAAAAAACGGATATTTTCGGAGCCAGCGACAGGTAACGCCATCTATTGGATTAAAATTTCCGGGAGTTTTCCATAGAATCACCTTAAGTGACTTAATAATTCTAAAAAAAAATAATTAAAAGAATAGATAATTTTTGCACTATAAGAAAATTTGTTTTTATTTGTTGAACTTTTCCAGTTTTTTCAGGCATTGATGGCATCAATTCGATTTTGAATTCAAGTCCGGAGGTGAATTCAAAATCGAATTGATGCTATCAATGCCGCGAAAACACCTAAAAACACAATTATGAGTTTCCTCGAATATGTAGGTTAGGTTGGTATTGATATTCATATTCGAGGAAACTCAATTGTGTTTTTAGGTGTTTTCGGGGCGTCCATGGCATCAATTTGATTTTGAATTGATGCCATGGATGCCCCGAAAACACCTGAAAACACAATTGAGTTTCCTCGAATATGTAGGTTAGGTTGGTATTGATATTCATATTCGATCGCGAAAATTCGCTTGTAGACGTTTTCGCAGCTGTGGATCGCGCGCGCAGAATCGCCGTGTTCGTCATTTTTGGAATTTTGGGATGCACGGATTCTAGAAACTGTGCACTTGTGCAGAAACTAGTAAAGGACGACTTGACATGAAATACGTAAACCGCTCCCGGCCGCCGCTCTTTAGGATGCAGATTGTTGGTGAAGTTAAGTAAAAACTTGTTGATGAATGTTGAGTCTCTTGACTTTGGTCCCGACTCCCGGATGATGAATCGAGAAGCCACTCTTCGGTCGGTGCGTTTCTTGATGGCATCAAGATGCATCAATCATCAGCTTGGAGACCGCGCGGGAAAAGTTGAGACCCCAGCGTTGGCAGCTTTTACCGGAAAACCTATCACTGCAGACTACGGAGCTCACTTCAGATGTGTAGTCCTAGTCATTAATGTGTTAGGTGACGAATCGTAAGAATTCACTTTTTCCTCATAAAACTCTAAAATCGCAACAAAACTTCAGGGCTCACTCGAAAAGCCTATGTCGTGAAGTTTGCTTTGATTGAAAGAAGTATTTTTAATTTTCAACACTGAAAAAACTTCCTGAATTTTGCTCAGAGGTGCCAATATTCCTTAAATGTGTGCTTTTGGCATTTATTCATCGGTTTTAGCCAAAAACTGTTGATTTTTTGAGCAGTGCGACGTGTTCACAGTTCGAACCATAAGTAATCGACCCTGGAATCACCTTAAAAGTCAGACCACATTTTAATAAAAAAAAAAAAAAAATTAAACTGTGCAAGACCTTTAATTAATTATTTGGTCGTTTTTATTTACGAATCAATTTAAAAAGAGAAAAAGTCATACATACGTGTCGACCAACAGTCAACACTTTGGCCTTTTTTAGTGTAAGGTATGTGACCCAAAGTTGGCCCGGCTCTTAAGGTAGCCCACCCCAGCTTATTTCTGTTAATTACACGAATTGACGATAAATGGCGTTATAGTGCTGAGTAGCAGGATGCTATCACTTCCCCCACTCCAAAATTCAAGAGCATCGGGCGATTCAGTCGGTGCGGAACAGTGCAACGTCTATTTTCGCAGGTCTTCAGCTAATTTTCACGGAAGTAAACAAGCGTAAAAGCTAAGCCCTTAAATTGATTCCACCTTTGACTTTCAACTCATCATAATCATTATAATTTCTGGTGTAACTAGAGTCTAGATACCGTTTTTGAACGATAAAATAGCATTTGAATACTTATTAATGAAATTTAAAAGGGGGTGTGCACCTTTAGGTGCATCAAAAATACTAGGGGTGGCCGCCTTTTAGGTGCAGTTTTGGTAAATGTCGGAAACTCTACTTTGTTCCAGACGCACGAAAACAAACCCTCTTCGGTCGGTGCGATTTTGATGGCATCAAGATGCATCAACATCAGCTTGAGACCGCGTCGGGAAAAGTTGAGACCAGCGTTGCAGCTTTTAGGAAAATCTATCACTGCAGACTACGGAGCTCACTTCAGATGGTGTCCTAGTCATATGTGTTAGGTGACGAATCGAAAGAATTCACTTTTTCTTATAAACTCTAAAATCGTAACAAAACTTCAGGGCTCACTCGAAAGCCTATGTCGTGAAGTTTGCTTTGATTGAAAGAAGTATTTTTAATTCAACACTGAAAAACTTCCTGAATTTTGCTCAGAGCCAATATCCTTAAATGTGGCTTGGCATTATCATGGTTTAGCCAAAAAACTGTTGATTCTTTGAGCAGTGCGACGTGTTACAGTTCGAACCATAAGTAATCGACCTGGAATCACTAAAAGTCAGACACTTTTAAAAAAAAGGATAAAAAATGTGCAAGACCTTTAATTAATTATTGGTCGTTTTATTTAGAATCAATTTAAAAGAAAAAAAGTCTGATACGTGTCGACAACAGTCAACACTTTGGCCTTTTTAGTGTAAGGTATGTGACCCAAAGGTGGCCGGCTCTTAAGGTAGCCACCAGTTATTCTGTAATAACGATTGACGATAAATGGCGTTATAGTGCTGAGTATGATGCTATCACTTCCCCCACTCCAAAATTCAAGAGCATCGGGCGATTCAGTCGGTGCGGAACAGGGCAACGTCTATTTTCGCAGGTCTTCAGCTAATTTTCACGGAAAGTAAACAAGCGTTAAAGCTAAGCCCTTAAATTGATTCCACTTTGAATTTACTCATCTAATCATTATAATTCTGGTGTAACTAGAGTCTAGATACCGTTTTGAACGATAAAATAGCATTTGAATACTTATTAATGAAATTTAAAAGGGGGTGTGCACCTTTAGGTGCATCAAAAATACTAGGGGTGGCAACCTTAGGTGAATGTTTTGCGCGATGTCGAAACTCTACTTTTTTTCAAACGCAAAAAAAACCCCTCAAAAACAAGCAAATTTTGAAAAAATGAAATTAGACGATTATAGCAACTGTCTGAATAGTAAATTGACATATTTAGTTTTTTTTATCTCTCATGACTTAATACGTGCAAATTGGCCCCAAGCAGGTATGGCCACCTTTGGGTCACCTACGTTATAACAAAAAAATAAAAACTACTGAACATAACACCACAGAATGAAAAGCCATCGGTAAAAGCATGCTGAATAAAATAAAAGAAGCAGAAAACTATGTACATGGTGAAAGTATAAATCTAGTTTTATCCTCGTCTGGCAACGCTGCGCTGTTTGGAACACCCGGCAGACCGCGCGCGCTTTGCCGAGAGGAAAGAATGAAAGTTGAGCTTACCAGTGCTGCTGTTTTGAGTGTGATTACACACATTTTCCTATTTAACTCAATATTAATGTTTTGAATTTCCCGCCAAATTTGGCAGCAATGGAGCTTACACGATGAAGGCGCGCGCAGCGCAATACGTTACGTTTATAAATTAACTTGCGTTGACACAATTTTTAGATTACTCGTCGTCCCTGTCTGAAGTTGACGCCAGAAAGTCTTCCCCCGCCGAATTTCGGGCTTCGAAGGCACTTAACTTCTCTCGCGACTCTGGCGAATTCAGGTTAAGTCACCTTGCGAATGACTGTGTCATTTTCTTCCAATCAATGCTCCCGAAAGAAGGACGGGAAAAGAGCATTCTCTTGCCTCTCACAGCTTTGCTTCGTTTTTTGTTTTTTTCTTTTTCTATTTTTTTCCCATTGTAATTTAACGCAAGTGTTTTTGACTCAAACGACCTTCGCCCCATCAAGAATAGGCTGTCATAGTAGAGCGATATATCGAATCGATTGTCGTCCGAAGACCTCTGGTTCCAAACAAACTCTGCGATTCAATGTATTTTCACCATACGCGGATTTTTGAACGGAAATTTAGGCTATTAAATCAAACAAATAGTGCGACCTTCTTACAGTCTCAGATGAATTCGTCACAACTTTTTTTTTTTTTTTTTTTTTTTTTTTTTTTAAAGGGGCAGTTGCACATCTTTTGCAATAAGCGATTTAATAGTCGATACTGCAACTGGTGTAAAAACCTTCAAAAACGACGATGGCAGTACTAAAAACTTCCGAAAGCCACTCCTAAACTCAATAAACGCTTTTATTTGCGCGGGGGTAATGGTGGCTGAGGGCAGTAATAATGGGAGATTCCTATCTTAATTTCGGCACTCTCTCTATGATGACGAGGATGATTCACAGAGTAATTAGTCATCAGAGTAACGATCCACATCCGATGGATATGGTACCGCGATACCTGGTGACATGCACCGGTGTAAAATGACAGTCGTCTCTTGTTGGTCGCTTCTTGATGGAGTCACAGTATTGTTAGATGGGAATCTCCCATTATCACTGCCCTCGGCCACCATTACGCCCTCGTAAATGAAAGCGTACCTTGAGTTTAAGAGTGGATTTCGGAAGTTTTTAGTGCTGCCATTGTTATTTTTCGAGGTTTTTACACCAGAATCGCCTATTAAATCGCTTTTTGCAAAAGTGTGCATACAGCCCCATTGTTAAGGTTACGAAAAATTAAGCAAACAAAGCGAGCCTGTGAGAAAATGTACATAAAAGATTTTCATCATGCTGAACCCTTAATTGTTGTTTCAAAATCAAGCAGCGGCGGCTCGTGCAATGTGGCAACAATGAATTTCCTCCATTTAAAACTGTGTAAAATAATCGATTACTTGGTGAGGCGTAGCGCCTCACCTAGTATCGATCTTTTTGTATAGTTTAAATGGCAAAAGTGCACGGTTGCCAGATTGCACGAGCCGCCACTGAAATCAAGACCCATATGAAACCCCTCTATAGGTATGGCTCGATGGTTGATTCTGAATCTAGCTCTGGCACTTTGGTCTGAAATAGACAAAAAGTGGCCAAAAATTAGAACGTAAATTTCTCATCAATTTATCATTTTTAAACTTTCAAGACCAAAAATAATCACTGAGAACACTTTTAACAAGTAACTTAAGCCTAGAATTTCCCCTGGAAAGTTTTAAGTTAAGCTTAAAATGTCGAAAACGCGACGATTTTTCTTCACTTTTTTTTTTTTTTTTTTTTTTTTTTTTTTTTTTTTTTTTCAACCTCATGCCATAGTGCGCCGCTCACTTGAGCTGTGAACTAAGATCACCCTGCGAATAACTTTCCATCACGCCATCCGCTATCGGCTCCAGGGCTGCCGTTTTGCGTATAATCGATGCTATCTTTCAATTCACCGATGATTCCACCGGTTGAGAAAAGATTACACAGATCAGTTCAGTGCATGACTGTAACAAACTAAAATACTCGCATCTGTAATCTTTTCTCAACCGGTGGAGTCGTTGATGACTTTCAAAAACTTGCGGATATTTTAATTAATCAACAAAGTTTCCACCGATTAAGAAAGGATTACAGATCAGAGTATTTTCGTGCATTGCAGTCATACACTGAACTGAACTGTGTAATCTTTTCTCAACCGGTGGAATCATCGGTGAATAGAAACATATCATTGATTATACGCAAAACGGCAGCCCTGGCTCGCACAGCTTTCTGTTACGATGAATCTTTTTTAACTCATCGCGGTGCGAATAATTCTCCGTTTGTGTGAACGGGGCTTTGCATGCACTGTTAACCTATGCACTGTTAACCTCCCAAGTCCCAGTGACGTAATCGATTTTCTGGCTAGTCCACTCGCTATCCTCTCCTCACGCCCCTAGTTTAAATTCGATTAAGAGGAGTAAGGAAAAGAAGGTATAGACTGTTTTAGCAGAGCGATATATCGTATCGATTGCCGTCCGAGGGCCTCTGGTTCCCAACAAACTCTGATTCAATGCATTTTTCCCATAAGCGGATTTAGACTATTAAATCGAACAATTAATGCGTCCTTTTTGCGATTATTAATTCCACGTCCTCGAAAATGCTTAATTTCGACTGGTTCCACCGCTAAAACTGGTGGAATCAACAAAATATTACAGATTAAGCGATGCGACTGGAGGCTGGAATCACCCAAATGTTATTGTCGTTGTTGTGGAATTAGCGGGATTTCGGGCGATTCTAACCTATACAAATGCAACATTTAATCTGTAATATCTTATTGATGTCGGCAGTTTCAGTCAAGGAACCAGGCATAATTAAGCGTTTTTGAGGACGTAGAATTCATAATCGCGAAAAGGTCGCATTAATTGTTTGATTTAATACCTTAAATTTCTGTTCAAAAGTTCGCTTATGGGAAATTACGTTGAACCAGAGTTTTTTTTGGAACTAGAGGCCCTCGGATGGCAATCGATACGAGATATCGCTCTACTAAAACAGACTATTGTTACTTATATTCGATCGCGAAAATTCGCTTATTCTATTATTGATGTACCATCAAACGCAACGAGCTTTGGCGATAGAGATGATTTGTGGGACGTGGTACTGAAACTTCAAGGAGGCAGCCATGATCCAGTAGCGGCCCGTGAGATTTGGCAACCTGGCATTTTTCCCACTTAAACTTAGGTAAAAAATCGATTCAAGCGGAGGCTGGCAGCCTCCTCGAGTTTCGATTGTTTTCCATGTATTTAAATGGTATAAAAACACTGTTGCCAAATTGCACGAGCCGCCACTGCCATGATCAAAATCTCTAATGGACATTTTACCGCGGCTCGGTTTGTTTGCCTCATATTTTTCAACCTTTAAATTTAAAAAAAAAAAAAAAAAAAAAAAAAAAAAAAAAAAAAAAAAAAAAAAAAAAGTGACGGAAAATCGATACCTACGATGTATTGCTCTACTAAAACAGTCTTTTATAAGTCAAAGCGGCGGAGGGGACAGCTAGGGGGAAGGTGACTTGCTGATTTTTTGTTTTTCTTGATTTTGCGATACTTTTTATTTTACTTGATATTGCAATATTTTTTTATTTACTATCAATTTTTGTGAAGAACTAGTAATATTTTCTGCTATCTTAGCAATATATTTTTCTTAATTGGCATTTTTCGAAATCTTTGCAATGTAAAGTGTATTCCCCGTTTTTAGTAGGGATGGTGAGAGTAACCATCCAACCACCCATACCCAATCAACCTTCTTTCGATATGGTGCATGTAGCGTAACATCTAGATGCGATGGGTGCATCGGGTTAAAAAGAGAGTAATAAAGAGACTCAAACACTCAAGAGACTCATCCTCAGAAAAAGGAAGAAAGAAAGAAAAAAATAAAAAAAATAAAAAAAAAAAACAGAAACCGCTGACCTTGTCTGGTCGGGCGCAGGGCACAAGGCTCAACGAGGCCATAGCCCCCGACATAAACATGAATCTGCGCCTTACCCCACATCCCAGTCACCCGCAAGACCCCCCCCCCCCTTTACTCCTCCACCTTGGCGGTCGATGCAAAACGCGAAACTCGTCATACATCGGGTCATTGTAATTTGTAGTTCTTCTCTCTCTCTCTCTGCTGGTCCCTGGTCCAGTCCAGTTCCAGACATTGTAAAAGACGCAAGAGACGCGCATTGTGTCAGTCTGTCTCGGCTCGGTCACCCGCCGCCGCACTATGGTCCAGAAGTCCGATTTAGGAAGATATTAGTTTCCCTTAAAATCGCCCAATATCTTGAAAACGGCTCATCTGACATCAAAAATGGTTATTACAAAAAAGTTAAAACGGTTTACGTTCTATATTTTTTGTAATAACCAGTTTTGGTGTCAGATGAGCCGTTTTCAAGATATTTGGCGATTTTAATGGAAACTAATGTCTTCCTAAATCGGACTTCTGGACCATAGTGCGCCGTCTGCTCTGCGCGGAGAATCCAACTCATAGTCGGCTCTCCTTATTAATAAAACTAGGAAGGGGAGGGGGGGAGAAAAAATTGCACTCTTACCCTTCTCCAACCTTCCACAACCCCCCCCCCCCCCAATCGTGCTCCTTAACCCCACCGCCAGTTGCTGTCGAGTTAATTTGTTTCTAACGTGGGCGGCAAGGCGGCAAGGCGCACTATGGTCTGAGGTGGGGGGGGGGGGGGGGGGGGGAGTGCGCAGAAAAAATACTATGTGAAAATGGCCCCCAAAAAAACAAAAACAAAAAAACAAAAACAAAAAAAACAGGGAATATACTTTACATTGCGAAGATTACAATGGGGCTCTTGCGAACTTTTGCTACAGGGGATTAAAGAGTTGATTCTTGCATAAAAACCTGTAAAAATGGCGATGAGCACACTGAAAAATCACGAAATGTACTCTCAGAATCGGGCATAATGGCGGTTCGACGCAGGTATCATGGGAGATTCCTATCTAATTTGAGACTTATCTCTGTGTTTCCGTAGAAAAAAGTTACAAATTAGACAGAAATCTCCCGTGATACCTGCGTCGAACCGCCATTACGATCTTGCCGATTGAGCAGTTTTGTGTGTTTATTACTGAATTATATCTAGACTTTTTTTGTGTAATTTTCGTGATTTTTGCTGGTTTTTACAACAGAATGTAGTCTTCATTTCCTTACAGCAAAAGTTTGCAAGAGCCCCATTTGAAAAATGCCAATTTAGAAAAATAAATTGCTAAAACTGCAGAAAATATAACTAGTTTATCAAAAAAAGTTATGGTAAATCAAAAAATATCGCAAAACCAAGAAAAACAAAAAAATTAGCATGTACCCTCCCCCCTAGTTGCCCCTTCCGCCGCTTTAACTAATTAGAGACTGTTTTAGTAGAGCGATATATCGTTCGATTGCCGATTTTCCTTCACTATTTTTCTTTAAAATTTAAAGGTTAAAAAATAAGAGGCAAGCAAACCGAGCCCCGGTAAAATGTCCATTGGAGATTTTGATCATGATTGCCTCCTTGAACACACTTATACTAAACAGACCTACAAGTATTCCAACATTGTCGTTTAATCTCGACTTTTAATTCCCATAAAAATAATCTGATTGATAAAATTGCTTGTAATTTTCAGAAACAAAGACTTAATGTAGAGAAGGAAAGTTCCTGGAAGTTTTGAGAAATGCTTTGCTCTTGGTCTAATTTTATATATTAATATTAAAGGCGAGTGATAATGGCAACGTCTAAATTCGAGTAGGTCCCTTTCAGTGGCGTAGCGTGCAATTTTGCACCGTTGTATTTGTCTATGTAAACCCGTGTGAAAGGTCGAATCAAAGGGCGTTCACCGAACACCCAACAATTCGATATTTTTAATGGGTTTAAATGGAGAAAGTACAACGTTGTCAAATTGCACGCTACGCCACTGGTCCCTTTATCTCTATCGCTATAGCTCGTTGGGTTTGATAGTGCAATATTACAATATCGGTAGGTGTTCTACGTACTATGGTACTATTATTTTGATAATTTTGCTCAGTGTTGCCAAATTTTACGATATGTTTTTAGTTAAAATGTCTAATTTCTCGTTTTACATTAAAGCTTGGTTATAAAGTCCAGAAAAAAATCCGTAACAGACAACAGTTTGAATGGGTCTGTTGCACACTTCGGCTACAGCGTTTTAAAGTATTAATTCCTGTGTAAAAAGCCGAGAAAATAATAATGGCAGCATCAGAAAACACTAAAATTCAGTATTAAAGTCACAAATTGCGAAAAACACTAGACACTATTCACCCCTGTATCTTTCCACCACGTGCTCAATATTTCGCGAAATTAGCGCGGCACATTCAAATAATCACGACCGACTGTCATCACAGCTGACTTCGTAAACAAATAAACAGTAAACACTGACGGCGTCTGCTCGAATTCTTACGTTTCAATATCCTCAATTCCTCACAAAAGGCTGTGAAAGGTACGGAAACCGATATTTGGGACGAAAACTTATCAAAATGAAACAATAACACACAGGAGTTCCAAGCATGATGATCGAAGGTGGAATCATCCTTGGAACTCCCTGTGTGTTATTGTTTCACTTTGATAAGTTTTCGACACAAATATCGGTCTCCGTACCTTTCACAATCTTTTGTGAGGAATTGAGGATAGGTATTGAAACGTAAGAATTCGAGCAGACGCCGTCAGTGTTTACTGTTTATTTGTTTATGAAGTCAGCTGTGCTGTGATGACAGTCGGCCGTGATTATTTGAATGTGCCGCGCTAATTTCGCGAAATATCGTGCACGTGGTGGAAAGATACACTGGTGAATAGTGTCTAGTGTTTTTCGCAATTTGTGAGTTTAATACTGAATTTTCGTGTTTTCTGATGATGCCATTGTTATTTTCTCGGCTTTTTACATAGGAATGGATACTCTAAATCGCTGTAGCCGAAGTGTGCAACAGACCCATTTCCTCACCTACATCTGACAACCGTGTCTTTTGTTCTTGTCCGTGCACCGGTGCACGGTGCAACAAGACAGTGACCCATCCACCACGGCCACCCACCAACCACCACCCCACCCGTCCATCCACCATCATGGGCCATCATGCGGACCATGGGTTGTGCTAGCCACAACACCACCCGAACCACCCCTATCCCCATTATCCACCAGGCACCAGCTTTTATTTCTTTCGTGCTTCCACTATCGCTCTTGTTTACCGGCTATTTTCGTCTTTTTTTTTTTTTTTTTTTTTTTTTTTTTTTTTTGTGTTCACCGCTCCTATACCCATCTTCCCATTTCTCAGTCGCAGCGTATCGTATCGGTAGACTAGCTGCGCGCGCATTATCCGCTGATTGCAAGTGACTTTCTTGACTGCTCGCGAGTTTGAGTCGAATGCGTATATTCGACCGTCCGTACGCTTGTGTGTGTTTGTGTGTACCATAGCCATAGCCGTTTATCCAGGATATTGTAGTTCTCTCTCTTAGCCCATTTGAACGCATGCGTTAGAAAAGGATGGATAGAGGGGCTGTCACGTGACCTCAGCCCTTGGCTCTGTCCTTTTCTAACACATGCGTTTAAATGGAGGAAGAGAGAGAGAGAGAGGGAGAGAGGGGGGAGAGAGGGGGAGAGAGGGAAAGAGAGGGAGAGAGAGAGAGAGAGAGAGGAGGAGAGAGAGGAGAGAGAGAGAGAGAGGAGAGAGAGAGAGAGAGGAGAGGAGAGAGAGAGAGAGAGAGAGAGAGAGAGAGAGAGAGAGAGAGAGAGGAGAGAGAGACGGAGAGTGAGAGGGAGAAGAGAGAGAGAGTGGGAGAGGGAGCGGAGAGAGAGAGAGAGAGAGAGAGAGCATCCTGGCTACGGTTGTATGGTTATTACGTATACCGCATCGCAAAAGTTGTTTGTGAAGGCTCGGCTCCTTTCGGATCAGGATCGAGATCCGCTCCTGACCGAAGATGACAACGACCTCTCGGAGCACTCGCAACACTCAACAACAGACACCAACAGTCAACGGCTCACCCATCATCGCCCTCGCATCGCGCATAAAAACCGTCTGCTGCACTGTGTCGCGACTCGACGCGGCGCGGCGGTCACTGCGATCCCCGTAATTTTAACCCCTCCCCCCTCCCCCCCTACCCCGAAGGCAATCAGTCTGGAGCTCTTTGTCTCAATTTCAAGATGCGCAACTTCTCCTTCCTCTCCCTCCCCTCCCTCCTGCTCCTGCTCCTCACATCTGCATCAGTGCTCCTCAACTTGTCGATTTGGACCGGTTTCTCTGGAGAAGCGTGCAATTGGCAACGTTGCATTTGGCTCGCATTGAAACCCTCGAAAACTATCGAACAATCTAGGGCGGGTCGGCGTATTCGACCTTTTCTATGGGGTCACATGGGCAAAATGTCACGTTGCCAGCGCTGGGTCAGAAAACACAATGGTTAGTTGCACTTGAAAGGGTCTGATACGTATGCAAAAATATCGATTTATGTGACAGTTTCCATTGGCGGATCCAGGAATCTGGCAACAGTGTATTCTTCCCTTTTGATTGTATGAGAAATAGTCGAATAGTCAGCCCCTTCAACGATCGATTTTTTTTATCATACATTCAAATGGGAAGAATGTGCAGTTGCCAGGTTGCTGGACCCACCTATGGCATGTTTTACGGTAATATTGTGTTTTGTGTCAAGAAAATGAGAGTAGGTACTTGAGCTAAGAACAATGGTGCCTTCGGTTTTTTCCCAAGTGTCCCGGTTTTGGAGACACACACGCGTAACGTTGCAAAAAAGCGTGTGCCTTGTGACGTCACTACGCGGAATTCCCACTTAAAACAATGTATTCTGGGCTAAAATCTCATCTCCGGAACAATGGGACTTATTTAGAAACCCTAGGCATCTTTGTTCTCAGTTCAAGTATACTTTCATTTTCTTTATAAAAAAAACAACATTTCAGACCCATGATGCAGCTGCCCCATTCACACAACACAAACACGAATGTTCAGCCAGTGGCAGAAACACAATGAAGAATTGGTGCTTCAAATCGTTAAGATCCTATATTTTCTTTAAAACAAGGGTAACGTAAACTCTCAGACGGAATTGTTTATCGGCTAATTAGTAGCAGAATAGTGATCGGTATATCAATTCCCCTTCCTTCCTCATAAAATCGGAATTTCTCTCCGGGGCTAGGAGAACGCTTCGTCAAAAGAGGACGAAAGAAGGTATACTTATTTAAATTTGAAGGGTGATGCTTAGGAATTAGGATCCTTTCTTATGCCGACGATTTCCAATGTGGGCCACCAGGGCTCGTCAGTGTTCAATATCTCCTCAACCTCCTGTAGAAAACTGTGGCAGTTGAATGAAACTGATTGAATCCCTTCTTCGTCTTGAGAAACGTTTTAATGTTACTGTCCTAGAATCCCTAAATCTCCCGCATCCCTGAAGGTTCAAGCAAAACAAATAGGTTTGACGCACGACTTGGAGTCATTTCGGACTGTTGACATTAATATCTGAGATCCCATCTTTGGATCGCTCCCCGTGGGCCATGAACGGAGGTCGATCCCAGATCCTTCCTTATTGTAGCTCAAACCTTAATTGATTTTACTGCTCGTTGAATATGCATGGGCGGGGAGAGGGAGAGAGAGAGAGAGAGAGAGAGAGGGAGAGAGAGAGAGGAGGAGAGAGAGAGAGAGAGAGAGAGAGAGAGAGAGAGAGAGAGAGAGAGAGAGAGGGAGAGAGAGAGAGAGAGTCTATGGGATGGAAACTGAAGAGGTTTTGGTGAAATTGAGCCACTTTTTTTGTGCGTCTGGGATCGTGCCCCCCAGGAGGTGGGGGGGGGGGGGGGGGGAGGCGTCCAAAGTGTACCTCGTATTCTCTCGATTCTGTTATGAACAAGGGGGTGTGAGGGTATCATTGTCGGCGTGATAAAGCATGAAAGATTAATCCAAGGTTGCCACGTGGCAAAGTTAGGTACTAACTTGAAAGATATACTAAAGATATTATCCGTTGAAAGAAACCCTGATTGAGAAGGTCTCCCCCAGAATATTAGGTGTGGGGGTATCCCCTATAATATTATAGGAGGTGTGGGGGTCTCCTTCAGAATATTAAAGGGGGTTCTGGGGGGTCTCCTTCAGAGTAATAAAGTGGGGTCTTAGGGGGTGTCAAAATAATTTTGAGGTTAGAAATAAGTGTTCGTGGGTTATTTCCTACTTTTTTTTTATTTTTATATTTTTTCGGTGCAATGTTAAGATTAATATCCAATTCATCCCCCGCCCTCCTCATAATCATTTGCAGTGGCGTCGAGTGCTATCTGGCAACAATGTGCCTCCTCCATTTAAAAGCATTCAATATATCGAATTTACCGTTTGCACTGTGCACCCCCTGAATTCGACCTTTTACATGAGTTTAAATGGGTAGAATACAGTGTTGCCAGATTGCACGCGACGCCACTGATCATTTGACAGTTGAAAGTTAAAAATTATAAGTTTTAGAATGAAAAGACTCTGTTTCAAAATATATTATTTACGGATGGGATTGGGACACTTCGCATGGAATGACTTTGTTGTCATCTCTTATCTAAATTGATTCGTACTTTGGCCAGTCATGACTCATAATGACCAATTTATCGTAATTTGTAACCTCAAACTCTGTGTCGCTAAACAGTCCTACCCACCGAGTTGCTAAAATCATCCACACACATCATTGCACAATGCACATGGCGAAAAGTTTGTTTTGTAAACTAACGCCGGGAATGATACGATTTGGCATACAGAGGAAATCATAATATAGGATTACAAAAACTAGTTAATCGGTAATCTTACAATGGGGCTCTTCCAAACTTTTGAAACAGGTGATTGCGAATAGTTGATTCTTGCACAAAAACCTGTAAAAATGACAATGAGAATACACTAGAAAATCACAAAAAACTCTCAGAATCGGTCTTAATGGCGGAGAAACGCAGGTGTCATGGGAGATTCCCATTTAAATTGAGACATATCTCTGCGTGTTCCCGTAGAGAAAGTGGCAAATTAGACAGGAACCTCCCATAATACCTGCGTTGAACCGCCATTGCAACGTTGCCGTTATAACAGTTTTGTGAGTTTTTTTACTGAATGTTAGATTTTCTAATTATAAGTGTGATTTTCCTGATTTTCGTTGGTTTTTACATCAGATAGGACCATTTATTTGCTCACAGCAAAAGTTTGCAAGAGCCCCATTAGCGCCAATTTGCTTGAAAACATTTATTACGTGTAATTTTTGCACGCCATTGTTTTGTAATCTGACTGGGTCCCCAATTTTTAAGACTGCATCACGGCTGGCGTTTTAACTGGTTCTTTTTTTTTTTTTTAACCAAACACGTACATCTGTCGGTTTACGTGTGTGAGTATGTGTAATCTTTGGCTGAAAAAATTCTACGCTTCCCATTTGGCAACCCTGTATGGAAAGCGGCGAGCGAGGGGCGCAAGATCGAAGGGTTGGAGGTTTCGGACTCAAGCCAAGGTCTGAGCGAAATGGAGGGGGGGGAGGGGTTGTAGGGTCAGGTTCTTTTTTCGGGAGACGAAGGACTAAAAAGGACTGAAGAAGGAGTCGATTCCCGACGCGAACCTAACAAGCCAGGAGGCCAAGGAACTCCCGGACCCGCAGCGGAACACTATGGTCTGAGATCGTAAAAAAAGTGGCAAAAAATCAGTGAAAAAAAATTCAACTAAAATCCTTTTTCCCATTAAAACACGTCAGAAAGGTCGAAATGCGTGGTCATCGCCGATGATTGAAGCGTTCGACCTTTTTGGTGAATTTAAATGGAGGAATTTGAACATAGTTGCCAAATTTCACGCTTCGCCGCTGGACCTTTTAAGTTTAGTTTAAAACTTTCTGGTGGACTTTCTAGGTTAAAATTTCTTGGTTAAAGTGTTTTCTGTAATTTAAAGTGGTACTAAAAGTTAGTAAATGATGAATTGGTGAAAAGTTCACTTTCCGACACTGGCGCAACCAGGATATCTTCCATCTCTCTCATTTCCCATTTGAATGTATAAGTAGGAAAAGGACAGAAAGAGGGGGTTTTATCCCCTTGTCCATCCTTGTCTAACATACGTTTCTTAATGGAGAAAAGAGAGAGATGAAGAAACTCTCGTTGCACTGGCGCAATCAGGATCTCTTCCATCTCTCTCATTTCCCATTTGAATGTATAAGTAGGAGAAGGACAGAAAGAGGGGGTTTTATCCCCTTGTCCATCCTTGTCGAACATACGTTTCTTAATGGAGAAAAGAGAGAGATGAAGAAACTCTCGTTGCACTGGCGCAATCAGGATCTCTTCCATCTCTCTCATTTCCCATTTGAATGTATAAGTAGGAAAAGGACAGAAAGAGGGGGTTTTATCCCCTTGTCCATCCTTGTCTATTGCATGTGTTCTAATGGAGAAAAGAGAGAGCTAAAGAAGCTCTCGTTGCGCTAAACTGCTTTCTGAATTTTGGCCACTTTTTGACGATCTTAGACCACAGTGCGCAAGAGGATCGGACGCAGGTATACATATCGAGATAGATCACTCTCGCAATAGAAAAGAAAAGAAAAGAAAAGAGAGCAGATGAGATGAGACTATAGGTGGAGTAAGTGTGCGTGCGTGCGTGTGTGTGTGTGTGAGAGTGTGTTTGAGCGTGAAGCCTGCAGGTAAGAATGTCGGAGGTGGAAGATGGAATTGTTGGTAACCTTGAAGGCCCTACAAGTTGGATTACCATGGTTAACCTTACGAGTTACCGGTAACCGGTATGCGTATGCCTATTGCCTACCGAGAACCTGGAACGTGGTGTGGTGATCGCTTCATTCGGTAGGTCGGACCATTCCGCCGGCCCCTCCCCCCCCCCCCCCCGGGTCCAGCCCGGCCGCACGGTGGAATAGCTAGCTGTGAAATTTTGACACGCCGGGGTCGCTGGGTCTTGGGCTGGGTCGCTGGCCTCCATGGTCTGGTGATTAGCGCAACTGACTAGCCGCGAATCCATATCTTGGATTTTTGCTTTTCGACTTTTTGTCACTGTGGCGAAACGTGCTATCTGCTATCTGACAACGTTGTATTTGGTTCATTATAACCCATGAAAAATATCGAACGCTTGAAGAAATGGCTATTTTTACTGGTAAAATTGTTTCATGACCAATTTTATACGGAATTCGATTTCCATGGAAACTATCGGAAACTAAGTATTTTTCCATGAAATTTACGTCGATTTCCATGGCAAACACTACGATTTCCTTGGAAATATGCATGGTTTTCATAGAAATTTGAGCAATTTTTATGGAAATCTATTTCCATGTAAAATTGGTCATGGACGATTTTTACCAGGGTCTTTTTAGGGGTGATATTGTAGTCTTCCCGGGGTGTTCTTGTTGGGACTTGGTTGGTATTTCATAAACTCTCAAACGCACTGTGTTGATTACTATCAGAATCTTTATATTCGAACTAAGCTTATATCTAACAATCTTCAATCTTCAAACTTATATCTAACAATCTTCAACGCTGCGCCTATACGCGTAATCTGTGCACCGCAGTAGCGGCTCGTGCGATTTGGCAACCATGCAATTTTCCCATTGAAACTTAGGCAAAAGAATCGATTCTAGAGGAGGCTGACAGCCTCCGGGAGATTCGATTCTTTTACATTGGTTAAATGCGAGGAGAACAGTGTTGCCAAATTTCACGAGCCGCCACTGGTGCACCGCAGTGTCACTCTAAACGGCCAGGAGACTATCAAAAACAGTGGCGTCGCGTGCAATTTGGCAACACTGCATTCTACCCATTTAAACTAATGTAAAAGGTCAAATTCAGGGGGCGCACAGTGCACGAGAAAAATTCGATATATCTTAGGAGTTTAAATGGAGGAGTCTCATTGTTGCCGGATGGCACGCGACGCCACTGATCAAAAACCCAGGTATTTAACTTCTCAAACTTCGGATGATCGGAAACGCTCATCGCGTCCGCTGACCTTACGCTACGCAATGGCGTAGCCGGGGGGGGGTGTCCAGGGGGTCTGGACCCCCCCCCCCCCATGACACCAAAATTTGTCCTAAAAAAAGGTAATTGTTTGCGTTTTCAGACAAATTTTACCGAATTAGTATCTTTGGACCCCCCCCCCCCATGACAATTTTTGGACCGCCGACCCCCCCCCCCCCCCCCCCCCCCCCCCTAGAAAAATTCCTGGCTACGCCACTGACGCTACGCGATTTTCCCAAACAAACCTTCCGAAATTTAAGACGCTCTGACGTTCATGCACAAATGCCCAAAATACGGCTTCCTCGAGTATAGCCAAGGTATCTACTCGTGGCATTGTCAAATGGACACGGCACCGCCACAGAATAATACAATCAGAACGGAAACTCCCATAAGAGCCAATGAAAGCAAGTTTGGAATTTAACGGCACCAATGGGCAACGCTGTGGTCCTATATCCCAACATGGCGGACATGTGTGATTTGTGTTGAAACTCATTTATTTCTGTAAATTCTGGAAAGAAATCTTAAGTTTCTGCCCTCACTTTTTTATTCTATTGGCATTTCAGAAAGAAAATTTCGCGGATCATGTCCTACATTTTTTTTTTTTTTTTTTTCGAGCGCGAATCCAGATGTAAACATCCTATATCCGAACATGGCGGACGCGAAATGAATTTGCTTCAAAATCCGACAGAGTTTCCGCTCTGGTTGTATTATTTCGTGGCACCGCCGTACCACTTCAATATAATATAAATAATGTTACTAACATTATTTATATAAATAATGTTACTAACATTATTTAATTCGTCGACTATGCACGCACCTTTCAGTAGCGTAGCGTGCAATTTGGCAAAGTTGCATTGTATCCATGTTAACCCATCTCAAAGGTCGAATTCAAAGTTGTTCACTGAACACCCAGTACTTCGATCTTTTTTTATGAGTTTAAATGGAGAAATTGCAACGTTGCCAAATTGCACACTACGCCACTGGCACCTTTACCTGTACGAAGGTGTGCTAGGCCGATTGGCAATCGAATGATTAGTGAACCCGCGGAAAATCTCTCCTCGGAACTTTTTTTATGTTCTCAAATTATTTTGATTTGTCCATTGTGTGGCGTGTCCATCGCTGATTGTTGAGTGTTGACCGGTCGGGGTACAATGGCAACCGGGAATCGTGCATCGCGGCATCCCATCAGTCCCAACTGCTTCATTTTCACGGGAGCCACGCATGCGCAGTGCCCATTTCCTGCGGTCATAATATTTTTATTTCCCTGTAGCCGAACTCAGGTCGCGTCTCGTCGGCTCGGACCCGAACCCGAACCCGAACCTTTCGGACGCCAATTCCAGCCATTCCGGAAATCCGAGACATCTCGCGCTGAAGGAATTCACCGAATTCGCAACACACATCGGAATCCAAATTCCAAACGCTCGGAACGAAACACCCAGAGCTCAAATGACCCTTTATTTAGTGCATATCTTTTATGCACCATTTGATCGGACCCCTGAAATTTCGCGAGATGTGTCAAATCCTTGGGCCCTTGGGGACTTGATTGACGCCCTTGCACTGAAGTAGCACCCAGATCGATTTTCTCGTGTGGCCCACAGGCCCATACAAGAGATGAAATCGGAATAGTTAGCCGTAATTCAGACTTTTGAAGGTCATAACTTGAATGCTCTTTAATCTTAAAATCTTTTCCCTACCCAATCAAATTTCTTGCAGCTTTCAGATTCAGTAGCGAGGCGTGCGATTTGGCAACGTCCCCCCCTCCCCTTCAAACACGTTAGAAAGGTCGAAATGCCTGGTCATAGCCGATGACTGGAGCATTCGACTTTCTTGGTGAATTAAAATGGAGAAAATACATTGTTGCCAAATTTCACCCTAATTCTAGCCCCTAATGTATCTTTTTTTAACCCTCCCGAGATTTGTCTGCTTTTTATTTTACGATGTATCGGAGTAGAACTTTGTAGGTAGTGTTACGATGTACAGTTTTTGCAGCGGTCATTGTAATATTTTTTGCCTCTGTAAAGTTGATATAATTTATACTCTTAAAATGTGACTATCGGCCTATATTTCTCCTGATTATTTCCATCGTCTCTTTCATCATGCGTAGCCCCGCTTCCTGCCCCCTCTCGAACGGCTCTCGTGGATTTTAGACGTTATCAAGAATTAGAACATTCAATTGTCGAAATCAGGAGTTTTGTCACTCCGGCTAATTGGGTCCAGGGCCCCGCTCCGTCAGCGAACGGGTCTTATTTTTGATGAATTTTTAATCAATTTTGATTGTTAAATTTGGAGCAAGAACTCACTTGAGTAATTTGGATCATGGCGCAATTGTGAAATTGTGGTGCGTTATCAATTTTATGGAAGCTGATCAGTCCATGTCCAGTTAGGAAACACAGTATATTGAATTGATAAACAAGATTATACTGATTGGTGAGCGGAAATGTTGTCAAGATTCGCCTTCAATAACTGAGGTATGCAATTTCTGATGCATCAAATAGCTCTCTTTCTGATTGCTGTTTAGTTTTTGCCTATCCCAATTTGTTGAAGGCGTTTTATTCTCTGAATAGATACTTCCTCGTTGTGACTTGAAACACTCTGTTTTCTTTGTCATCGATCTGTCTTGTTCTCTCTTATTCTCGGTGTTTAAAAAAACAAAACAAAAAATCAAATTTGTTGTCAAATTTATCCTTAACTCTCCTTTAAACACAGATATGTTATCACAGAGCTACTTCAAAGCGACCTCCATAAAATTATCGTTTCTCCTCAACATCTCTCAGCGGATCACATCAAAGTCTTCCTCTATCAAATTCTAAGAGGTAAGTCTTCAATCCATTCAACAAAACCTAATACAATCTTCTTTTATCAAAATACCTTGTTTCTTGTTGTTGTCGATGTGTTTTAGAACAAAAAAAAACCGAAAAATGCAACAAAGTGTAAAGTGCACATCTGTCCTGCAATGTGCATTTTATCTAAAGTTGGTGTTTAATTTTTTAAAATATCTCTTCATTAAATGACTTAGAAAAATAACTTTTGTTTTTCCATTAAATTTCACATGTTCCATTGATATGAAAAAAAAGAAAAAAAAAATTGATCCTCCTTTTTTCAGATTTATCTCTCAGGTTACTTTTTCGTTGAATGGGGCAGTTGCAAGGGTCTGAAATGTTGTGTTTTTTATAAAAAAAATGAAAGTACTTGATGAGCTGAAAACAAAGATGCCTTTACTTTCTAATTATGTCCCATTGTTCCGGAGATGAGATTTTGGCCCGAAATACATGGTTTTTAAATAGGAATTCTACGTAGTGACATCACTACACATACGATTTTTTACAACTTTACGTGTGCGTATCTTCAAAACCGGGACACTTAGAATAAAACCATAGACACCATTGTTCTCAGCTCATCAAGTACTACCATTTTGTTTTTAAAAAACACACAATTTCAGACACTTGCAACTGCCCCTTGGCTGAAAATTGGAGTTGCCAATTCTTGCATAGGGACAAAAAAATGTGTTTCGGCCGAAGTCTACATTGGCCGTTTTTGTATCGTGGAAGATGAATGTTTGGACAGGAAGTATTGGAAAAAACTGAATGCAAGAAAAAAATTTTGGACGAAATGAATTGAGGACTTTTCCGGAAGAATGGCCCCTAAAATAAGCAGTGTGCTCTTCAGTCAAAAACCTCCATTTTCTCATGATGCACAATTCTCAGGAAGAGCTTACCCATGGTTTAATGGGCCCTTCTTCCGGAAAAGTCCTTAATTGGACACACTGTCTTGCCACCTTTAAAATAGCAAGATATTCCTTTCAAGTTTTTGTCTCAAAATATTTATTTATCTATTTATTTATCTATTCAGAACAAACAAAAATGATCTCTAGTTGAAAACTCTCCGCTTTAATTCTTTCGTGTCTCTTCTTTTTTTTTTACAGGTCTCAAATATTTGCATTCTGCACGTATTTTACATAGAGATATCAAGCCGGGTAATCTTCTGGTCAACAGCAATTGTGTTCTTAAGGTATGCTTATTTATTTATTTATTTATTTATCTATCTATCTTTTTATCTATTTATTTATTCATTTATCTTTTTTTTTTTTTTTTTTTTTTTTAATTTATTTGTTTTTCCTCTCTTGGCTTCGTTCCCATTTCTGTCTCGTTCTTATAATTATTTGGCCAATTTAGTTTTTAATATTCTTGTTTTATTTATTTGTATACATATCAGCCACAATACATAGCTATGGTACTAGCGGAGACAAAGATACATGGCTGGGGTATGTAAAACAAAATATAACATTCGACTCGTGTATTTGGTGTGTTGCGTGTTGCATACGCTGGCCAGGTGTCTTTGTCCCCGCTAGTACATGTCAGGTGTACATATTTATTTGTGCTTCCTTGAATCTCAAGTTCCACCACTCTCTACCTCCCTTCTCTCCATCTATTTTTTACTCTTTTTTAGCATTTATTTTCTTGAAATTATAAATATAAAGCGATCGCCCCTTCCAAGATGTATTTTCTATTTTCCCAAAAATTGGCCGAAGCGATTTTCCTCAAATTTGGCTTGATGGTTCCTTAGGGTATTTTGAGGAGATCCCTGAAATTTTTTTTCTAAAAAGTCTTTGAGCGCTGCAAATTGAATTTTAAAATTAGAGGGGGAACTTATTCTGTCTGATTAGCTAAGTTTATTTTGTTGTTGGTTTTTTTGGTTTGTTGCTGTTATCTATGATCTAATCTCAAGTATTGATTTTCGATTTCTTTTCCAGATTTGTGACTTTGGGCTAGCCAGAGTCGAAGAACCAGATAGTGAAAAAGCAATGACACAAGAAGTAGTGACACAGTATTACCGGGCTCCTGAAATTTTGATGGGTGCAAAACATTATACAGCTGCCGTCGATGTTTGGAGTGTAGGTTGTATATTCGGTGAATTACTTGGCCGACGGATTTTATTCCAAGCTCAAAATGCAATTCAACAGGTAGGATTCTCAAGAGTCATTTCTATCGAATTCAAGTCTTTCTATTTATTATTCAGTCAAAATCTATTGTAGTCATCAAAGAAAAGTATCAGCTCTGCAAAATTCACATACTTTTTTTCTGTCATGGCGGATGTATTATATTATACTAGAGAAAATATTTTCCCTCTCGCCGTGATGTGGAAGATTCTTTTGCCGGCCTTAGCACTTGAAAATCCTTGAAAATGATCAGCTTCAGCTAGTTAGCTCGCCACTTTGTTGATAATTTTGTTTGTGTGCCTGAGGAATGTCGTGTCATTTTGGTTACTAAGTCGTGAAAAAGAATTCAGGGGTCAGCAGGAACTTTTTTCTTTCTTATATTTTTTTGTCAAAAAAAAAAAAAAAAAAAAAAAATAATTCCAAGAGCATACCAGTCCTAGTGTGCTCTTGAGGTATCTCCTTTCCTCAGGGTGTCACGCTTGGTGCGGTATCCCTCTTGTCCCCTTTCCTCACAGTGAGGTACCTTGGTAGGTATCTCCCTTCCTTCCTATTCCCTTTTTGTATTCTCAGTCCAGTCGTTCGCTTTGAAATACAAGCATAACGAACGAAGGTTTGGGCGGCTGGACTTTACTACTACTACTACTACTACTTTACTGTTTTCCTCGGGTTAGTGCACCCTTAAGTGAGAATTACCTTGTGTTTTTTCTGCCTCCGGAAAATTGGTTCAAAAGTAACTACGCTTTTTTTTATTGGTTGTCTTTGAAAAGTCCTTGAAAATTGTTAATTTTTTTTAAAAAAAAGCTTGCCATGAACCATGTATTGTTAACCTGGAATTCTAACTGTGCTTTTATCTAATCGTTCTTTTTATTTTCAGTTGGAAATGATAACCGACTTATTAGGAACGCCTACTTTGCTCGAAATGAAGAACGCTTGTAAAGAAGCCAGATCGCACATGTTGAGACAAAGACCCAAGTCAAATAATTTGTCTAGATTATATTTACTGTCTACGCAAGCAACCTATGAAGCAGTTCACTTACTGTGTCGTATGCTTGTGTTTGACCCGGTAATTATTTTTTCTCCTCTTTCCGTTTTGAAGCGAAATTGTAGTCAGAGCTGATTGCCAATAGATGCATCCTGCAGTGGCGTAGCGTGCTATTTGGCAACGTTGCCGTTCATCCATTTAAACCCATGAAAAAGGTCGAATGATAGGGTGTTTGTTGAACACCTTCGCATTCAACCTTTTACACGGGTTTAAATGGACCTAGCACAACGTTGCCAAATTGCACGCAACGCCACTGGTATCCAGAAACTACTCTTGGAGATTGGACTGGAACTCAGTCCAGCTAAGATCTTACAGACTGGGCCCAAATTTTTTATGGGACTGACGGTTCTCTTGACTGATGAATGTTGTAATTTTGAGTATTGCGTTTCAATGCTAAACTCTCAACAGTTAACAATCAGTGAGGACTGTCTGTCCTATTCAAAATGTGGGCCTTGGTTTAGAGTGATTCCAGGGTTGATTAGTTTGAGACATAGACAACATGTCGGGAGGTTCAAAAAATCAACAGTTTTTGGCTAAAATTGATGTTTTTGTGCTAAAAGTGCAAATTTGAGGAATGTCAGCTCATGCTAATATACTTCAGGAAGATGGCCTGAAAGCTTCAATCTAAAACACTCAAAATTAAAGTCGGAATTTAGGAAATATAAAAATTTCCTCAAGCCACAGTAAGTGCGAGTGAGGCAGATAGACGTAGTATCACTCGCACTCACTAAGCTTATTGCAAAATGAATTATCTAAGTTACGGCTTCAATTCTCATCCAATATTGCTCATTGTGGACTAAAAAAATCCATAAATAATTAAGCAGGTGGCGACGTTCTTAGATTTTGTGATTTTCCTTTGTTTTCAATTTAAAATGCCTAAAACACGACTTTTCCCAAATGTGACTAGTGGTGCTATTCATCAGATTGAAATCTGGAAAAGTGTCGCCAGGAATTACCTTAACCCTAAATTAATTTTATGATTAACAATGTTTTCTTTTTTTTGTTGTCGACAGGAAAAGAGAATTAGTGTGAGTAATGCTCTCGGACACCCTTACCTGGATGAAGGGCGCTTACGTTACCATTCCTGCATGTGCAAATGCTGTTTTACTACCTCAAACGCAATTAGACAATTTACCTCTGACTTTGAACCAGTCGCACCTCATCCTTTCGACGATTGTTGGGAGAAGAAACTTACCTCCATACAACAAGTCAAAGGTATTTTATCATTTATTTATTTATCTCTACCTCCTTGTGTGCTCTAGGTGCCTCCTCCCCATCTTTGAGAGTGTCTGGCAGTTCGCCGTATCTCTCCTCTTTCCTATCCTTTGTTTCAAGAATACTTTGATCGTCTTTCCCCCTCTTTTTTACTTTCTCACTCAAAGGAAGTTAGAAATTGAGAAAGTATTGTGATGGCGCAGATGTCTGTCCGTCTGTATCCTAGCCTACCTAGTCTGTAACTTTTCAATCAATCGTCCATATGCATCCAAATTTCGCAGAGAAATTGCTATATCTTCAGTTGTTTGCCAGGGGCGTCATTTCAAGTTCGGCTTGGGGGGGGGGGAATCTTATGACTTTTTTTTTTTTTTTTTTTTTTTTTTCTCATCATTATAATTTTCGGCTTGGAGGGACAAAAAATCAGATACTTTTTTTTTTTTTTTTTTTTTTTTTTTTTTTTTTTTTTTTTTTTTTTTTTTTTTTTTTGGCTGATCAATATAATTTTAGAGCCAAAGAGCCGTCTTTTGGGCAATAATCGGATGACTTTTTTTTTTTGCTCATCAATATAATTTTAGAGCCAAAGAGCCGTCTTTTGGGGCAATAATCGGATGACCTTTTTTTTTTGCTCATCAATATAATTCGTGCCAGTTTTTGAGCCTGACTTCAAATCCTTGGGGGGGGGGGCAATTGCCCCCCCCCAGCCCCCCCTAAATGACGCCCATGCAAACGACAAACGGCGCTTGCTGTGAAGTATGAGCATAACGAACCACCGTGTTTAGGCGGCTGGACTTTACTAATTCTACTACCTCTACTAACAATTTTGAATGTGTTCTCTAATTGGGTTTGTTTGTTTGTTTGTTGCAGAGGAAATGCACAAATTCATCAGTGAGCAGCTGAGCCCTAATAGAGTGCCTCTCTGCATCAACCCGAAGTCAGCAGCTTTTATTAGTTTCGCTAGGTAAGATGACCTGGCTCTCGTCACCTCTGGAACTGTGATACCCGTCTTCACCGACCAGACTCCATTTTTTCTGGTTAATATATTTTAGTCAAATTTATTTGCAATGAGTTATTTGATAAAGGTCAGCCCGGCCCTAACCTTTTTTTTTAACTTTTGCTTCGTTAACATGATCGACCAAAGAGTAAACGTGAGTCGCAATTGCATCGGAAGCTTAGCATGGTCAATGCTGTCAAGGTGATGCCTTGCCACGTGACCAAGGTGATCAATTACTCGATGGATTATTGGTCATTTACCGGATTTTATGGAGTTTTTTTTTTGCAAAACGAGGATTGTCAGCACCTGTAGGTAAATCTAACAAAGATATCTCTTAACTTTGGATGTAAGAACGTAACTGTGGGAATTTTTACACTATCATAACGTGATACGAGAGATCCCATAATTTCGTCCTTATTTTGCAGATTCGAGCATCCAAACGTAACAGGTATCTTTGTTATATCTACCTACAGGTGCTTACAATCCTCGTTTTACAAAGAAACTCCATAAAATCTAGTAAATGACCATTAATCGATCGAGTAATCAATCACCTTGGTCATGTGACATGGAATCACCTTAAGAGCCTAATACACAGTCGGCTTCTGACTGGCTGAAATTGAAGGGAAATAACTGTGTTCACACTTTTTCACCCTTATGGAAATTAACGTGGCGTTTTTCTTTAAGATAATTTTTCTCGAAAATGAATAAAAATTGTACTGTTCAAAACTCTATTAATGAGTTTGCAGAATTTTTTTTAACAAATTGATGGGTCATAAGTACCACTTGATTGCAAACTCGAAAAGATTATCTGAGTTGAAAAGTATGAATATTGAGTGTTTTCAAGATAGAAACACTCAATGATTCGTTCTTCTCAATTGTGATAATCTTATCAAATTTGCAAGAAAGTGGCACTTATGACCTATCAATTTGTTCAGAAAATTCTGCTAAATTGATTTAAAGAGTTGTATTTGTTTTTGAAAAAAATTACCTCAAAGAAAAACCCCAAATTCTATAAGGCCGAAAAAGTTTGGTTACGGGCATTTCCCTCCATTTCCAGCTAGTCAGAAGGCAACTTTGTATTAGGCGCTTATTAGCATTGATCATGCTAGCGCCCAATGCAATTGTGACTCCTGCTTACTCTTTGTGATCAACCCTGCCAACTCACTTTCGTGCTTTTAACATCTGGTTCTCTACGTGTTGCTAAACTGTCTCACCTCTTTTGCATGTACTATTGACATGTAAATATTGTTTCATGAAAAAGGAGACCATGTAATGCTCATGGGGAATTGGCCTTTGGTCAAAATTTATCTATTGATTTTTTGTCTTTCCTACTCCTTCTTTTTTTATGCAGTCCAGTCGTTCGCAGTGAAATTATCAGCATAACGAACCACAGTGTTTGGGCGGCTGGACTTTACTACTACTACTACGACTACTTATTTATTTATTGCACAGAGAGAATGTTATTTGGGGGGGGGGAGGAGGGAGGGAATAAAAAATGAAATAAATATTATGGAGTTACACAACTGGATAGAGAAATGAAGCAAAACAGAGAGTGGAGTAATATTTATTATGAGAAAAGAGAGAGAAAAAATATATTTAGAGCACTTTACCTCCTTGAGTGCTCTAAGTACTTCCTTCCCAATTTGAGAGTCCCTGGCAGGTTGCCGTTACTCTCCTCTTTCCCATCCTTTGTTTTGAGAATACTTTGATTGTCTTTCCTACCCCTTCTTTTTTTATGCAGTCCAGTCGTTCACTGTGAAATATCAGCATAACAAACCACATGTTTGGGCGGCTGGACTTTACTACTACTACTACTACTACTTATTTAATTTCAACGGAACAAGACCCAATCACTTAACAAAAGTAACAGAAAATGAGCAACTTTACAAACGACAAAGCAGGCAAAAAGAAAAAGATTAAATTAAAAAACAAAAACATGATCTTTAACAAGAGATTTTAAAATGATGGGGAGGAAAAAAATGGAAAATTAATATTGGAATTATAAAAATTATATTAATGGAATTGAAATATGTTGAGTAAGAATGTTATGTGAGAAAAATCTCTTATGGGCATACAGAATTTCAATGACAGGATTTCAAGATATTTGCGTCTGAAGTTGGCACTATTTCCTCAGTGCTTACAACAAGCACTGAGAAAATAGAGCCATCTACAAACGTGAATATATAGAAATCCTGTCATTGAAATTTTTTATGCCCATGAGAGATTTTACTCAGGAGACACTTTTAAACAACATATCTCAATTTCATTAATGTGGCTACTGTTCGATTTATGTCAAATTACAGGCTGAAAGTAATTGATATTTAAGAAAACGGAGTGTCAGTTACTAGGTAATCATCTGAAGAACTTCTCTGCAAAATATCTCATCAATGACTTCAAAAATAAAGCTGAAAGTACAAAAAAATGGAATATCGCAGATGGATTCTTGTATCGAAATGCGATATTTTATTTTTTGGTACTTTCAGCCTTATTTTTGAAGTTATTGACGAGATATTTTCCAGAAAGGTTCTTTATATGATTATCTAGTAACTGACTCTCTGTTTTCTTAAATATAAATTACTTTCGGCCTGTAATTTGACATTAATCAAACAGTAGCTCTGGTGGCAGAAATCAGCACAAAACGCTGAAGAATCACCTTGAATTTTACCAGGAGCCAGTTCCCATGTGCCAAGCGCGGTCTCTTTTTGCATTAATTTCCCTTAAATTGCTCCTCGCAAGATCTTCCAATTTATTTTTATTTTTTATTTGTTGCAAATTTTGTGGTCCTTTCTGCATCTCGTGAATTTTTATTTATCTATTTTTCTTTGCGTAAATTTGTGGAAATTTTCACTTATCACATTGAAAAACTTTTTGCATGTCAAAGCTTCAAGCGGCGTTTCAATTGCGTCTGTTCTTGAAGTTCTGTGTATATACTAGCTATCTTCTATTCCTAGAGACACCAGAATTTCGTTTCCACATAGTTGTGTAAAAAGTTTTATACATGCACTAGACGGTTGGGACCCAGGTAGAAGTAAAGATGGCACACTATCCTGATTTCAAATTCAAATCACCATAAAACGGAAAATCGGGCCTTTCATGGGAATAATGCAATATCCGCCTCATATCACAAAATCACGCATGAAATACCCTTCTTCAAACCACACGAATTGCAAAATGACTGGAAATTTGAAATTTTCTGCTTTTTCTTCGTTTTCGAGTGGACATTGCGTGCGCGGAACATTGCGGTCGATATTTTTTCAGTTTTTTTGGCATATTTTGGTTAGCAAATTTGGATAAGCAAATGTTCTGAAAGAGCAGATTCTGAGAAAGACGTAATAATGATATGTCAAGATAATTTGTCCGTAAATAGGTAAATGTGCCGCGCAAACAATTTTGAGTAACGAGCGCGGAAAAAAAAAACAACCACAAAAAAAAATATACAAAAAAAAAAAAAATTACCCAAAAAAAAAATTGAATAACCACAAAAAACAGGTGACAGGTAAATAACATGTAAATATTGACGACTAAATGACATAAAATAAAATCGAAATTGGGAAAAAAATAACCATGATAAAATGGTGTCTACATATTTCTTTCTTTTTTTTTTATTTGACGTTTGCTATAATGTGATTTTCCCATCAATAATATAGATTTTCTTTCTTTCTGTTTTTCTTTTAACAGTTCAACAGTCGCAAGAACGAATAAAATGCCTCCTTCATCTTAGCTGTGGGAATGACACTGGCTTCAACCCAGGTTGTTCTGATCAAACATCTCACCAGATCGGCAGCTAATTCGTTTGTCAAGTATATGAATTTTGTTTCTCCAAAATGAACCATTACCATTTGTCGTGTTCTAAGTTTCTGATCTTTGATTTTGTCTGAAACTTCTCAAATTTTGGAGCAGTTTACCGTAATACTTTGAGTCACACTTACCTTGAATGTTTACTGCACAAGAATTTTTTTTTTTTTGCAGCTCAAGAATAAATTTAATTATTTTTCAATTATTTGATTAAATAATTCAAGAATAAATTTAATCTAGTTTTATAGCTGTCGTGTATATTCTGTATCAATGTTTCAAGTCTCTTGAAATTTTTTCTCTTTCTATTTGTTGCTTTCCCTTTCTCTCTCTCTTTCTCCCTCTCTTTAAGGTGCCCTCTTTCTCTCTCTCTCTCTCTCTCTCTCTCTCTCTCTCTCTCTCTCTCTCTCTCTCTCGCTCTCTCTCTCTGGAAACACTTTCCTGAACAATTGTTACCATACTTTTTGTTTTTAATCAGATTTTTTATACATATATTTATATATATATATATTTTCTTTGGTCTGCTTGATTTTTCTTTGACTTTTCTTCAATTTTCTCACTGCTAGCTCAGTTTCATTTTCAATCTCTCCTTATCAATTCCAAAATTTGAATTAATAATTAAAATCAAAATTAATTAATTAAATTAATTAATTATCATGCAGATACTATTTGAAAATTGTTCTATCAAATCATCACCCCCTTTCCTTATTTTTCTCTTTTAGAAGAAAATATCTATTGTGTTAAAATTGTCTAATTTTTAATTTTAATATTTTATCAATAGTTCTGGTGCTGTATATTAAACCTGTATTACTTTGTAGCATAAAGGAAATGCGACTAAAAAGTTTTTCTGAATACTTATTGAAAGAAACAAAAAAAATATATAAAAAATACCGTTGTATCTTATTTGATGGCAAGAACTTTGTCCAATTTTAATCTCAAAAGAGGCTTCTGAAATTAATTGTTTCGAACATTGGTACGTTTGTTTTTTTTTTATAAATTCTATCACAGTGCAACTGGTGGTTTTCGTTCTTTCTCTCAAATTCACTTTTATTTTTTCATGGTCGATCTCGAACAAACTGAAAAGAAACTGCTCCTAATTGTAATTCATGAAGATAATTTTTCTTTAAAGATATTTCTGAAAGACTGATGTTATGTTATGTGATTCATCCTCCAAATTTAATTATAATGGACGAATAACAGATGCATCATCAAATCGAATCCAATTTTTTTTTTTGTGCTGCTTCCAATTCATAATACTTTAAAAGAAAAAATGAGAAATAAAATTAAACTAAATCATAATAATAACCAATCTTGTATTGAAACTTAAAGTAAGACTTGCATGGAAGTTTAAGGTGATTCTTCAGCGTTTAATGCCGATTTCTGCCACCAGAGCGCTACGTTTGATTAAAGTCAAATTACCGATGGAGAGTAATTCATATTTAAGAAAACAGATTGTTAGTCACTAGATAATCATCTGAAGAACGTCTCTGCAAAATATCTTGTCAATAACTTCAAAAATAAGGCTGAAAGTACCAAAAAACAGAATATCGCACATCGATTCCCGTTTTGAATTGCGATATTTCATTTTTTGGTAATATCAGCCTTATTTTTGAGGTTATTGACGAGATATTTTTCAGAGACGTTCTTCAGATGATTATCTAGTAACCAACACTCCGTTTTCTCAAATATTAATTATTTTTGGCCTGTAATTTGACATTAATCAAACGGTAGCGCTCTGGTTGTAGAAATCGGCATTACACACTGGAGATCTTAATTTATTTTTAATCACAAGAATGGGCTCAAAAAATTTTTATCTCTTGTTTTCTTTTTTTTAATCCAATACATCTTGTCTTTTGCAATGTTTCATAATTTTTTGTCCGCTCTTTGTAATCAGTAGTACTTTGAGTTAGTTATGCTGTATTTTATTTTGATTCCCCAAGTTGTTCAGTAAACTCAAGCCAATAGAAATACTTAAATTCATTTGATTTATCTGTTCATAATTTCACAATTTTTTTTTTCTTTTGTTTTTGAAACGAAAATGGAACAATGTTTAACGATAAATTATACTGCCATTCAATTTATAGGATTAGGGTTTGCATTTATTTTATATTCACTCCTCTCTCAGTCAATGTACTTTGTTTATCTTTTAATCTAATCCAATTTCCAAATAGAAATAGTTTCTGTAATTGGTTAGGAACCTTTTTCTGTTTGTAAAATCTAAAGCTTCACTATATTATTGGAACCAAATCTATGCATGATCGTTAGCATACTGTTAAGTCGTAACTCTTTAATAGCAGATAGCAGATGTGTAAAATGTGCCTGATTTGACGACCGGGTGGTCGCGTGAAAAATGTGAATCACTTTGCAGAATGTGAAAACATGAAGATTCAGATGGGTACTATGAATTTCAAAAGAAAGTACTCAGGTCGAAATTCGTACTGTTTAATTTTTCCGCTACTTTCATTTAAATTTTCATTTTTTCATGATGTACTTTTAACAGGGGTGTTCTGATAAGTCCGCAAACACTCGAAAACCGCAAAATTATCTAGAGATTGACAAGATTTAAGAGCATAAAAATTTTGACCTGGGTACTTTCTTTTCAAAGTCATTGTACATAACGGGATTTCAATGCCGTATTCTCGGTTCATTTGAAATCTAGTGTCATTTGCAACCGCATATTACGCGTGTAGCAGCTCAGGGCATTGTACAGAAAAAGCAAGCACCATAAAAAAAAAATTCATTAATTTTGTGAAATTTTTTTCGGAATAGAAAAAATTTTTGGTGGAAGACCAGTTATCGGTCATGAAAAATGTGGAAACGAGGGCACATCTTGCACCCCTGTTCTATAGGTTGTTTAAAAGAAATGAAATAAATAATTTTTAAATAAATTAATAAATAAATAAATGTAAAACTAGATGAAACCCTTCGGTACAACGTGTGTTTTCTTTGTACGCTGATTGTGATATATAATCTTTTCATAAATCTGTAAATCTTAGTTGTACTTTGAAACATGTATTAGCTCTCTGATCTGACTGATTGTTAGTTGATTTTCTCTCTCTCTCTCTCTCTCTCTCTCTCTCTCTCTCTCTCTCTCTCTCTCTTTCCATCTCTTTGGAAACTTCACAAGATGTCTACGGTAGAGCATGAAATTTTTTCTTTCATTCGTGATCGCAATTTTGTTTTTACTGTAAAACAAACTCTTTTTCAATTTTAAGTCAAGTGCAATTAAACGTTTTTTTTTCTGTTTATGCCGAAGTTTCCCCTTTTAAACTTGAACAAATATGCTTTACGAGCATTTTTTAAAGTAAAATTGAACAGTCCCTTCAAACTTAAGTTACTTGTCTAGTAGATTTGTTCTAACCGTTTGCTCTCGTGTAATCTTTAATGATTTTTAAGGTGCAAGGAATGAAGACTTATTTTTGTAAACACTGTACATAGTTGTGACTCAATGCAATTTGGAAGCCTTGCCAATTTTTCATTTAAACCTATGCAAAAGTATCGGTATCCTCCCGAAGATCGATTGTTTTGCATAGGTTTAAATGGAGAGAATACGTTGTTGCCAGATTGCGCGAGCCGCCACTGACTGTATAATAAATTTCTTAGCAGTGAAGGAACGCACTACTAATAGTTTTCCTTGAAAACTGTTGTGTAGTTTGAATTTTGAGAGTTGAAGTTTCTTGAGTTTTTGAGCAGAGCTTTGTTGACTTTCTTGCTTACATCAATTTGCTGCGTTAAATTTTAAAACATCCATGTTTGCATATTTTTTGCTTATATCTCTTCAACCTATGTGGATTTTGCCTCTGATTTTGATGGTGCAGTCATTGAAAACGTTGAACAATATTTATTGACAACATTGAACAATATTTATTGACAACATTGAACAATATTTATTGACAACATTGAACAATATTCATTGGCAATAATCATGTACTGTCAACAAATTGATCAATAATGCTGAAAAAGATAGATGGCTGATAAGAAATCAATATAATTTGAACTGAGCCCAATAACCGTTGCCCTGTTGTTTGATCATCACTGTTTGACAATTTTTTGAGTTAAGATGTTTGGGATTTTGATCTGGGCCAAACTAGTATTTAATAGTTATTCAAAGAGAAACAAAACTGTCTAAATCAACGCAAAAGTGAAGGATGGGTCAAGAGCTATGCAATTTATAATTTTTTTTTTTTTTTTTGAGGGAAGAAACGGTTAGTAAAGGAGGGGTGCAGCTTTAGAGGTATAGACATCTTGTGTTATCAATTAAGTTGTAAATTCATCAAACTTTCATTAATTTATGTTGAAACTTTTTTTTTGTCCTGTACATGCAGATGATGTAGGCATTTCTTGCAGATATTGTGAATAACCTGTACAGTTCATGTTTGATTAGGTATTCTTAAGTTCCTTAATTTTTGCAATTCATTTTATTTTATTTTTTTTCCTGTCTAAATCTAAGTTTTCTTCTCTAATTGTAAATCTTTTAGTTATGAAATACAATGTCTCTCATAATAGTATACCCATTCCCTTTTTGGTCAATGTTTTAATCATTACAATGGGTACTAATTTTATGGAACACTCTTGATTTCTCCTGTTTTATTTTGCATGTCCGACTAAAAAAGAGCCAGCTCTAGAATGCCACTAACATAATCGAAGAAGTATGTAGAAAAAGAGGCTCTTCAGTTTCGGTCAATATTTTAATCTGAAAACACCCAGGAAAATATGGCCAGAATCTGGTACTTCCTTTTCAGTTTCTAGTAACTTTGAAACAGTGTTTGAAACTCATGGAGCATCGCGGATATAGGGCGCCTACAATTTTTTATCGGTCCTTAAAAAAAGAATTAAAGCATCAGTAAAAAATGACGCCTATGAAATATTTCAAATATTCACCAAAATCGATTTCTTACCACCTCATTAAAACCTTTGTTTTGCCCGTACCATCATACCGGAGCAAAACTCAGCTTTGACTCTTGAAACTGTCTGAATGACCTCTCAAAACGAGACACTCTAGTCAAGAAGTCGAGATGGCCCTTAAAACTAGAGTCCGTGTATATAAAAGAGTCTCGCCATGTGAATAATGAAGAAGAAGAAATAGTCCATGGAGGCAAAGAAGGCGTCAACTCTGATTGGTTGGGTACACCTACGAGGCGCCTTTATAAACGGCGCTCATAGCAAGGAGTTTATTCCGTTATTTCTTTGGAAAAACCAAATTTTGCTGCAAAAAAATGTAAGTTAGGAAATTTAAAACAGTATGATGGATGTTTTTAAACCCAAATAAAGTCCTCAAAGCCCACAAATTTTAATTCTGGAATACCTACGCCTTCTTTGAAGGAGGTGTTTCAACGTATCTTTTAGAGAAACAGCACAGAGAGAACACCTCCTTGAGCTCCGTGACAGCCTGATGTGACAAGTCTTGCAGCCAATCAGAAGTTATTCCTCGCATGGCGAGACTCTTTAATATACTGGAACTCCAGAGTAAACACTGGAGATGTATTCCTGTTCATGACTTTGCCAGGTGTGAAAAATGTAGAATTTGCAATTTTATTCTTCAATATTAAATTTTCTACTCGTTTCATCTAGTAATATTATCAAACATCTTCTGGAAATAGATCAAATTCATTCACAATATCTTTATTGTAGTTTCCCCTGTGAGTCACTTGATTTTTTTTTTTTTTTTTTATTACTTGCCGCAGAATTTTGAATGATATTTTTCAGTTTATAGTTAAAGAAGGCTAAAACTTTAGCGTGGAAGAAGAGAGAACGATTCATAAAGTTTATCTCAAGGAAATTTTCTTTTCATGACTGTGAATTACAAAGTTTTGTCAAGTGAAAGGAGTTAGTAATTTTTAATTTTTTGAGTTTTTGATTGGTGATATAGTGATTCGTATTTTTCTCATCTTTTTTTCTTTTTGAAGTTGGAAATTTTCAGTAAGATTAATTTAATTTCTCTTTGGTGTGTTAATTTATCCTGTGAGACTGTAGTTATTTTAGTCTCGTCGAGTAGTATCAATATCTTTATTAATAAATATACAATTTGATTTTGTTGTGAATGAAGACGAAAAGCTCTTGGTGTCTAAGCTATCCTAGTTATTTTCAGAGTGTCAGAAATTAAAATATTGTGGACGAAATTATCAAAGATTGAGTTCTTGCCCTGTTATAGTTGAACGTTGTCCAATAGTCGTATGCATGTGGCAGTTGTATTAGAAAAGGTTGAATAAATTTAATTTCACTATTTTCTCTTAAATGTGTTGTGACTTGTGATGTGGAATTGAAAGGGTTACTATTAGATTATATCATATTCTCTGGAGTCTTTTGGATTTTGATACAGTTTAATCATTCTGAAGGAATTTTCAGTTTGTCGGTAGGTGCCTGTTCTATCTATTCTATCTGTCGATTGAAATGGAGGGTGAGCCTTAACTGTAGCCCGTCTAAAATATTTAAGGCGATTCTTTCTGAATGTATCTTGAAATCATGAATTTTAATTGGTTGAACTATAATTTATATCCATAATTAGTATGAATCCTTTGCTCAGTTTTAATTTTATTATTATAATTCTTGAATCGACGAACAACATTTGTGTTAAGTTAGATGTAGTCATTTTTGTGATTTTACCTGTAGCCTTAAGATGGCAGCTAAGATGTTGACCAGATGCTTCCTGTAGATAAATGAATTGTATTAAAGTTTTGTTTTGTAATGTTTTTTTGTAAATTCCGCTCATTCTTCCGGTCAAGAAGACTCAACGTTCAAATGAAGTTTTTTGATGTATTGTTATTTTCATCATCCGTCTTTCTGCCATCAGTCAGCGTGAGAAATGTCTCATTTCTCCTCTGATGCTGAGACATTTTGTACAATGAATTGTAGGATGTACTTTTTCTGTTTGGAAATAATTTTGTTCCCTCAAAAATTTTCGCTTGAAGCCGAAGGTTTAAATTTTCTCAAATTTAAAGTTGGAAAGCTTGCTACGACCACTTTTCTTTAATTTTTATTTATTTTCTTTTATCCATTTATTTGTTAGTCTAGTGTTCCTGGAAAAAATGAACTTATATTCTTTAGAAACATGTCCAATATTGCATTTTTAATGAAAACTCGAAATTAGGTAACTTAACGAGTGTTTTGAAAAATAATTTCGAATAGTTGTACGTTTCTTTTGTTCAACCCACTATGACTGTATTTTTTTTTCCATCAATTATTTTGTTCTATCATATTTATTAATTTTTTTTTATTCTGTCATATTCTATCAGAGCAAAATTGATTTTTTACTTTCTCTAATGATTGATTTTAAGTTGTGTTTCAAACAGAAATCCAATCGACAGCGTACTTCTAATATTGCATACTTTGTATTCGGGCAAAGAATGGCATAACCTTTTTAAGAGCTATTTGAACTTATCTTTTGTTTATGAAATGAGTTTTAATGTTCCTTAATTCTGATTCTTCAGCGTTTAGTGCCGATGTCTACCACCAGAGCGCTACGTTTGATTAATGTCATATTACAGGCCAAAAGTAATTTATATTTAAGGAAATAGAGTATCAGTTACTAGATAATTATCTGAAGAATATCTCTGCAAAATGAGGCTGTAAGTACCAAAAAATGAAATACATATCGCATTTTGATACAAGAATTGATTTGCGATATTCCATTTTTTGGTACTTTCAGCCTTATTTTTGAAGTTATTGACAAGATATTGGAGACGTTCTTCAGATGATTATCTAGTGACTGATACTTTGTTTTCTAAAATGTAAATTACTTTAAGGCGCGCAATATTAGAATGAGGCTCTCGAAGCTGTTTTTTACATCAGCGGATCCAAAAAATTGTCCTTCTCTCTCTTTTCCCATTAGAAAGCATGTGTTAAAGAAAATAGAAGAGAGGGTGAAAAACATGTGAGTGCCCCTGACCTATCCTTTGCTCACGCAAGAGCCGTCTTTTTTTTTGTCCACAATCGTTCACAGCGAACGGGGATGCTCGGGAGCTTGCGAACGTTCCTAGACTGCAAAGAAAATACTGCAGGCGGGATTCAAGATTTAAATTAGATTAGATTCAACGAAATCCTTTCGTGAGAACAGATGATTTCATGACTGCGTTTTGCGAATTGCAAACGATTGCGGACATTAAGAAAGGCGACTAGTTATTCTAATAGGTTACTCTATAGTTACTCTATATGTGCAAATACTATTGTTTTTTTATCCTTTCTTTATGGTATTATTGACTTGTATTATAGTCCTAAATAGGGGCTCATGTACTAGAAATAAATAAATAAATAGGGAAAAAGAGGGAAGGCTAAATTCCAGGATCCGCCAGTTTTCTAGTTTTCATGTTGTTAACTGTGGCTCTCAATTCAGATAGATTTTCTAAAATTAATTGAAAAATTAAATTATCTGTGTCTAGTATTCGTGGCTTACAATATTTTGGTTTAGAAATATCTCACTAAATTAACTGTAACCTAAAATATTAATATCGTTATATCATATTTCTAGCTTTATTAAAGCAAGTGTTCTCTAAGCTAACTATTAAATGTTTCATCAGAACTATTTGATGGTATCAGAATGTGTAAAAAAAAAAAAAAAAAAGTGTACATTCTTTGAAAGTAGAATTTGTAAATTAAAGTGCTCTGAGCCCTATTCTTTTTTAGACCCTTTGTAAAAACAAAAATTGACCTCTTTGACCCTTTAGAATCTTGTGATACTTTTACTTTAATATTGAACCTTGTCCAACTGGAAGTATTGTCTGTAATCTTTGGCAGTGCTCCGTATCTTCGCGCCTTTTATCTTTTTGCCTGCATTTGAGAGTTGGAATGTAAACATCAATTTTTACTTTATAATAATCTTTGTAAGTTCTAGAGCAGACTTTGTCAAATCTGACCATTCTCATGTTTTTCCCCTCCCAATTTTTTCTGACCTATTTTAAAGAATGAAAATCATTAATGCATGTTTGATTTTGTTTAAAAATCATTTGCTCTTGAGGAATTCATCATGTATGAATGAAATCATGATCTCTTGGAAAAAGTCTTGAATTTTCCTATTGAAGTGTTGCCATTCTCTATTTTCCAAAACTCATTTATCGCCCGCTCAGGTTTCAAGTTAAAACAAACAGACTAAATTTAATTATCTGAAGAAAGTCTCTGCAAAATATTTGGTCAATAATTTCAAAAATGAGGCTGAAAGTACCAAAAAATGGAATACCACAAATCGATTCTTGTATCAAACTGTGATATTTCATTTTTTGGTACTTTCAGCCCTAAATTAATGAAGTTATTGACAAGATATTTTGCAAAGACGTTTTTCAGATGATTATCTAGTAACTGACACTCCGTTTTCTTAAATATAAATTACTTTCGGCCTGTAATTTGACATCAATCGAACGGTAGCGCTCTGGTGGCAGAAATGCTGAAGATTTACCTCAAAGGGTATTTAATAACAAATGGCTGGAAATTTTACTGTCATTACTTGTAGGGGAAAAATGGGAATCGTCAGTTTTTTTTCTTCCCGCTTGCTACTTTAATTTTCTAAGTGAAACTCTCAAATCGCGTGCAACTTTAACTTTGTTATGCTGTCAAGTTTATTCTACCTTTTTTTATGGTATTTAAGGTTTATTTTTGTATGTTTTCTAGAGTGTATGAAAAGTCCGTGGTATGTTCTCTTGCCTACGGCTATATGGCCCGAAGTGCATCTAAAATTTTTGATTTGGTGTAAACTGATTCAGAGTCTTTTTTTGTGGATGAAACGATAAAAACGATTCTTCTGATGTTTAATTTTCATTGGAATGGAAATAACAAATAACTTAACGATCTCAAAGTTTAGGCAATGACAGTTGACTGAAAACTTATTTCTCACAATTTTCTCTTTGATATGTATAGTTGAATTGTATTTTAATAGTGCAGTAAGGTTAGCTGCTCTTTTCATAGTTGATGTGTCATCATTGGTGCGCGTTTTGATTTTTTGATGTGGGTGTGACCAAAACTGCTCTGTCTCTCCGTGGGGGCATTAACACATGCAGATTAAATCGATATGATTTTAGACAAAACTTTGTTCAATGGCGCTTACTCAATTAAAATTCAGCACAGTGACTAAGAAGACTATGTATCTAAAGACAAATTATTGGATCCAAACTAATTTCCTGTCTCACTTGCTCTCACGCGGATTTCCCGTAAGAAATTGGATCCAAATTTTCAAATGCAAATTCGAGCTGGTAAACAACAAGTTGCTCTCTTATTTCATTACATGATCGGATTTCACGTACTTTAAAGTATAACTATGCTTCACAAATATGTTTGAAACATCACGCATTAATTTACAATCAAAGTTGTATAGAAGAAATTCCAATGTTTTGTTTTTGTCCCCCTCTACGTTTCTTATGGGCACAGTACTCTTGAATATGGGCTCATCGGCACCATCACACCACGTGTTATACCTTGAGCAAGTCTCAATACGAAGAGAGGTTAGGACGATTGAGTGCCATGGCGGTGAAAAACATAGGACATCATTCCATATAATTGTGATTATAAATTCACTTGTGATCTTTCATGAACTATTTTGGAAAGAGAAGATACTTTAAGGTACTTTGAATCTGATGGTGGATTAGAATTTCAAAAAACTGGTCGTTTACTAGCTTGAAGTTGCATTCGAAAATTTGGATCTGATTTCTTACGGATAAAGCCACGAGAGTGAGCGAGATAGAACATTTGTTTGGATCCAATTAAAAAGTGTCTTCATCACTAAATTGGTCTATACTGAAGCAAAGCCCCAATACCTATCTCATGAGCCTAAAATGAGAGAAACAGACAAGATACTGGTTACATCACTGACTAAGAACGGTCAAAATTAAATGAAACCTACCGTTCAAACGAATTGTTTTTGAAGATTAAGAACATTATTTGTTGTTTAATTTTCCTCTATCATTAAATATTATTCAGCACCAACTGGCAACACTTTTTATTTTTTCTCGTCCATTCTCTTTTTTATTTGTTTTTATTTTTTTTCTTTGTAGATTTTTTAACTTTTCATTTTCATTTTAAATTCAAATTTATTTTTGTAAAATTATTCAACTCATATTGTGTTTCCTATTTAAGCTGATAGAAATTTGTTGTAACTAAAACCCCTCACTGCTAATACGTTGTATATATGTGTACATATTGTGTTTTTTTTCTCTTTTTTTATATAGAAATGTAATAAAGATAAACAAAATAAACGAGGAGAAAAAAGAAAATAAAAAGAAACGAAGATGATAAAAATAACATATTTTATTGCTGCTTCTACTTTTCTGTGTTAGCAAATATTTAAATGATGTCATTAAAGTGTAATTTCAATTAACTCTATGTGATGTAATTTATTTTGTCTGAGAAATCAATTTTAAGTTGTATTTTAACTTTCAATTTCAAATGGTGGTGAACTTTGACAAAAAGAAAAAAGAAGTTCATCAGCTTTGAAAAAAAAAAAAAAAAAATAAAGAAAACTTGCAAATTGTAGAAATCTGTCTTCTTTTTTTTCGACTCATCCCACTACGCAGCTGTGCAGCCTACGTTGTCGTTTGGCTCTCACCAATGTGTATAGCCCATTTTCATCTACTTTTTCAATCTGTATAAAAATATTAGTGCGGCAAATGACCTGCTATCCGTCCCCATTTTTCCTAATACTTTGGTGCTTTTTCACCGTATTTTCTCTGCTATCAGAGTTGCACTGCTTCATGGAGCCGGTCAACCTTCACGTCCTAATACTTGATATTATTCGGAGCATCCTAATACACCCCGAATTATAGCGTAAAATTGGCTAAAATACAATGGGTAGTGGGTCGTTGGCCCATCTTCGTAATGCTGTTGGCATCCGTGAGAATGAAGGCACTTCGATGTGCGGCAAACGACCTGCTACCCGTCCCCACTTCCCTAATACTTTGGTGCTTTTTCACCGTATTTTCTCTGCTTTCAGAGTCGCACTGCTTCATTTTCTTGAGTAAGGCATCTGATTCCTCTGTAATCTGGCCTGAGAAATTGATTGCGGGGAGTCACAAGTCGCTCAGAAGCTTGGTTCTCTTTGAATCGGCATCGGACACCGGAGTTACCAAGATTGGGAAAAACCTAAAACATGGTCACCGCATAAAATTGCTGATACCTTGAAAACTGTTGCTTGGAGCGATTCTGCAACTGTTGGAATCAATTTCTCAGACCTAAAGCAACATTCTTCTTTATTGAGCAGAAAATCTAAAAATCATGTTAGCTTTATTCCTTCAGAGCAAGCGAATTAGACATGAATTGAAAGAAATGAAAAGAGGTACTAGTGTAACGGTTCAAGGGTAAAATTTTATTGCACTCAGTGGTCAGGGTTTAGAATTCAATGGACGGAAAAAATCCTAAAAAATGAAAGTGAGGCCAAAAGATTGCACAAGATTAATGGATTCAGTGAAATCAAAGAGAAAACAAGAGTCGCAATTGCATTGAGAGCTAGCGTGGTCAATGTTGATAAGAGCCTAATTCAAAGTCGGCTTCTGAGTGGCTGGAAATGGAGGAAACAGCCCACGACCAGATCTTTTTGGTCGTATGTTAATTAACATGGGTCTTTCCTTTAAGGTGATTCCATGGCAAACTCCCGAAAATTTTAATTCGATAGATGGCGTTACTTGTCGCTGGCTCTGAAAATAGCCGTTTTTTGACGGTTTTCGGCTGTTTTCTCTAAACAGACGGATAATGGACAGAAAATCGGAATGTCAGCACCTGTTTAACTTTTTGCTTGATTTTTTGAGTCAAAAATGAGCCAAATTGGTTCTAAAATAAAGGCGTAACAATGCAAAGAAAAAATCATGTGTAATTTGGAGTTGTATCAGTAAAGATTACAGGTTTCTGTTTCATCTGTAATCTTTATTGATACAACTCCAAATTACACAAGATTTTTTCTTTGCATAGTTACGCCTTTATTTTAGAACCAATTTGGCCCGTTTATGGCTCAAAAAATCAAGCCAAAATTTAAGCAGGTGCTGACATTCCGATTTTCTGTCCATTATCCGTCTGTTCAGAGAAAACAGCCGAAAACCGTCAAAAAACGGCTATTTTCGGAGCCAGCGACAAGTGACACCATCTATCGGATTAAAATTTTCGGGAGTTTGCCATAGAATCACCTTGAGGTCTTTTTTCTCAAAAATGAAGAAGAATTTTATGTTCAACACTCTTTAAATCGATTTAGCAGAATTTTCTAAACAAATTAATCGGAAAGTCCTATGTTTTGTCCTTGTCCCACTCACAGTTTCTTATAGGCACAGAATTCTAGGATGTAGGCTCATGGGTACCATCACACCACGAGTAATACGTACCTCAAACGAGCTTCGATGCGAAGAGAGGTTAGGATGATTGAGTGTCATAGCAGTGATACGTCCATGAGAGACCATGAGTAAAACAAGGAAAAAACATGGGACATATTTTGATTTAATTTTGATTGTAAATTCACTTGTGATCTCTCATGAACTATGTCAGAAAGAAAAGATTCTTCAAGGTACATGGAATCTAGTGGTGGAATCAAATTTGAGAAAACTGGTTCTTTAGTAGCAAAAGAAAATTTGGATATGATTTCTTATGGGTAACTCCACGAGAATGAGCCAGATTGAGCATTTGTTTACATCAAATTTTGATCGTGACATCATCACTAAACATGTCCATTGTGACTCTTGTTTACTCTTTGAGTAAAATGTCCTAATTAAGATGGTTCCAGGGTCGATTGGTTCGAACTGTAGACACCACATCCCGCTGCTCAAGAAGTCAACAGTTTTTGGCTAAAATTGACATATGCACGCTAAAAGCAAGGAACTTCAGCACCTGCAAGCATACTTTATAGAAAAACCCTGGAAGTTTCAAGCTGAAACACTCAAAAATAAAGCCAGAAATTATGAATTACAAAAATTCCCATAAGCTTCAATGAGTGCGAGTGAGGCAGATAGACATATTATCACTCCCACTCACGCTTACTCACTAAGCTTAGGTAGAGTGAAATTAATTTCATAATTTACAGCTTTAATTCTAGACCAATTTTACTTGTTTTGGGCTCGAAAAAGCCAGACAAAAACTTTGCAGGGGCTGATGAGTGATGTTATTGGATTTTGTGTTTTTTCTTTGGTTTCAATTTAAAATGCCAAAAACACGACTTTTCCTGAAAGCTGCTAGTGGCAGCCATCCATTGGATTGAAATCTGGAAAAGTTTTGCCTGGAATCACCTTAAGGTGATGCCATGCCACGTGACCAAGGTGATCGATTAGTCGACCGATTAATGGTCTTTTACCGGATTTCACGGTTTTTTGGTAATCTTCAGCAACTGGAGGTAGATCTAACAAAGAAATCTATTAAGCTTGGATGCTTGAATCCGCAAAATAAGAACCTAACTAAGGGAATTCGCATGGTTGTAGTTAGGGTTGTGCGGTACTGATTTCAGTATTTTTTCGGTATTTAGCTCTGTCTTTAACTGCAGCCTCTAAATGAGTGAGATTGATAACACTGCCATGGGTGACGTAAGCCAGAAGCCAACTAAACACTATAAAACTGTCAAAGTATTGATACATAGCATTCTCGCATCATAGTACCTTCGAATTCCCTAAAAGTTATGTAAAATACCGAAAAAATAAGCCAGTTTGGTATTTTACATAACTTTAAGGGAATTCGAAGGTATTATGATATAGAAATGCTGCTTTGACAGTTTCATAGTATTTAGTTGGCTTCTGACTTACGTCACCCACGGCAGTTTTATCAGTCTCACTCGTTTAGAGGCTGCAGTCAGAGATATAGCTAAATACCGAAAAATACCGAAATCAGTACCACACAACCCTAGTTGTAGTACAATACGAGATATAGAGCAGCGATTGTGCGAATTCCCATAGTTACATTCTTATTTTGCGGATTCGAGCATCCAAAGTTAACAGATATCTTTATTAGATCTAACTGCAGGTGCTGATGATCCTCGTTTTACAAAAAAAACTCCATAAAATTCGGTAAATGATCATTAATCGGTCGACTAATCGATCACCTTGGTCACGTGGCGTGGAATCACCTTAACAAGACATCAGATATAAATATTAAATACAGATAGCAAACTACAAAATAACAAGTGGGTAACTGACAAAATAGGTACATACTGACTAAAACATTGAAAACAATACATCAGTACATTTTGTGTTAAGAGTTTAGCTCTGTTGAATTCTAGAACACAAAGGATATGTAAATTAAATTAGAATAACTTTAGAATTATACCCGCTACTTCTCACAAACCAATGAAAATTCCAGTATTTTACTTTCAAGCTGTTTATTAGGAGTGAAAACTTTCGAGTCAAGTGATTTGTTGGTCATAGGACTTGTGTGTCTACCTTGTGAGAGCCATTCTTCTATTGCTGAGCGCTCGTATGTGTAACCATCTTGAACAAACAAACGAAACAGAAACGTTAATTACAGGAAATAAAGCTAAGAAAAGAAACCTGATAGGCCAACTTCACTTGGTGTTGACATTTTTCTATTTCTTTCATTTTGAGAAACAAAACGGAAATATTGGGGGTAAAATTAATTAAAACCTCTCAGTAAGACAAGTTTTTATCGCATGGGTTTTGTGCTAACCGGGACGTTCGACCAAACTTCAAGCATAAATGACATGAAAGACGTGAAACAATTTGGAGTCTGTGAACTGAGTGAATCTCACCGAAAACTGATCGAAAATGCCAATTCTTTCAGCCCATGGCCCTACCATTTTTCTTCTTCTTTTTTTTACTTATTTATTTATTTACTTACTCATATATTAATTTATTTATTTATTGTAAGAGGGACTGGGGGTCCCCCAAATTAAGTTTGATATGAGAAAGTATTCGCAAGGTATTCCCTACAGTTTCTTATTTATTTCTTTTTCTTTTTTATGATGAAATTGTAGCGCTTTCAGTTCGATGCGACATCACATCAAAATAGATCTGGCTTAGAGCAAGCGCGATGTGATATCACATCAAAGTAAGACAATGGCTTAAAGCATTTGATGGGTCTTCAATGAGTAGAGTACTTTGAAAGAAGACTTACCTTCACAGATGACTGGATCAAGAAATATTTCATGGGTTATGGGGCAAAAGAAATTGTGTGGGATATTGGAAACTAAACCTAGGTCATATTTCAACTGAAGCCTCCAAGGACCGACTTCTAAAAAAGAAAAAGAAATGACAATTAGTGATAAGATAGTGAAAAGTTAAAGCGCAGAGCTATCATAATAAGACGAGAAAGTGGAACATGATACAATCTTCTCGAATGTATAGGCTAAAAGGCTGATTATGATTAAATATGGCTATATATGCCTTCATCTGGCTAAAAGACTGATTTGCGTCTAAAGCGCTTGATTGTGGTTCGATACTTTTCAATTTTCAGCCGAGTAATCAACTTTGAGGACATTAGAAGTAACTTTAAGGTCGAGGCAGGATTTGAAAATCGAAATGAGCTCTCAAAGTGATGAGGTTGTTGAATGTAGAATTTGCTGGATGACAATCTTCATAGGTGTGCCACCCACAGATTTAGGATAGGTGGGCCCTCTACGCCCTTACAGAGTCACTTTCATATTTCCGGTTAAAAAAAAAGAAAACGGGTTTATTTATCAACAAAAATAATTTACCTCATAGTAATAAAAAAAAATTAGGCGCAGCCATAGGGGGTTCAAACTGTGACCATAGGTATTGCAAGGGTGGCCACAGTGGACACATTACAACTTTTTGAGACAAATTCAAGTAAAACTTTAGAATGAGTTGAATGAATAAGTATCTAAACGAATTTCTGTTTACCCTATCCTTTCCTGCACATCCCAGATTTTTTTAGAATTTGTGCATTGTTCCCCATATGTCTACAGCTTATCAAATTTTAAAAAAAGCTCTAAAAGAGGCCATGGGGGGGGGGGGTCCACCCTAACAGTTTATCAAATCAAATATGAAATCATTTTTTCATGTAAAGAAGCAGTTTCAACCTGATAGTGATTTCTGATAGCAACTAATCTATCATAGCAGAGGATTCAAAACTTCCAATTGATCGTAAAGAGCATATATGGTCTTTATTACATATCCTGCATATTATTACTTATTATTTGGGCCAAGAATTCATAGATAAAGAGGTTCTTAAAGAACTTTTCAATCACAAAGACACACGTTACAACACTGACTGCTTACTAGTGAATGTGTGAATGTGTGTGTAACTGCGTTGCCAGATGTACAGTTTCAGATTGTAACAAACACTATAAAATCAGGCTGTAAAAAAACCTAGGTTTAATTCCATGGTTCATGGCAATTTTTTTAAAGAAAAATCAAGGATTTTCAAGAACTTCTGACAACAAAAATCGGAGTATTTTTTACACCAATTTTCCAGAGGCAGAAAAAACTCGAGTCGATTCTCACAAAAGGTGCAGTAATCAAAGGAGAACAGTATACAAAAAAATGAAAGAGTTAAAAAGTTCCTATTGAGTCCTGCATTCTTTCTTACAACTTTGCGACCAAAGTTACGAGACATTCCTCAGGCAAGCAAACAAAATTAATAACAAAATGGCGAGCTAACGAGCTAAAGCCAATCATTTCCAAGGATTTTCAAGTACATTTGACAAATTCATCAAAACTCAAGGATATTCGAGCATATGAAAAACAAAAAAAAAAAAATCAAGGATATTCAAGGACTTTTCAAGGCGCCACGAACCATGATGTCGTGTTGCATTACCATTTGAATCAATGTAAAATAAAATGCTTTTAACTCAAAATCTGGCAACACCAGTATTTAATTAAGTTGTTACCAGAGAAAAGAAAGCTTAGCTAATTTACAATCAGTGAGAGAACACATTACAAAGAGGCACGAAAGTCGAAATAAAGAATTGAGGACATTTCTGGAAGAAAGGTCCATCAAACAAGAGGTGTGTTCTTCAGCTCAAACCTCCATCTGTTTACATTGCACAGTTCTTGGGAATAGCACACCCATTGTTTCATGGGAAACACGTTTCATGTTTTTTTGGTATTGTTTTTAAGAAGGATTCTTCTTCCGAATATGTCCTCAATTAGTGACGTTTCAATCAACAGTGTGGCTACACGTAAAGACTATACTTTGAGCGAGGGCTTAGTGGCAGTGAACATTTTAACTCTCTCCCAGAAATTGAGCCATTTTCAAAAGAGGCCGTTTCCAAAAAAAATGCCCATAAAACAAGAGCTGCGCTCTTCAGACAAAAGTTTCTATTCAATCACAGGGCTGATTTTTCAGAAAAAGCACACCCATTTTTTTATTCAGTCTCAGTTAATTTCAACATCAAAAAACTACAGTTCAAAGGAGGAAGGAGAAGAACGGAGTTGGATAACAACAGCAGATTCGGGGATTTTTCCTTTTTATCTCATCGTCCAATTGATCACAGTTGTTAAACAAGGATAGTGGAAAAGGCCAGTGCACACGGAGAAAAAAACTTTGGTTCAAATGGAACACCGAGGGTAGGGTTGTGCGGTACTGATTTCGGTATTTTTTTGGTATTTAGCTATATCTCCGACTGCAGCCTCTAAATGAGTGAGATTGATAAAACTGCCGTGGGTGACGTAAGCCAGAAGCCAACTAAACACTATAAAACTGTCAAAGTATTGATACGTAGCATTCCCGCATCATAGTACCTTCGAATTCCCTAAAAGTTATGTTAAATACCGAAAAAATCAGCCAGTTCGGTATTTTACATGACTTTAAGGGAATTCAAAGGTATTATGATAAAGAAATGCTACTTTGACAGTTTCATAGTATTTAGTTGGCTTCTGACTTACATCACCCGCGGCAGTTTTATCAGTCTCACTCATTCAGAGGCTGCAGTCAGAGATATAGCTAAATACCAAAAAAATACCGAAATCAGTACCGCACAACCCTAACCGAGGAAGTTTGGTTCCAGTAACCGAAGTTTTCAGTTGTGAGTACCGAACTTCAGTCAGGAGTACTGAAGCGATTCAGTAGGAACGAAACGTGAGTCATAGTATTAGTCACACTTACCGAAACCTTCGGTACTCCTAACTGAAGTTCGGGACTCACAACCGAAAACTTTGGTTACTGTAACTGAACACCTCGGTGTTCCATATGAGCCAAAGTTCAGTTCTCATAACCAAATTTTTTTTCTCCGAGCAGGAATGGGGCTTTTGCTAACTATGTATTGTTTTATGCAATTGAAAAGTTAATAATTGCTTAAAAAACCAACGAAAATTACGATGAGCACAATAAAGAATCGCAAAAAGTCACTCACAGACTCAAAAGATGACTGTAAAGTTTCAGGGGTCGTGGCGGAGCTACATAGATACTATAACTTTAAAAAAAAAGTACCCAAGTCAAAATTCTTACAATTAAATTTGTCCTTTATTTTCAATGAAACTTTCGATTTTTCAAGACGTACTTTGAAAGAGGCATTCTGATTTCTGATTAGTCTTTAAACACTTGAAAACCGCAAAATTGTTTAAAAATTGCCAAGATTTAAAAGAGTGAAAATTTCGACTAGGGTACTTTCTTTTGAAGTCATAGTACCATGAGAGATTCCTATCTCATTTGAAACTTTCCTCATTGTGCTTCTTTAGAAAGAGTGACTAGGTCTGAGGGTATCCTTCCAGAATATATAGGGGGGTCTGGGGGTCTCCCTCAAAGTATTAAAGAGGGTCTCGGAGGTTCCCCCAGAAAGTAGTTGAGGAGTAGAGTAATAGAGTAATAGAGTGAATAAAGGGGGGTCTGGGCCCCCCTCCAGATTAAGTTTGATCACAGACAAAATAAGGATTAAAATGGGAACTAGGCCAACAATAAATACAAACTTCCGAGACGTTTCGGAGCACTCACATCACCATTTTCAATCGAAAAAGTAGGAGCAGTAGTAGTAAAGTCCAGCCGCCCAAACACGTGGTTCGTTATGCTGATATTTCACAGCGAACGACTGGACTGCATAAAAAAAGAAGGGGTAGGAAAGACAAGCAAAGTATTCTCAAAACAAAGGATAGGAAAGAGGAGAGTAACGGCGATCTGCCAGGGACTCTCAAGTTTGGGAAGGAAATAATAATAATAAAAAAAAAAAAAACTAAATAAATAAAAAACAAAATACTCAGAACGAGGAAAAAAAAAGTTGAGTGTTGCATACCTCCAGTTTTTCCAAACGTTAACTACTGATTGAGGCTCTGTCTGCAATTAGTTGGTCTGTTTTGTTTATGTAACCGATGTTGCGGTATTTTGTTAATCAGTCCCTCTTCCAACTTTGTGGAGTGTGCTCCTTGTTCTGAGTATTTTGTTTTCATTTTATTTATTTATTTATTTTTTTTTTTTTTTTTTTTATTTTTCCAATTGAAAATGGTGATGTGAGTGCACCGAAACGTCTCGGAAGTTTGTATTTATTGTTGGCCTCGTTCCCATTTTAATTCTTATTTTGTCAGTGATTTTTTTATGGCCATTTAGTTTGTAATTGTTTTAATATTAAGTTTGATGTGAGAAAGAGTTCGTGGGGTGTTTCCAATAGTTTATTTAATGTGCTCATCGTAATTTTCATTGCATTTTACTCAAGAAATAACCATTCAATAACTCATGAAAAAAGCTTTTAGCTTCAATAGCAAGAGCCCTATTGAATACATTTGTTAGAAAGAGGAGGAGGATAGAGGATAGAATGAGAGAAAGAGAGAGGGGATCTTTGTCCTTGTCAAACAAATGCATTCAAATCGACCAACAAAGAAAAAGGTTAGTTCCTGGATCCGACCAGAGACAAATAGAGACCTTGCACTATGCCTGCGCGCGGTGTCCACTTTTCTGGTTCAATTTTGGTTGGAACTCATCGAAACAACAGCCAACATTCGCATAATGTTGACTGATGAGCGCGTAGTTTGGGTTTGCATTAGCCAAGCAAAACCTGTTTCCATTTCCAGGACCGCGGACCAATCACAGCCTTTTGTTGAGCTCACCATCCAACATTATGCGAAGGTTGATTGTTGAGGCCGATGAGTCCCAACAAAAGTAGTTCACGAAAAGTGGACACCGCGCGCAACCACGGGAGGAATAGGGAGTGCACGGTCTCTATTTGTCTCTGGAGTGGACAGAAGTGAGTGCTGCTGCAAGATTTGAACTGGGGAGATGGTGAACTCCAATTTTTTCCAACAAAAACTGCATTGCTATCTAGCAAATAGTTAAGAAAAAACAAGGAAGATGAATGGTGTTTTCAGTGTCGCAGAATGTCACAATTTTCAGTGCGTACCATGTGAAATTAGCAACGAACGAATTACAAATTCACACTGAGCATGTTAAATTATCATTTCCACTAACCTTTGAGCAAAGATTCATGTATATTATTTATTGTTTATCATAGTTTTTAATGAGCATTTTTTTTTTTTTTTTTTAACCATTGACTGAAAGACTTACTGACCAGAGCTCGGGGAGCTTAAAATTTCTTTGGCAAAAGTTTGTGATGGTTTGATCGAAGGCTGACCAGAGGTACTTGGTGACATTGATGTCTGAAACATTTTACAAGAAAACATCGGTTGATGAAAGAAAGATAAAAGATCTCATGAGTGCTATAAAGAGCCGACTAATTTTGAATATTATTAAATGTCAAAGTTTTTAGAGGGTGAACTGACCTGGAATAAATTCAACTTGAGAAGATGCCAAGCAGACCTTACAGATATTTTAACTTTGACAAAAAAAAAGACCTTAACGTCCTTAACTTTAAGCACAAAAGTTTTAACTGGAAGTCAATCTGATAATTTCATCGAAAGTTACAGCCATTCAAAGATTTGCAGTATCTCGTATTCGCGGGATTTTGTACGTGGTTGTGATTGTTTTCTATGGCCTCCTTGATGTATCCTCAAATAATCTTTGAATGGCTGTAACTTTCGTTGAAATTATCAAAATTGACTTCTGGTCTCCCTGCCATTTTCCGTTGCTTTCAAAGGGCCCCCAAAACCCTTAAATTTAGGGGTAGGGGGCCAGGCTGTAACTTTGGTTGGAATTACCCGATTGACTTCCGGTTTGAACCATTTTCTGTGTCTTTTTAATAGCTTTTGAATGATGCATCACTACCTATACCCTGCCACTTGAAATTTTTTTTGTAGAGGCCACCAAAGGCCCAAAATTTGGGGCGAAGAGGGCCTCCAATTTCTTAACAATTTTGGGACAATTTTGAAGGTCACATCGGTCGACTGAAAATGGGTCCTAAAATTTTGAGAAACGGCCCCTAACTTGAGGAGAGGCCTAACTTTACACTAGAGAAATGAGTCCGCAGATTACTCACAGAGGATGCTGATGCTCTTATCCTGGCAAATGAACTAAAGGCTGCATCTTTGGACAGCTCCCAAATAACGATGCTTTTGTCCATAGAACCTGGAAAGACAGCAAATATGGAATATGCAATAAAGTTGATGACTTAATATTAAAATTGAAAATTCTTACAAAATATATATTAAAAAAAATAAATCTATTCTGCCAATATTAAATTATGCTTTTATTATTTGGTTACTATGAACTCGTTATTCATCGATATTTCGACTTAAAACAGACCTAAGCGTAATTTTTTCCTCTTAAACCATCTCAAAAGCATAAAGAGTATCATGATTTTCAGTGATTTCTCATTTTTGACGCGTTAAAATTTGTTTTGATTAATTTTGATGTTTTGTCTCATTTTAAGTTTAATGTCAAATGCCGTATTCTTGAGTTTTAATAGTTATATTTACTGTTTTTCTCAGTTTGAGTTTAAGTTCGTCATCTTCTCTATGTCTGATTAATTGTCTTGTAATTGGGCTATTTGATAAATAAGTAGTAGTAGTAGTAGTAGTAGTAGTAGTAGTAGTAGTAGTAAAGTCCAGCCGCCCAAACACGTGGTTCGTTATGCTGATATTTCACAGCGAACGACTGGACTGCTATTTGGGCTATTTGATAAATAAATAAATAAGTAGTAGTAGTAAAGTCCAGCGGCCCAAACACGTGGTTCGTGGTTTCACAGCAAACGACTGGACTGCATAAAAAAAGAAGGGGTAGGAAAGACAACCAAAGTATTCTCAAAACAAAGATAAATAAATAGATAAAGAAATAAATAAATAAATTGCGATTTTCTTGATTTTATGAAAAAAAAACTGAAAAAAGGGATCAATCTGTTCTTGAGATTTTTTTAAATCTTTGGTTGTAGACTTTAATCAGAAAGAAAAGCGAAGAAAACTTACTTGTGGCTAGGAATTCAGAATCAGCAGAGAAAGCACAGCTGGTTAACATCGTTTCTCCATAGTCTATGACATTTATGCAATCACCGGTTCTCTACAAGTAAATCACAAAAATAATTTAATAAGGCGGAGTCAAAGTTAAAATTGAATTCTCAAATGCATTAAACCTAGGCAGAAAACCAGGAAAATAAAGTTCAAGACCTATAATCTATCGTCCAAAAACTGAATCCAAGAATTCTTGCAGAAACTGAAACTGATTTCAATTATTTGAATTTCTCCGATGGAAGCTCTTACTGAGAGCTCCTCTGGCTTAGAGCTCCTGGCTCTGCTCAATAACTCAAACTGTAATCTTTGAATCAATTTCTGATTTTGCGAGAATACTTAACATTAGTTTTTCAGCGATAAATCACAGGTCTGAAAGAGATAATCATGGTTTTCCGCCAAGAGAGACAACAAACTTGATTTCAACCTCAGTTCTAGCTTTTTAGACTGAAACACTTAATCTAAGTTCAGGATTGATCTTAAAGAAAAGTCGGTTTCAGAAGTTTTGTCACTTGTAAAGTTATATGGGGGAGCCCTTCGTTTAGTTGTCCCTAAAGGATTACTCGTCAAATGCTGGGCAAAAAATTTGAGTCCATTTTTCACAAGGGTGTTTCAAACTTGAACATATGAAATGACTGAGCGACAATTATTGTTGTATATATACCTATATCAAAACTCTGCAAGCTAGACTATCCATCAATCAGCGTAGCGTGAGATATGCCTCAATTAAAATCTTTAATGCCCGACCTGAGGACCTTAAGAACAAATTCAAAAAGGGGGAAAGCAGCGTGTTATTTAACAGCTTATCAAAATATATGTTGGTGAAGGGGTGTCATAACATGGAGGAAGTGATCGGCAGGTAGAGTTACCTGGTCTACACTATTATTTATTTAATGCTCCATTAAGTTCTGTATCTATCTTATCTTCTCAAATATTTTTGCTCTTTTCTTGACGTGTACCAAAGCCCCTGGCAGCTTCCATGTATTAAATATCAATATAAATAAATAAATTATTGAAGGATTCTTACAGAATTCCAAAGGCGGGCAGTTTTGTCCGAGGCAGTTGAAGCAAGCAAATCAGGCACAGACGGTGAAAAGCGTACACAGGTGACAGCTCCCCCATGACCAGTGAGTTCGGAATACAAATCAAATTTCGCTTGGATCTCATTCAGTATTTTGACAATCCACAATTTAACAGCGGAATCATACCCGCAAGTTGCCAGCATGTATCCAAGTTTACCTACAAGTGAGCGGAGAATGACATGAGACATATTTTGAAAGTTCAATAAATCATCGCAAGATGAAGACTCAAATTTAGTAGTAGTAGTAGTAGTAGTAGTAGTAGTAGTAGTAAAGTCCAGCCGCCCAAACCTTCGTTCGTTATGCTTGTATTTCAAAGCAAACGACTGGACTGAGAATACAAAAAGGGAATAGGAAATAAAAAAAAAAATATCAGTAAAGATCAAAGAATGTTGCACACTTTCTCACAACAAAACTATTCTGGGGGGACCCCCAGCCCCCCTATAATATTCTGGGGGAGACCCCAAACTCCCCTAAAGGGGTTAATTTTACATCAGGCTGGTTGCAGAATGTTTTTGCAAATTTTCATCAATACTCAGGCAGCGATAATTGAAACAGGGGTGCAAAATGTTCCAAAACTTCGGAAGTTTCACGCGATCCATGACTTATTTCCTCACAGGATTTTAAAAAATTTCCTCACAAAAATTTGAAAGTGATGACTTTTTTTTTTATTTTAACATTTCAACACCGTATGTTTGCAAAATGACCGATATTTTCCCATTTTTTACACTATTTTCCTGGGAAATCCTTATTGCCATTATATTTTAAAAAAAAAAAAAAAAAAATTGGACAAATTTCCTCACTTTCCCAGAAATTTCCTCACTTTCACGTGATCCGCGGATCGCTAAATCGGGCACATTTTGCACCCCTGAATTGAAACATTCTAATTTTCCCTCCGTTCACCCATTTTACCCATAAATTCTTTACCGCAAAATGTTGTTGTGGAAAACAGAACAGATACAACAAACATACTCTTTAAGAAGGACACTAGCGATTACTTCAATCTTACTTTCATGCGTAGAATTGTTCGATGGTGCAAAATCACAGTCGGACACTCCCAAATCATGGGCATCTTTCCGTTCCGAGAAACAAATGGAACAAAGAGGAGCAGCACCCCACGCTCGAAGATGACCTGCTGCACATCCAGATGCTATGTAACGAGAATCATGAGTAAATGCGACACATAAGACACCTTCATAATGTCCTCCGAGCGACCTGAAATCAGAAAAAAGAACAATAAATTTTCAGCAGAGCACATAGTCACCAATACACATCAGGAACACTGAGGCTCTGATTACAAGGATTTCATACAAATTTCATCTGAAAGGAAAAACTTTCCGTTTTCCTGGTACAAAAAAGTTTTCAGGCTCCAAACATGAAAAAGGATCGGCTAAACTAAAAAAAAGTTGCAGAAAATTTGATCTTATGTCAATTATCTCTCATTTGCATAAAAAACGTGTAGATGAATTATGACCCAGGGGGAGAGGAGGAGGAGGGGGGGGGGGTGTTGGCAGGTAAAAAAAATTCGACTGGAAAGGATTAACTTATGAGTTTGCTATTCCTAGACTCGATTTTAAATCAAATTTTTGAGATACTAACTCAACAAGGCACCCATCCTTGACCCGAAAGACAGAAATATTTTCATCATTACTGGCTGCAGCTAGGAATTTCCTATCCGGTGAGAAGGAGCAGCCTTTGAGTCCTGAGGAGACACATTGTGGCAGGTTTAATAGCTGCTCTCCTCCCTGCAAAGAAAGAAACACACATATACATATACAATAAAATTTAGTCAATCATTAAATAATAGCCATTATTGTAAAATTGTTACTTACCAATAAATGAAAGCAATTGCACAAAGAAAGGTTGCACAAAAAAGTTGATTTCAAACCATCCATTACCTGTGCACACAGGGCTCACGCTAAATTTTGCTATAAGCAATTGGAGACTTAATTATCGAGTTAAATCCAGTGAAACTTACGATGAGCACATTGAAAAATCCATTTTTGCCACTTTTCAACAATTTTTTGAATATGATAAACATGAGATAGAAATTTCAAGCAAATATATTCTGAAAGCTCTTGCGTTTTTCTTTCAAATGCATGTTTTAGTAACATTTTACAAAAAAAAAAATTGTTTGACCCCCTCCCCCTCAAAATCCTCTCTTTTTTGTTTCCCAAAAAAACTATATGATAAATTGTTCAAATAAAATCTCAAAAATAGAAAAGAAGTAAAGTTATATTGATGACAACTTCAGAAACCACATCTTGACAACGTCTAGAAATTGACATATTTCGTCTTTTCTACTTTGTTTCACCATGATCACAACACAATCAAAACAAACAGTAACTTGAGTAACCTCAAATACGGACAACAAACTATAGAGAAGCACTTAGAGTAACGCGCTAAGATCGCCCAGTAGCCGAGACGTGCTTCACCTTAGCGGATTTTTTGGACACTACATACCCCTCTGCAACCCATTTACCAATTATGTGGACGTTTTTTAATGTCCGCTATGCTTAATACGCGTGCAATCATGAATGACCTTTGAAAACGGCCTTGACCGCCAATAGCAAAATCCATTTAGACATTTATAAACGGTTTAACACTTAAGTGTTAAACTTTAAACTCATTTTGTGAGTCTGTGAGTGAATTTCATAATTTGTCAACCCATATATGTCCGACATTATTTATAATTATCAGGTGTTTTTTTGAGAAAAACACAATCTTGGAGTTAAAAAATTAAAAAATGCGAAAGCTTTTGGTCAAGCAAAATGAAATGATACATTCTGAAAAATCCCAAAATTGGTTTTGGTGTAAAATTGGTCTAACTTTGGTGCAATTTGGTCCAAAGAAAACACAACAAATGGGTCATTAACGACCCAATGAGCATAAATGGGTTAATGTGCTAATCGTTTTTTTGCTGAATTTAACTCAAGAGTTAACTATTCGATTGCTTGTCAGAAAAGTTAGCAAGAACCCCCTTGTAATAGAGAAAGTTAAATAATTGGCGCTCAGAATTTGCCATAAGTTCATTATTTTTGACATTATCTGCTACATCTTTTCAGTGCTTGGTTATTTTGGATCACCAGACTTTCCCAGCCAAAAAATCAGGTAAAAATATTTCTTTAGAAAAGGGTTATGATAGTTATGATGAGAAAATGATGCAGAAAAAGGAAAATAACTTACATAAAGATCCCAAATAATAATGCTGCCATCAACAGAACTCGAGACAACCATCTGTCCGCATGATGAGATATCCACCTGACTGATGGCGTACTGGTGACCAATAAATGGTGAAGTCTCAAAAGGAACAAACCTGTTATTATCGCCTATATACCAAATGTAAATAAGTTTATCACTGAAATGAAAACGGAGAAACATATGTCAAAAATGGAAACAAAAATAACCGTTAATGTTAGGAAAATAATATCCTCTGTTGGCTCCAGCTCTCATAGCTCACGTTTAAACACTGGAAAGGCGAGAGTCTACAGCAAAATTCCGGAAAGGTAAAAAGGGAAGACAGCTATCCTGCATTTTTGGCCAAGCTCAGGGCTTTTCTTCTGATCAAAGCCTTCTATTCTAAAGATGAGTTTATGAGTTGATAAGTTATCACTACTGTGTTGTGTCCTTATTAATAGTATGTATTGACTTGTACGATAACACTATGATGTTCCAATGTAATAATTTTTGAAAATTAAAATAAATAAAGTAGTAGTAGTAGTTGTAAAGTCCATCCGCCCAAACACATGGCTTGTTATGCTGATATATAAATAAATAAATATTTTGTGCTTATTGAAATAAATCAACACAGATCCTAATGAATCATACCTAATGTTACATCTTTTGATTTTTTATGCCACTCACCTCCATCTTACATTTTCACTTATCTCTTTGCTGCAATTTGCTTTTGTTGAATAAAGTGAAACAAGCTAGAGGTACAATTTAGTAATTTAAAGAGTGGAAAAATATAGTGAGCTAAGCGCCAGAACCCGCTCTTGCTCAATTGCTCTTAAGGCTGTGGTTACTCATGCCATTGGTCAAAATTTTACACAAGTGACTGACCAACATGCCTTCGGAACCAAAAAACCCACCAGGATTTTTCAACTATTTCCTACAGCCAATCCAACCATTTAAGGTGATTCCGGGGCCGATTAATTCAAATCATGGACACCACATCGTGCTGCCCAAACAGTCAACAGTTATTGGATAAGATTGATCAATTTACGCAAAAAGTAAACATTTGAGGAGCATCGGCACCTGCGAGCATACTTCAAGCAGATTCCCTGAGTTCAAGCTGAAAAACTCAAAGGTAAATGCTTTATGAAAAACAAAAATTCCCATAAGCCTCAATGAGTGTGCTGCTCAAAAAGCCGACAACTTTGGGCTAAAGATTTGATGAGTTTACGTAAAAAATACAAATTTAAGGAACATGGGCACCTGCAAAGCATACTTCAGGAGGATACCCTGAATGTTTCAAGCTGGAACAGTCAAAAATAAAGGTGGGATTTAGGAAATACAAAACTTCCCACAAGCCTCAATTTAAGAGCAAGTGAGGCAGATAGACATAGTGTCACTTGCACTCACTAAACTTAGGGCGAAGTAAATTTCCAATATTACAGCTTTAATTCTCAATCAATTTTGCTCATTTTGGGCTCAAAAACTCCACAAAAAATTAAGCGGGTGCCAATGGTTTTGGATTTGGAGTTTTTCTGTGTTTTTAATCTAAAATGCCAAAAACACAACTTTCCCCAAAAGTGACTAGTGGCTCTCTCCATTGGGTTGAAATCTGGAAAGGTTTCCCCTGGAATCACCTTAAACTGACCACTGAAAAAAGTGGATCCAATTATTTTTCGAATGACGATTTTAGTTTGTAACTACCTTCCTCCAGCAACGAGCAAATTATTTTTTGAAAAACAACATGAATTAATAGAACTTTTTAGATTGTTGACTCTCTGCCAGATTTTGGCAACATTCGTTTCCAATTCACTGTGTTTCAGCACAGCACGCTCTATATCATGAACCTGTAACAAAAAGAAGAGAAAAGTTGGATAAAGTTATAAACATCTGAGGAGGCTTAAGTTTTGGCGGTAAAACATACCACCAATCTCTTTGAGAATTGAACAGGCTCATGCGAAAACGTCCGTTGTCCATTTTTTTTTTATACTTGACTTTGTGAGCATACATCACTCTTACGAAGACGCTGCATCTGTATAAGTCCTTTATGCTTTACTTTGTGAACATACATCACTCTTACAAAGACGCTGCGTCTGTATAAGTCCTTTATGCTTGACTTTGTGAGAATACATCACTCTTACAAAGACGCTGCGTCTGTATAAGTCCTTTATGCTTGACTTTGTGAGAATACATCACTCTTACAAAGACGCTGCGTCTGTTTAAGTCCTTTATGCTTGACTTTGTGAGCATACATCACTCTTACAAAGACTGCGTCTGTATAAGTCCTTTATGCTTTACTTTGTGAACATACATCACTCTTACAAAGACGCTGCGTCTGTATAAGTTCTTTATGCTTTACTTTGTGAGCATACATCACTCTTGCGAAGACGCTGCGTCTGTATAAGTCCTCATTAGACTTGTTTATCAGCTTCTAGCTCCTATTTCCCTCCTTGGCAGTCTTTTTTAATTTTTTATTTCATAATCTGCTAAAAAAAAAAGAAAGAAAAAAAAAACAAAAACAGTTTCACTCACAAACTGAGAATCCGAATTGAAAGTAGATGGCTGATGTAGGATCTTGCTATCAATGCTGAGTTTACCAGTCAAGTTCCAGACCAACAAACATTTATCACTCGAACCTGAAAACAAGAAGGAGTGTACACTTTTAAGGTTTTATAGTTTTTTTTATGGATGGTTTGATCAAATCACACATTTTTTCTGGAGTTGGTAGGTATACTAGAAGTGCATAAAATAAAAATATGAGTATTCATTTTATTTGTTCATTTATAATTTATTATTCATGAGAGCTTCCTCTTGAGGCAAGGTACAGGTCAATAAACATTGAACAAATATAACAAAAAAAATTAAAAGGAAGTAAAATAAAAAGTCATCCTGCAGCATAGAATGGAGCCCTTGAAAAATTTTGCTACTGTGGATTGAAGAGTTGATTTTCGCATAAAAACCTGTAAAAATGACGATGAGTACACTAAAAAATCACAAAATTCATTCTCGAAATTGGACTGAATGGAGGGGAGACAAAGGTATCATGGATTCCTATGAAAATTGAGACATATCTTTGTGTTTCCAAAGAGGAAGTGACAAATGAAACAGGAATCTCCCATGATACCTGCGTTGAATTGCCATTACGATCTTGCCATTACAGCAGTTTTGTGAGTTTAGTACTGCATTTAAGACTTTTCGAGTGAGATTTTTCTGATTTTTGCTGTTTCGGACACGAGATAGGGCTGATTGGACCAGTTTGCAAGAGCCCCATTCCCAATTTTCGCAAAGCAAACTTCATTGTAGATAGCTCCTAGAATTCACCCATCAAATACAAGGCTTTATCCAGAAGAGATTTTCCAAATCAGAAAGGAACCTTTTCAGAGTATTGATAGTAATGTGGGGATACATACAAAAATAAGTCATTTAGAGGAAAAAAGTTTGTTTACATAGTGTAAATATTTGGTAAACTAAAGGGAACTTTAAAAAAAAAAACTACCTGTGACCAGAAGAGATCCATCTCTTGAAAAAGCACAGCAGGCAACATAACGCTCATGGCCCTCTAAAGTTATACAGCAAGTCCCTTTTACCATCTATTATATTAAAACAAAGATTATATAAATTAGGGGAAAAAAATACTTTCACATAATTTTACACATAACAAAGATAAGTCTAGAACCAGAAGGTTAGTTGAAGACTTTCAGTTTTTTTTTTTTTTTTTTTTATTACTTCTGAGGGTGTTCCACTGCAAGGTACTTATATTTAACAGGTATGCTCGACTCGCTTCCCGCGTCATCTTCAGTGGCGCACAGTTCAAAAAGCATTCCAAGATAGCCGACAAAAGAAGAAAACATTGTATACTCTTTCCAGAAAACATTGGGCTTCCCTCTCCAGAAAAGCAGAAAATAGCCTGATGTTTTCTGGAAAGAGTATACAATGTTTTCTTCTTTTGTCGGCCATCTTCAAATGCTTTTTGAACTGCGCGCCACTGAAGATGATGCGGGAAGCGAGTCGAGCATACCTGTTAAATATAAGTACCTTGGTTCCACTGTTTGTTTGACGCCCAAATAGACACAGCGACCATTTCTGATAAATGTATTGTATCCCCTCATAAATTATGAGATCTCGAAGAGTTTCGGCCCTTAGTCAGATTCACGGCCTTTCTCCCAAAGTTCTCAGACAGCAATTCTGTGTATGGCTCTGTTGTGGTTGTGCCAAAGATGTCAAATCGTCGGTGAGCTAGCCTTTTATAGAAGTAAATAATGTGTACAGAGGTTTCTTCCTCCATTTCACAAGACTTTCAGTTTTGTGCACCCGTTACAATTTCTAGCTATCTATTTCATCTCTCAGTTTGCTGTTTGGGAGACCACACACTTTTCATCGCAGTTCTCAATAGTTAAGCATGGATTCTACATGACGCAGTTCTTGATAGGATGTGGCAATTTTTGGGCTTCTTGAAGCAATTCAAGGAAAATCACAGATGCATGCCAGTATTATTGTGGAGAGGTGGACTCAGTAGAACACACCTTTTTACTTTCTCACAACTAACAAAGTTAGAAATGGAGAAAGTATTGCAATGGCGCAGGTGTTTGCCTGTCTGTATCCCTCCATAACTTTTGAGCCGATCGTTCATATGCACCAACACTTTGCAAAGAAGTTGCTTTCAAGATGATTCCAGGGTCGATTAGTTCCAACAGTAGACACCACGTCACGCTGCTCAAAAAGTCAACAGTTTTTTGCTAAATTTGACGAATTCACGCTAAAAACACAAATTTGAGGAACTCCAGCACCTGCGAGCATACTTCAGGAAGATACCCTGAAAGTTTCAGGCTGAAACGCTCAAAAATAAAGCCATGAATTATGAAAAACGAAACTTCCCGTAAGCCGCAATGAGTGCGAGTGAGGTAGATAGACGTATCATCACTTGCGCTCACTCTCACTCACTAAGCTTATGGCAAAACAAATTTCATAATTTACAGCTTTAATTTTAAACCAATTTTGCTAAATTTGGGCTCAAAAAATCCGTAAAAAAATTTTGCAGGTGCTGACGTTATTGGATTTTGCAATTTATCTATGATTTCAGTTTAAAACGTCAAAAACACGACTTTTCCAAAAAGTGGCGCTATCCATCGGATTGAAATCTGGAAAAGTTTTGCCTGGAATCACCTTAACATTTCCCTGAGGAGCTTTTTTTATTTTTCCAACATTTTTAACTGCAGGCAAGTTATGAATGATAATAGGTTTCCATTAAAATCAATGGGGAAATGGGTAAAATGGGTGAATGTGAGGCAAAATTGGAATGTTTCAATTATAGCCGTTTGAATTTTGATGAAAATTTGCAAAAACATTCTGCGACCAGCCTAATGTAAAATTAACCCCTTAAGGAGGGTTTAGGGGTCTTACCCAGTGTAATAAAAGCGGGTCTGGGGGGAGGTCCCCCGGAATAATTTTGATAAGAGAAAGTGTTGTTGGGGTATTTCCCACAGTTTATTTGAGTGTCCACGTTGGGCACTTACAAGGGGAAGGCAAAGGTGGGCCCGCTCCAAATGGAACGGGACTTGCGCAAAAACATAGTCCTTGGGGTCCTAATGAAGGGACTTACAGCACTTTTTGTGAATGGGCCCCAGAATTTGCAAAATTTTGATTTTAAAATGAGCCCCCGGGATGGCGGATGGTTATGTAGCCGAGAATCATCGCCGCTCCTATATGCAGAGTCGTGGTGTAGCGGCAGTGTAGGGGACTCCGGATTGCAACGTCCCGAGTTCGATCACTGCTACCGACGTATACTTTTTAAATATATTTATGCTCATCTTCATTTACAGTGTTTTTTGTTTCTTTTTTGTTTTTTGTCCATTTTTTATTTTTTGTTTATTTTTTTTATTTTTTGTTTCTCGTTTGTTTTTTTGTTTTTGTTTTTTTTGTTTTAACACCGTTTGAATCGAATTATTCCGTGGCTTTTTCATCCTGTACATATAGTTACTACTATATACTTGTACATAGAAGTTAAGAAAATATTAAACGTATCAAACAGAAAGTATAAATTGGTCAACAAAACTTTTTTTTTCGCCCGTTTTTTCAAGCGGTGTTGTCTTTCTTTTCCAATATTTTCTTAACTTCCACGTAAAAACACAGTGTAGTAACAGTGCATATTCACAATGAAAAAGCCGCGGAATAATTCGAATTAAACGGTTAAAAAATGAAACAAAAACAAAAACCAAACAAGAAACAAAAAATAAAATAGAAACAAAAAACACGGCAAAGGAAGGTGCGCAAAAATATCATTAAAAATCTGCGACGGTAGCAGGGATCGAACTCGGGACGTTGCAATCCGGAGTCCACTACAATGCCGCTACTCCACGACTCTGCTTATAGGAACAGCAATGATTCTCGGCTACATAACGATCCACCATCCCGGGGGCTCATTTTAAAATCAAAATTTTGCAAATTCTGGGGTCCATTCACAAAAAGTGCTGTAAGTCCCTTCATTAGGACCCCAAGGACTATGTTTTTGCCCAAGTCCCGTTCCATTTGGAGCGGGCCCACCTTTGCCTTCCCCTTGTCAGAGGTGAGCTCAAAGCGAAGACCCAACAAAACTTAACGTTGAAAAATATGCTTAAAGTGTAATGTTAAAGAGTAAAAATCATTGGCATGATGTCGAGACTTTAGGTATCCAGAGGCTTTCCATAAAGAAAAACTAGAGTTCTGTAAATAAATTCCCATGCAAGAAACTCACCTCCCATAGTTTTGTTGTTTTATCCAACGAAACTGAAACAACTAAAGTGCTCTCTTCGTTGAATCTTGCACAAGTCACCACCGAGGAATGGCCGACGAGCTTCCATTTTGGTTGTAAGCTATAATCAAAATCTTGCGAACAATGAAGGCCCCATACTTTGATAAGATTATCGTTGCCACAGGTTACAACTAAGTCATCTGAAACAAAACACGAACTCAATGAAATTGACTGCCTGAAACTGACAGATCATGATCAACAAACATTCCTAAACTCAAAAACTTTCACTTAGATAAAAAATTTATTATTTATTATTGTATTGTTACTATTTAAGCCATTGACAGTGTACAGAGTCTGCATAAGGACATTGTAATTGCACTGAAAATAAATATATTGATAAATAGATAAGTAAATAAATGGAGTGTTCCATTGTGTGCCATTGTGCTTTATTGTATTTTGATTTTAAAAAAAAAAGTAGCCTATAACAAACAACCCTTTCTATTAATTTACAAAAAGTTTAGAAAATTTTTACCAAATTAATAGAAAGGGTTGTTTGTTATAGGCTACTTTTTTTTTTTTTTTTAAATCAAAATACAATAAAGCACAATGGCACACAATGGAACACTCCATTTATTTACTTATCTATTTATCAATATATTTATTTTCAGTACAATTATAATGTCCTTATGCAGACTCTGTACACTGTCAATGGCTTAAATAGTAACAATACAATAACATAACACAATTATTTATCATTTCAGTTTTAGTGATTAAGAAATTCTTGCTCAGGGTAGTGAGCTAATTTGCTCCGATGTCTTTCATGTCTTCTTTTAAATATTTTTTCATCTGTAGTATCTTTCAATCTCTCTCTTTTTTCTGTAGTATCTTTTCAATTGCGGTTAGCCAACGCGATTCGAGTGTTTCTTCTCCCTCAACTCCCTTTATTTCTATGTAGCTCTGCTCTCCATGATTCACAATCAACAATTCACTCTCTCATCAACTCCAAAACATGTCTCCTTCTTTTCTGAAAGAGTCATCATAACTTCACCACAGTTTGGCAACACTGTTGTAGAACTTATCCTCAGTACCTCTTGAAACAACTTAGATTTAAAAAAATACTCTCTTACTACTAACTACTATACATTTCTCACTTCTTTCTCTGGACTAGCCAACATAACTTCAGTAACTGCTCCTTCACCACAATATGACAACACTGTTCTCCACCTTGGCATCTCTTCGGAGAACTCACTTGTTTACAATCTACTTCTCAATTTTAAAGGAGACCCGTTAAGTCACCCTCATATTTGAAGTATAAATAAATAAATAATCTGTTGGGTAAAATAAATTTACACTTACATTTACGACTAGTTCCAAATGCTGCTTTAGCGATATCAACAAAGTTCACTCCCAAATCATGAATATCAGACAGGGTCAAAAGGCATTTTATTGGTGTATTGGAGAAGTTTATTTGTGGTAAGGCCCAAATTTTTATCAGTCCAGAAACATCTACAGTCGTGAAAACCTGAGTATTCGAACCGATACTGATGCAAGATATAGTTTCATCATGTCCTTGTACTTCACTGAAAGATAAAAAAATATTGCAACAGAGATTATTAGAAAGTTTGATTAAATGTATAGAAGAAAGTGAAGAATAAGGCAACCAGCAAAATCTGAAAAAGCGTGGCTCAAACTTTATTTACTTAATTTATAACTAATACACAATGTAAACGGTTAATCAAATCGAGGGGGCTGTTGCATACGTTTTCTATAAGCCCACTGTTATTGTTTCTGGTGTGAAAACCTCCAAAAATAACGATGGTAGCACTGAAAACTTCCGAAATCCACTCTTAAACTCAATGAATGCTTTTATTTGTAACGGTGGCATGGGGCAGTAATAATGGGAGATTCCTATCTTATTTTCGTCACTCTCTCTATGCTGACAAGGATGATTCACAGAGTAATTAGTCATCAGAGTAGTGATCCACGTCCGATGAATGGTACCGTGACACCTAATGACACCGGTGTCAAAGTAAAGTCGTCTTGTATTGGTCACTTCTTGATGGAGTTACAGTATTGCTAGTTGGGAATCTCCCACTATTACTGCCCTCAGCCACCATTACGCTCGCGCAAATGAAAGCGTTTATTGAGTTTAGGAGTGGATTTTGGAAGTTTTTAGTACTGCCATCGTTTCCTTTGGAAGTTTTTACACCAGAATCGACTATTAAAACGCTTATAGCAATAGTTTGCAACAGCCCCATTGGAATAAAGTCAGGTAACTTAGAACAGGCGGGTATCATGGGACTGGTTTTAATGATTTTCTTTGCCCAGAAATCTATCGTATTTATCCCAATTTGTGTTCAAAGTTATTTACCAAATTTTACAGTAGATTGACAAGATGCAAGATCGTCAAAAGTTCTGGGCATGATAGAAGGGGTAAAATATAAAACTTAGAAACTTCAAGAGACTCACCAGAGTAGACTTTTTTTAATCAAACTCCACAAGCAAATGACTCCATTTATATCACATGAAAATAAAGTTTTGGCATCAGAGGAAAAACAGCAGGATCGCACGTCGACGCCATTACTTTGGACAAAGCTGAGGATGCATTCTCCGTTCTGTAAAATACACGTAAAATTAAGTAGAGGACTAAAGTAATGGAGAAAGAGAGAGAGGGACTATGGACTGAGATTCACTAAACTGCCATAGTAAGATTAATAAGTGTGTAACCTCTTATAATACGAATTACCTGCGTTAAGATGATTCCAGGGCAGTGGCGTAGCGTGCAATTTGGCAACCATGTAAAGTGTCCATTTAAATCCATTCAAAAGATTGAACTATTGGGTGTTCCGTGAACACCTTCGCATTCGACCTTTTAAAGGGGTTTAAATGGACACAATACAACGTTGCCAAATTGCACGCTACGCCACTGTTCCAGGGTCAATTAGTTTGAACCGTGAACACCACGTTGCGCTGCTCCAGAATTCAACAGTTTTTGGCTGAAATTGAAAATTTATGAATGAAAGAAATTTTATTTTATTCTTACAAATTTGATGAACGTCAGCACCTGCCAACATAGTTCAGGAATCTGGCGCGTAGTTTAGTTTCAATACTGAGCTTTTTGCTTTCTCATCTTTCTTTGTTAACTGTATTTTGTTAACTTACTATTTCTCCCAGATTATTATGACCTGTATCATAGCCCCCTTAAAGGAAGGCTCCTACATCTATTTGAAATAAATAAATAAGTAGTATTAGTAGTAGTAAAGTCCAGTCGTCCAAACACGGCGATTCGTTATGCTGATATTTCACAGCAAACGACTGGACTGCATAAAAATAGAAGGGGTAGGAAAGACAATCAAAGTATTCTTAAAACAAAGGAAAAATTCTCAAATATTTTTTCTCTATCTTTTTTCACGTGAATTATTACTCCTCTCTCTGTTTCTGCTTCGTTTCTCTATTCATTTGAGTAACTCCAATTTTTTGTTTTTTCTTTTTCTAATATTTTATAATATTCTCTCTATGCAACTATGTAACTATTCCTTCAGTTCTTCTCCCTCAACTCCCTTTATTTCTAAGTAGCTCTGCTCTCCATGATTCACTATTTATTTATTTATTTATTTATTTATTCATTTATTACAATTTAGTACAGTATGCCCCTAATTTAGGGCTGGTACAAGTCAAACATACAAACAACCAAAATTAATTTAAACAATCCAGATCATCCACATGGTAGAGTGCCCTCTGCAGGACAAAATTCCTCAGCTCTCCCAAGAATTTGCTAATCAATAAATAAGTAGTAGTAGTAGTAAAGTCCAGCCGCCCAAACACGTGGCTCGTTATGCTGATATTTCACAGCGAACGACTGGACTGCATAAAAAAAGAAGGGGTAGGAAAGACAATCAAAGTATTCTCAAAAAGGATGGGAAAGAGGAGAGTAACGGCGACCTGCCAGGGACTCTCAAGTTTGGGAAGGAAATACCTAGAGCACTCAAGGAGGTAAAGTGCTCTAAATATATTTAGCTTTTTTTTTCTCTCTCAAACGAAATATTTCTCAACTCTGTATTTCTCTCCTTTTTTTTTTTTTTTTTTTTATTTTAAAAAAAGGGGTATAACTCTGGCAACTCTGCTAAGTATAACCGCAAAAACTGCGGTAGAATCTTTTCCTTTCCATCTCCTCTCTTCTCTCAACTCGCTTTTCAGCTGTGCAACTCTTGTCTCCATTCTTCTTCTTCAACTTACTTTAGAACTGTTCAACTTTTGTCTCTATGTTTTACAGGAGATAATTCACTCTATCATTTTATAAATAAATAAATGAAGGTAAATGCAAGACTTATTCCATGTATTTTCTGAAAGATTCTATTGACACAAACCTTGACATTCCACACTAGAGTGCTGCCATCTATAGATGCAGAGGCAAGGAGAGTTGATTGAGGCGAAAATTTTACACAAGTTACGGCGTACTTGTGAGCTGCAAGAGGAGAAAACGGTGTCGCCACAAAGCCTGAGCCTGGTTTCCATTCCCAAATGATGACAGTTTTGTCTCTGTCACAGAAGAAAGAAAAAGTTGTGTGATTTACTAAAATTCCATCAGAATAAATCTGGAGGTGAATACTTATTTTTGCAGAAAAGTTCTCAGAGTGACTGAAAAGTTAGTACCCCCCCGCACTACCAAAGAGTAAACAAGCGTCCCAATTAGGGTCCCTGAAGATACCAGGGTAGAGGTAGTTTCAGAAGTGTAGGCGGACCTAGACCGATAATCTTTGGAATTTGTCAACATTATTTCTGATATTACTCGATGAAAATGAATAAAAATGAAATTGAGTGTTCACTTTTCAATGAGGAAAACTTTAAACACAAAAGAATAAAATCAGGAGCAAATTCGATATTGATTTGAAGGAATGAAAGTTGAAAATTTGCCAAAGATTATGGTTTTGGTCCGCCTACACTTCTGAAACTACCTCTACTAGGATACCTTTCTCTAGGGCGCAGAGCCGAGGACCTCCTCTTGAAAATTACAATGTCTTACTAGCATATCACCTATGTTAAATGAAACACTTATAGTAACTATTAATGACTAGTACCAAAAACCATTAATAAAGGCTCCAGTGTATCAGTTTTGAATAAATTGGAGAATATAAGAGGTTGCCGGTATTAGCTGCCAGAGGGTATGTTGTATAGCGTAGTTGAGTGTAATCGAGCAGTGCCGGTTCTCGGCTCATAAAGAACATATTCATATGATCATGTGTGTGTATGTATTCGTCTATCAAGCATGTATTGTACTCTCCCAGTATTCATCGGGGTTTATTATTAAGTCAATAAAATTCTTAATTATAAAAGTTTGTGATCTTGTGTCTACTAATCCACTCAGAATACACTTCATAAATAAATAAATCAGTGGCGTAGCGTGCAATTTGGCAACGTTGCAGTTCGTTCATTTAAACCCATGAGAAAGATCGAACTGTTGGGTGTTCGGTGAACACCTTCGTATTTGACCTTTTACGTTGGTTTAAATAGACACAGTACAGCGTTGCCAAATTGCACGCTACGCCACTGAAATAAATATTGCAAATCAATGAAAATAATATGAACTAGTTGGTTTACCTTGAGCCAGTAGCAAGATAATTATTATCTCCAAAGTCGCAGGCAACCACATCACCAGAGTGTAAAGTTAAAGACTGCAAGCATTGGATTTGATTTGAGAGATTAGTCATCGATTGCAGTTGAATGAGTCGTTGTTGTCTTCTTCCTCTCAAAAAACAATAGAAAACTGAAAAGAATAGAAAAAAGCACTTTAGGCACTATGAAAAACAGATAAGTATCAGTGGTGTAGCGTGCTTCTTTGGCAACATAGCAACACTTTGTTCATCAAAACCAGAGACAATATATAAAAGAAACCACGCACTATCTATCTTGCCCAAGTTAAAATCGGGTCGCAAGTTTTTTTCTCTGGGGTCTCATCAAATCAACGTCCAACATGCTCCTTACATTGACTGATGAACGCTGAGCAAAGGTGTTGAGGTCAGTTGCCTTGAGAGCAGGGCTTCGGACCCTGGACCCTGAAGCGGTCCGGACCCCTTTTTTTTGCTTGGACCTGGACCCACACCTGGACCGAAATTTTTTTCTCTTCTGGACCCTGAACCGGACCCTTTCGATGGGTTCATTCAGATCCCCCCGGGACCGGGACCGGTCTGTTGCATATGATTCTTATGAGAAATGTTCCGTAACACACATAGCGCTACTTTATAGCCAATAATCTAAGCAATTTATGAAGAGTGCAGAGTGGCGTGGCTGACAGAAGCGATTTCAGTCTTGTAGAAGACTCCACGTAATCTATCTTGAGGTTTTTGCTTAGTTTATCCATAGCTTCTAAAGAGCTTGACAACACTGTTGCTACAAATATTAAAGCCTTTGTTTACCTTCTGTTGAAGCGTCAGTGAAGAAAAAATGACGCACTTGACTTTACCTTAACTTGATACCTTAACGGCACGAAAGATCTCTACAAGAAAACAGTGTCTTCATCAAGACTAGGTCTACAAGTCTTTTTGACAGTTAATGTAACAACTGCAGTTCACTATATTTAAGCTATTGGTAAATGAGCAAAGATTAAATTGCTAGCACTCTTCAAAAATGGGGCACCAAGGAATTTCTTTACAATAAAGTATCTGCAAGCAAATGAATTCTGATTGTGACTGAGCGGTACTCTGGATGGCACAATGTTACACAGTTTTACCTGATAAAATTGACAAAAAAGGGAAAGAATGAAAAGATAAAGTTAAATTTACACTTTGTTACTTGATAAGAGCATGCGAGTGAAATATGAAATTTTGATGGGTTACCATGGCTCAGCAAAAGGAGAGAAGAATGCAGCACCAATAATTGAACACTTTACTTTGTGTGTCAGGTAATTATAAATACTGACAGTTGGTGATTAACTGGTGTGAATCGGAGAAAAATATTTGAATGATTCATTGGCAATTAATTGATAAGAAGACACTCCTTTTGATTACAGTTTTTTGTTTACTTAAAGTTCTGTCATTCCACTCAAGTGTCATGACGTTCCAATTCATTCCAATTTTAACAAGTTCCTTCAGTTCAACAAGGAATCAAAGAAAAATATTTCCTCCTTTCACTTTATTGAATTATTATTATATGAATATTTAGTTTAATTTCAAAAAAACAACGTAAATAAATTCAACGAAATTTTATTATCGTCTACTGTTATTAATTACATAATTGTCAATTTTTAAAAGCAAGGAAATAAAACAGAGCCTGCGCCCTGCGGTCCAGGAAGTTTGGCGCCAAATCAGTGTTTTGAATGTGGCACCCCTGTAAAAGCATGTCACAACATGTCACAAGTTGTAAATAAACAAAGTTATGATTATGAAAGATCTTGTGAATTTGTGATTCGAGTGATTGGTATGGTTTGAAGGGCTTTCGGAAAGCTCTTGACCCTTTTCAGCTTTCCTATTTATTTACCGTAAGCGAGGGTAGATGCCCTTGATTCACTTTTTGTTAAACTGTGGTCGAAAGAATTGTTGACTCTCCTCAGAGATTTCGTACAATGGAAAGCACTCAGGTGCTCGATTTGGACTCCAGTATCATTGACAGCTCTGCAAGACTTCATGAGGATGTGGTATGTCTTAATATTTCCTCTTTTTTATTGATTATCTTGAAATTTCAATTTTTCCCCCCAATGTTCTTGATCATGACATTTACTGGCTCAGAACTTTTAACCACAAACTTGAATGGCACGCGCTAGAGCAGACGCATTTTGAGTTTCGGGTTCTGACAAGTAGCGCTGCGCTCTATCAAACTGCATCAAAGCGCATCGGTGAGTGGTTGATTAGCAACGAATTGAAATTCTGTAAGAAACCAACCACTCACCGATGTGTTTTGATGCGGCTTGGTAGCACCTACCGCTACTTGTCAGAATCCGATACTGAAAATGCGTCTGCTCCACTAATCGAGTGTTGCCTTTACAAAAAATGATGTTTTACTGCTCGTTATGGCTTGAGGCGATGTAAGAGTTTCCTCTCTGTTTTTTCTTATACCTACTGAGTTCATCACTGTAAGTGGCAAGTGCATCTTTTGGGCCGATTCTAGCAAGAATGAGTCCGTGTTTGACTGGGGGGTTGCAGTTGGTGTAAGCGAATCAGCGTGCCGCGAACCTTGTATAGCTTGTCCTAGGAAAAAATGGATTTGACACTTCTATGGTCTTCATGAATACATCAGCTGCCATCTTCAGACGGGGCAACCTGGTTAAGGAGCGGATGTTTTCATTCAAACCTACATTTGTCAAGTCCAATCATTCTTGGGACAGCCTGTATCAGGATGCTGACCCAGTGTCAACAACTGCTTTTTTTTAAAGCTAATTGTGTATGCATGAAATGCGACAGAACATGGACTGGGTTACTCTTGCTTACTCTTGGTTAAGTGTGGTTAGTCTAGCGTTTGGTTGTTAAAAAACGGGCTTAATCCAAATGGGCCCATTCTGCCTTTGTTATCCTCTTCAAACTGCACTATTTATGCTCTCTCAGGTTCCGTTTTCTGACTTGGCCTGGGCGGCTACGGCCACATATGATTCATTTTCTGTGCCATCTGCTGAAGAGAGGCTCGTTCAATTTGTTTCCTGAAATGAAACTTATGCCGTGAGCAAGTCAACAGATCAAAGAACTCAAAACTTGACGGGTTTAAGGTTATATTTCAGTGGAGCACAAGTGATCACGATCGTTAGACCGACTCGTGAGAGTGGTTTGAGTGTTCTGATTCGTTTGGATGAAACAGTCAAACCGCGATGACTAACTGCAGTATATAAACGGGAGTGTTTAGTCGTGGCTAGTTTTTTTCCCCTTTAAAAAATTAACCGTTGGTGTCGACTCAGGTCAGCTACCTGTCACGAGGTTTACCGTGAATGCTAAAATAAACCCTTAGTCATAGCTATTAATTTTGACATCAGCTTCGATCTTCCTGAGGCACTCTTGCAAACATTCTAAAGAGAAGTTCTAACCTTAATTTACTTAAAAAAATGTATGATTGTGAGGGATTGCCAATGGTTTTGTCAAACTTGGAACCAGCGGCAAAACCACAAGCAGTTGCAGCTAGTCTAAAGCAGGGGAGTGTATTCCTCTGACAAGGGGAGGCTCAGAAGTCGCCGCCTCCGATTTTGAAAACAATTACACGAAAATGTAGCTAAAGTAAAACTATCAGACTCGTGTTTCTCACTTTTTGCCAATGGGCCTTCCTAAAGCGTCAGGAATTTTTTGAGAGTTGCCGAAATTCACGTAAAAACCCGAGCGGAGAGCGTTCCGCATATTTAGGTGAATTTTCACAACTTTCAAAAAATTCCTGACACTTTAGGAAGGCCCATTGGCAAAAAGTGAGAAACACAGGTCTAATAGTTTTACTTTAGCTACATTTTCGTGCAATTGTTTTCAAAATCGGAGGCGGCGACTTCTGAGCCTCCCCTTGTGAGATCAGTTTTCTTAAAATGAACAAAATTTAGCTTTATGGTGATTAGGATGATACAAATTTTCCAGAGTTCCTGTGAAATGTTGAAACTCAATCGAAAGCAAAACACTGTTATTGGTCATCGCTTGATGCAGAGGCCATTAGATGATTGGATGTAGTTGCCCTCATTGCCTTAGCCATAGCCGGGTTATTGTCTTTCTCTCTCTTTGACCCATTTGAGCGCATGTGTTAGAAAAGGATGGATGTAGGGGCTATCACGTGACCTCAGCTCCTGTTTCTGTCCTTTTCTAACACACACAGTCAAATGAGCTAAGAGAGAGAAATACAATATCCTGGCTACGGCTGTGCTCATTGCCCTAATGAATTCAGGCCTAATGGTCTGTTAGATTGTAACTTTTCAAATTCCACCAGAATTGATTCTTCAAACATTCAACAAAATTAATTTTCAAAAATTTGTGTCTGAAAGGGTTGAATAATGGTAAATAATAAATAAATAAATTAATCATTCCTTGTTTGCAACAGGTCGCACGTATTATTATCCCGAAGACAGACGACTGTGATGGAGCTGAGTATGCCTTAAAAAACGGTCAGAATAAAGTAGGGAGAGATTCATCTGTCTGCTCTATTTGTATTCAGGATGTGGTGAGTTGACATTTTTAACATTTCTCTTTCTAGAATCAGTAAGTTCTGAGTTTCTGACACAGTTTCTTCTCGTGGATGAGGTGCAAATGCGTCGGATGAGTGCATAGCAGAATAACTAAGTAAACAACATGAATTGGCCGTCTTAATTGTCTTCCATCTCATCCGAAGAAGTTAAAAGAGAATTTCTTTGAATCTGTCAGAAATTTCATGGAATGTCATCTTGAAATTTCACTTTCAACTTCACTTTCATGAGTGAACCTAGCTTTTTTTAGAGGCAAATTTCAGTGTCGAGTCGAGGGGGGATCCAGACTCCCTGCCCTCCCCTCTTGCTACGTCACTGCGCCGATCGCAGTAATTAAATTTGTTGATTCTGATGTGCTGAAGCTGTAAATTTGATAGCTGCACGTAAAAAACACAGACTGCCAGGTGTCTTTTCTATTTGATGATACTTCTACTGCTTTTCAGCTCTAAACCAGGTATCAAATGTAACTGTTTGCTTCGTTCCTGATATTTTGTGAAATGTTGTTTTTTTTATTTCCAGAATGTGTCCAGATCGCATGCTGTGATCCTCTGCGAAGGCACAAGATATTTCCATATTTTTGATGTTGGTAGTGCCAATGGAACTTTTATTGAAAGCCGTGGAACGAGAGTAAGAAATTTTTTTCAACCTTTTCATCACTAAATCTTTTTTTTTTTTTTTTTTTTAAGGTTCATTAAATATTGTTCTGTACATCAAAAATAGGATATTTACATTTATAAGTGATGTATATGTATGTACAACAATGAAATGGTATGATTGTTTTCACATTAAATTTTTAGATTGGATTTAGATTAAGATGGGGAGGAAGAAAAAAAAATAATAATCTCTAATCAGGTCTTTATTTCCGTCTTTGCTGTGGGCATCTTTTCTCTGAAATTCGAGACGTTATAGAACTGTTATGAAGTTTTGTTGTCTCTTTTTCATCATCTAATTGAAGTTGCGCTCATTTTGTCGTTATGCTCAAGCTAACTCCAGGGTCGATTAGTTCGAACAGTGGCCACCATGTCACGCTGCTCAAAAAGTCAACAGTTTTTGGCTAAAACTGATGAATTCACGCCAAAAGCTCAAATCTGAAGAAGGTCAGCACCTGCGAGCATACTTTAGGAAGATACCTTTAAATTTTCAAGCTAAAACACTCATAAATAAAGCCTGAAATTCGAAAATTCCCATAAGCCTTAACAAGTACGAGTGAGGCAAGCAGACATAGTATCATCTGCACTCACTCGTTTTCACTAAGCTTTTGGCAAAATGAATTTCTTAAATTATGGCTTCAATTCGCAATGCATTTTGCTTGTTTTGGACCCAAAAAATCCTTAATAAAATTACAAAGGTTCTGGCGTTCTTGGATTTTGTGTTTTCTCATTTTTTTCAATGTAAAACGCCGAAAACACAACTTTTTTTTCAAGGGATTAGTGGCGCTATCTATCGGATTGAAATCTGGAACTATTTTGCCTTGAATCACTTAACACATTTTGCTGGCAAAAGATTGCAGAGCTTATGAAAAACAATGATTGTTATATTTTTCTGTTTTCTGTCTTAGTACAAATTGAAGCCTCGTGTTCATTATAATATCTGTGATGGTGATAAAATTACGTTTGGGAGTATCGTCTCAAAATTTACAACGGTAAGTTTGTTCCTATTTTAGTAAAAGATGTGCACCATAGCCCCTGGCGGCTTCCGTGTATCGAATTTAAAAATAAATAAGTAAAATAAATTGAAAGGAAAGTAAAAATCATGCATGAGTTCACACACATATTTTGTGGTCTCATGTCTCATGGCAGTCTGTCGGATTCTGATTATAATGATAGGTCCTCCTTGTTTTTACTTATGTGGGTCTTCATAACTATTGGGCTATTGCACCCTTTTATTACAGGCAACTCAAAGGTCGATTCCAATGTGAAAACCTCCGAAAATAACGTACGAAATCCATTCCTAAACTCGTAAAATGATTTTAAACCGTAATGGTGGTGTTGGGTACTACTAATGAGAGATTCCCTTCCAATACTTGAATTGAATTGAAATTTACTTTATTTGCATAACTTGCACAGACAGGCTGTATTACATATGCGTCATACATTGAGAGAAAGGATATAGGACATAAAAAAAGCTTTGAAAAATAATATATCTTACATTCACAGTATTACATTACAAACAGCAAATTACATGACATATTTGAGTAACCACTGATATCATAAAGGCACAATGATATCAGGTATCTTTTTAATTTGCAAAGGAATCCTGTTTCACAATGGGTTCATTTAATGGCTGAAGGTAATTTGAAAAAGTACACAAAACCCAGAGAATAATAGAGACCACGCACTATCTATCTTGCCCATGTTTGCGCGGTGGCAACTTTTTTTTTTAGGGTCTCAAAAGAACACCGCAAGCATGGACCATACGTTGACTGATGAGTAATGTCGTTGAGATTTTTGCCTAGTGAATCTGAAGCACCAAAATTGCATCAGTCAACGTATGGTCCATGTTGGATGGTGCTCCTTCATGCTTTCTATGTTGATTTCTGCTGAGCCCCGAAAAATAAGTCAGCCACTGTGCGTGGTCTCTATTATATATTTTCTCTGATGAAACCTATTTGTTGGAGGTCAGACTTCTCGGCTTGTGCTGATGATTGTGCATTTCTAGTATTGTGACCATGAGTAAGATGAAATTGTCCCTCCATCACCCCACCAAGTTCATAGTAATAATAATAATAATAATACTGTCACTCTCTCAAGAAGTGGCCGGTAAAGTCTGATTTTCCTTTGGCTTCGCTTTCACCAGGTGTCCTGGTACCATTATTCGGCTGTTAACACTTAAGTGGTCGGCCATTTTTGCACAGGCGTATTGGCTGTGGTCGGCCATTTTTGCCACTTTTCAACAATTTTATTGAATATACAATTTTTTTGAATATGATCGACGTGAGATAAAAATGTTATACCAACATATTCTGAAAGCTCTTGCTTTTGTCTTTCAGATGCATTTTTTAGTAAAATTTTACTCTCAAAAATTGTTTGACCCCCACCCCCCTCAAAATCCCCTCTTTTTTGTTTTCCGAAAAACTAGGTATGGGTGTTTCTACTATATGATAAGTTGAAATAAAATCTCAAAAATAGAAAAGAAGTAGTTTTATTGATGACAACTTCAGAAACAACGACAAGAAATTGCCGTATTTCGTCCTCTTTACTTCGTTTCACCATGATCACAACACAATCAAAACAAACAGTAACTTGAGTAACCTCAAATACGGACAACAAACAATAGAGAAGCGCTTAGAGGAACGCGCTAAGATCGCCCAGTAGCCGAGACGCGCTTTGCCCTCGCGGATTTTTTGGACACTAAATATCCCTCTGCAACCGGTATACTAATTATTTGGTCGTTTTTAACATCCGCTATGCCTATTACGCGTGCAATCATGAATGACGTTTATAAACGGCCTTGACTGCCAATAGCAAAATCCATTTAGACGTTTATAAACGGCTTTGACCACTTAAGTGTTAATCACTCCTCTGGTGACTGATTATTCTGTGAACCTTCCTTCCCAGCAAAGAAAGAGTGACAAAATTAAGATGGGAAACTCCAGTTATTAGTGTAATAGGCTCAAGTCCTAGCCAAGCCCAGCCAGGTCCATCTCAAGTAAAGTCTCTGAATTACACCCTAAGTCCTTTAACTCAGTTTATCTCAAGTAAAGTCTCTGAATGGGTCTGTTGCACACTTTTGCTACAACATTATAGAACCTTGATTCTTATGTAAAATTCGGCAAAAATAACGATGCACACATTAAAAACATTTAAAATCCATTCATTAACTCAGTAAATCACTTCAATTTCAAACAGCCTATTACACTCCTATATATTATATATATTAAACTCATCGAAAAGGAACTATTCTCAATATATTTCAAGATTCTTTGGTTTGTTTCACAGGACTTATCTCCGCCTAAAGTGATTGATGACAGTGATTCTGACACAGCCTCTGAATCCATGTTGCCGTCAGATGGTAAGAGTTCAGATTTTTCTATGTTCTTCAGGATGTTAACTTCTATAGGTTGTTCCAGACAGGAATTTGGAGCTGGAATCACAGCCAATATTGAAATTTGCACCTCTTCTGGCAGACAGAATAAATATTGCCTCCAGACTTGAAACGCACCATTCAAGAACTGATTCGAGATGCTTTTGCGCAAACAGAAATTGCTTTCAATGATTACAGTTTGAGATATTGCGATCGGAGCCCTGAGCTGGAGCAGCTCCGATTGCAATAATTCAAACTGTAATCTTGGAAAATAATTTTGGTCTGTGCTAAAACATCTTTAATTAGTAATTGAATGGTGAATTTCAGGTCTCAAAGCATTATTCGTTGTGTTCTCAAGAAGAGGTGCAGATTTCAATCTTGACTGGGGTTCTGGCTTTGGATTCCTGGTCTCAAAAAAGCTTGGATGTGACAGTTCTGCGGCTTTCATGAAAGCATCAAATGGGGCATTTGCAAGGGTCTGAAATGTTGTGTTTTTTATGAAGAAAATGAAAGTACTTGATGAGCTGAGAACAAAGATGCTTTTAGTTTCTAAATAATTCCCCTTGTTCCGGAAATGAGATTTTGGTCCAAAATACATTGTTTCAAATGGGAATTCGGCGTAGTGACGTCACTGCGAACATGATTTTTTACAACTTTACTCGTGTGTATCTCCAAAAGTCGGACACTAAGGAATGAAAAACACACGCTTTCCGACCCTTTCCACTGCCTCATTCAAACCGTCAACAGTGCATCCTGATTAGTTAGAAGCAGTAAAAAGCTTTTGTTTCCTTCAAGTACTGTATTTACTCGTGTATAATACGCATCAAAAACACACTTTTCGCGGCTCAAAAATCCGGGTGCGTATTATTTACAGGCTTTAAATGTCAATTTTCAACTTCCTTCCTATATGAGTCCTTTTCATTTGGTAACTACGCGATACCGGGATAATTTTCATTCAAAGATGAAAACTGCGACTATTTGATAATTTCGCAATATAATTATAGTTTTTACGCTATAAGATAAAATAGGGAATGACTCGCAGATTTCAATCAGCAAGATAAGATAAGACTGGAGACTTGAGCTGCTTCCATAAGATAACGCGAAGGCCAGAGGACGATGAGTCTGATAAGGAGTCAAATGCCACGCTGGCGACGCAGGCTCTGATGAAGAAGAAGGCGCTGAGTCAGACGTAGCTGACGATCGCCGATCCGTCTTAAACAATAGTAAACAAGAGATAACGCACGTGTTCACTGTGCAACGAAGGACTGAATTTGTTTTTACCCACTACTTTCTTGAGTTTCCTCCGATAAAGTCCGTGCGTATTATCTATGGGTGTTTATTTTTTACATTTTTAGCCTCTTGAAAATCTGGGGTGCGTAGTATCTACGGGGGCGTATTATACAATATACACAGGTAAATACGGTCGTACAAATAGACCTGTTTAGTGTGATGACACTAAAAAGACGCTAAAGGGACGTAAGAAGGGATCGCAAAACAATGGATATGCTTTTCCTTAGAATTTTGCATTGTGAGCAAATGGAGGTTTTTAGCTGACCAGCAAACCTGTTGTTTTTTGTGCCTTTCTTCCAGGAATGTGAAGAATCATGATATATTATAAGATTTTATAAGGTAATTTTGAAAAAGTCAGAAAATTTTAGGGCAAGCAGTGCCTGTCTTGCTTGCTGGTACTGCATGCCACTAAGGAAATATATTTTTGGTATAAGAAATAATGGAAATACAACTCTTCATCTATTGACGGATCCAGCAGTCTGACAACAGTGTATTCTCCCCATTTGATTGCATTTGATTTGTCATGGGGCTGTAGCCCCTCCAAGAATTGATAATAATCATACATTCAAATGAGAGGAATGCGCAGTTGCCAGATTGCTGGATCCTGCTATGTCTTCATCAACATCAGGATGTTTGTGGCCATCATTTTGACTTGGATTGCTTTAATATTTTTTCAAGTTTTCCTTCCTTTTCCTTGTGCAGAGCAATCTAATCACGTTTTGTTTCCTCGATATTTTTTAGATGAAATGGATGACAGTATCATAGGTGTTCCTTGCGGAATCAAGAAAAGGTGTCCAATTATATCTGATTCCACTGAGGTATGCTACGTCAATGCGTAAAATTGTTTGTTTGAAAAGGATCAAAACTAAATTACAGTACCACATATAAGTCGAATTTACCGTTACGTCGAACAAAACCTCCAATCTCATGAATTCTCCCACAAGAGCAATGTTAAAATCTTTTGTCTAAGTCGAACTTTGATGTGTGGAAATCACATTTATCTCCAACTAATTTTCGGTTCTGAACCTTCATTTTTGGTTAAAACCACTTTCCACTGGATTAGTTACAATTTTAGGTTAAAAATTATGAGGCAAACAAACCAGAATCAGATCGCCTATACTGCCCCACTTTGAGGTAGGACTTAAAACATGTATCAGCCTCTTTATCGCTATAGCTTGTTGATAATAACTGTTTTTACTCAAAAGTTTTCTTTTAAATCAAAAATTAATTATAAAACGTAGAAATGCGAAGATAAAAACCTGAAAAAAAAAATAAAAAAAATCATTCACGAAGGTCATTCATTTGACTAACATTGTTTCAAGCCTTTTGGTCCTTTTTATTGCCATCAATTGATAGTTTTTTTGTCTTCCTTTCAGGATGAATCAAGTATTGCTAGTAATTCATCCGTGGAAATTCCATCAAGTCAAAAGGACAAAAAAACCGAAGAGGAAATCAGTCCTTTCAAAACTCCCAATGCTCTACCGATTCGATTCTCTCAGCATCCATCAAGTCAGACGAGTCCAGTTTCAAGTAAGCCGACCACGTCCAAAACTACTGTTGAAGCGAAGACATCATCAAGCGATTCAGAAAAAGTTGAAAAAAGTATTCACGATATGGACATCCAAAACCAGGATCGAAGTATTTACGACTTAGAAACTCAGTTGCCAGGTGACGATCTCAATGATTCCATCTATGAAAAAGAAACACAAAATTTGAACTCAAGTATTTACGAAACTGCTACTCAGAAAGTCTGTCAGATAACCCCTGATCGATCACCGCAAAGTCAGATGAAAAGAGACTCGCCAATCTCAAACCATAAACCTAGGAAGTTATCTGAAAATTTGTACGATCTGGAAACACAGAAAGTCGAAGATATTTACTCTAAAGAAACCCAGAAAGTAGAAGAGATTTACTCTAAAGAAACCCAGAAAGTAGAAGAGATTTACTCTAAAGAAACCCAGAAAATAGAAGAGATTTACTCTAAAGAAACCCAGAAAGTAGAAGAGATTTACTCTAAAGAAACCCAGAAAATAGAAGAGATTTACTCTAAAGAAACCCAGAAAGTAGAAGACATTTGCTCCAAAGAAACCCAAAAAGTAGAAAATATTTTCTCTGAAGAAACTCAGAAATTGAATCTCGACAAAGAGCCTGACAATTCAAATGCAAAAACAGGAAAATCTTGCCAGAGTATTTATAATTTAGAAACTCAAAAATTCACCGATAATATTTACGATAAAGAGACCCAAAAACCACATTTTGAAGAAGAGCCCGTCAGTTCGAATGTCAAAACGGGAAAATTTAGTAAGAATATTTACAATCTAGAGACTCAGAAATTGACCGGTGATATTTACAGCAAAGAAACACAGAAAATATGTGAAAATGTTTTTGAGAGTGAGACACAAAAAATTGGTGGTGCTGTGTTCGACATGGAGACACAGAAGTTGTACGGAACTGTTTCTGATAAAGATAATCACAAAACTATTTTTGATAAGGAAACACAAAAGTTAGACGGATCCATTTTCAATCAAGAAACGCAAAAACCAAGTGATTCTGTCTACGAGATGGAAACACAAAAGTTGACTGATGTTGCCTTTGATAAGGATCAAAGTACGAAAAAAAGAAACAAACCTATTTTTGATGAAGAAACGCAAAAGTTGAATCAATCTATTTTCAATCAAGAAACACAAAAACCAAGTGACATTTACGATAAAGAAACCCAAAAAATAGGAGACGCCATTTTTGATAAAGACACACAATTGTTAAGCGACCCATCTCACTTCAAGAAGAAAGTCAAGCCAAATGAAACTTCTTTACGCAGAGAGAACATTGATAGTAAGAATACGCAAAAACCTCAGAAAACAATTGCGAACATCGACCCGTTTGACACTGATGATGACTTTGATGATATTGAAATGGAAAAAGCAATTGACAAGCATTTGTCAGATATTGAAACATCTTTCATACCATCAACGCCAGTCAGTGATACAAACATAAGCAAGAGAAAATCCTCAATTGTCCTTGAAAAGAGTTCAAGAAAGGATAGTATTAATTCGCCGAACAGTGTTTTGGATTCATCAATAAAATCGATTAAGAACAAATTGAACAAAAGCTCAAATTCTAACAATCAGTCGCCAAGTACAAGCTCTCTTTACTCTATGGAGTTAAATTCCTTTAATGGCGGAGATGATACAGATATTGACAGTTTAGAAAAGTCCGTTGTAAATCCAACGCAAAGTTCCAAAAAATTAGAAATCCAGGATGCCATCTCGAAAAAAAGTGAAAATTTTGATGACCTTGATGATATAGCGACACAGAAATTACCTCCAAAAGCAGCTGAAGCAGTCCAGATTAAAAACGATACACTTGATAATTTAAGTGATTTGTTAACGCAACAAATTTGCGAGAACAAAAATATCAGTTCTAAATCTGAGGACAAACGTTTTCAGAACTTGGAAGCTGAAACAGCTGAGAAAGTTATCTCAGTTTCCGACAGTATGTTGACTCAAATCATAGACCAACCATTTTCATCCAAAAAAGGTTTTCCATTTGAGAAGAATTCTCCATTAACTGTGTCAGCCTTAGCTGAACTGTCCACGCAGATAATAGATTGTGATGCTTGGACACCGAAAAAAACTATTGAATTCGTTAAATCTTCAGCTCTGGACACGGAAAATATCAGCATCTTAAATGAAATGCTTACTCAAAAGATAAATGACCGCATTACTGATAAGATTCAAAATGAATTAAGTTGTTCGAAGATAGATGAGGAAATTGATGAAATGATGACTCAAAAATTACCTAGTTCAAAAGAAAGCAAGCCCATCAATAACTTGAGAAATCAAAGGTTGATGAGTTTGAAAGAAGACGAGTCGTTTAATAGCTTAGCGACTCAGAAATTACCTAGTTCTTCAGAAGATAAGTCGTGCGATAATTTGCAGACTCAGAAGCTACACGTTATTGAAGACGATGAGCCCATTGATAGTTTAATGACCCAACAGTTACCCAGAGTTAGCGGTCGTGAACTCTCTTCTGACAAAACTATGAACAAGTTTAAAAATTCTAACTGTAACAATTCTGAAATGGATCTTGATAATTTTATGACCCAAAAATTACCCAACATCAGCGGTCAAGAACACACTTCAGATAAAACCATGAACATGTCTAAACAAACCAAAAGCATGAACATGTCTAAACAGTCTAACTACAACAATTCTGAAATGGATCTTGACGATCTTCTAACACAGAGAATCGAAACAGTGGAAGGCATCGCTGATATCAGAAAAATGGAAAGAATAAAATTTCCCAAATGTAGCACATCAACTCCGAAAGTCGCTATTAAAAGTAAAACAATCCTTTCCTCGTTCAGTAACTCAAATATTGATGAAATGTTGACTCAAAAGATACCTTGTATAGAAAAGTCGAAAGATATTACTTCGCATGATATTCTCTCGATGGAAGTTTGTCAAAGTCAGCCTCTTGCAGCGGGGAAAATAGATGAAACCCATGACAAGCTTGAAATTTCGAAGAGCAGTTGTTCTAGTTTCACACCCTTCAAGCGAGACTTGAGAAAAAGTTTGAAATGTAGTAAATCCCGAACTCGAACGGACCTTGATATAATTTCCAGTGGTGATGAAACCGACGATAATTCAAAAAAACCGCTGGAGAATGTTGTAAAATTTTCGAGCCTAAATGTTATAAAAAATTCCAGTGGAGATGAAACTGATGATGATTTTGAAAAACCATCAGAAAATGTTGTAAAACCTTCAAGTCTAAATATAATTAAGAATCTCAAGGAAGAGTCTTCATCACTGCGTCCTTCGTCAACTGATCTAGAAGTTGAAGCCTTATGCCAAAAACCAAGCGCTCAAAATACCGCTAGAAAAGTAAGCCCGGTAAAAGAGCTTGAAACTGAATCGCTGAACGAAGAATGCCCCGAATCCCAATCGGTTCTTGAAGATGAGGAAATACCTAGTAGTCAGACGAGTACTCCAGATTCTGAATCTTTGCTTCCGGAGGTTAACTCGCCTTTCTTCAAAAGCATAGCTAATAACGATGATCTTGAGAAAGCATTAAAGGCTGAAGAAGCCACAAAGTTGCAACCGAGTAATGCTTTAAAACTAAATAAAGATGAAGACGACTCCAAATCATCAGGAACGGTGACACCAGATGATCTTGCGTTTGAAAATGAAAAAATACCCGATCACTCTGACGAAACCAAGAAGTTTGTAGAAAACAAAAGCGAAAATCAACTTGGTTCACGGAGAGATGGCAATTTAAGTATTTCGGAGAAATCCGCCCCTCTTGTGAAAAAATCTGAGCCAAAGAAAAATCCACAACCAGTCAAAGGTATTACTGAAGCTCAGTTAAAACTGCGTTGTTCAGACTTAGAAGAAGCTAAAAGTTCATCCTTTGAAAGTGAATCAAAGAAGGGAACAGAAAATGTTGAGAAAAGTTTATGGAGGAATGAAGAGCCAATTTTAAAAGGAAACAAAATCTGTGATTCAAAATTATTGTCAGATAAACCATCTTCCATTGAAAATAATAAGCCAACACAACAGGATGAATCATGCGTCAAAAAATCAGATTCGGAACCGGAACTTACTTCAAAAACCTCAGTTTCCAACTTGAAGTCCTTGGTGCCAAGTGAAGAAATAGCTGAAAATGCGAAAAATTTGCGTACTGAGGTAAAGCAAGCACGAAGCAGAAGTAAAACAAACTCGGAAGCAGAAGAGTCGATCCCTGAGAGTATTGCTGGAGAAAACAACGAAGGTCAAATTGAAGAGGCGATATCATGTCCTATCAGGTCAAGAAGTACAAGGAGCAAAGATACAAGTGGAAAGTACCAAAAAATGTTGAAAGGTATCCATGTAACAGAATCCAAACCAAGTGCTCCCACTAGCAGCGACGGAAAAAAAAACACTCGGAAAACTATTTCATCGGAATCACGGGAAGAAACAGTAACACATCCTGATGAAAAAACACCGGAGATAGAAACCAAATCTAAATCCAAAACTGTGTCAAAAATCCCTAAACCGAAGCAATCTGATGACTCAGAAAAATCATCTCAGAAAAATGAGTCCAGGAAACTGTCGTCCGATCAGAAGATTGTTGAATCAGAACATGAAAATATTGTAGTTATGAAGAAAAATGAAGTTCAAAGCACTTCAGGACGAGCGCTCGGAAATATCTCCTCCAAAAAAAACAGTCAAAATTTGCAAAACGAAACTGCTGCCGTCAATAAAATCCAACTTTCTGAGCTGCCATCCAATATAACTACTCTGAAGTCCAATAATCCAACTATTGCTTCACCCCCTAAAATTCTTCCTCAAATGGATGAAAATTCAGGGATTGAAAGTGATAGTTCTGATGTTTACTGCAAACGGATGAAAGTCACTCATGGTAGATCTAAACGACCCTTAGCAATTTCTTCAGACAGTGAAGAAGATTCGATCAGAAGTGAGAGTGGACGACCGTCGAGATCAAGCCGCACTGCTGAACTAAAACGGAAGAATAAAACAGAAGACTCATCGATTGAATTACGGAAGCAACCTACAAATTCTGTTGACGAGAAACCGAAAAAAGCAAAAATCACCAAAGATACAGAGGTTCCATTGACTGACCAGTTGATCGGTGAAAAGTTAGTTGCAGGAATTAAAACCCTTCGAACCCCCTCTAAAAGGAGGGCAAGTCAAGTTCCAGAAGACACTAAGGTCAAGATTGGAACAAATGATAACATGTGTGAAGCAACTGCCTTTACACCCAAGAAAAGAGCAAAGTTAAAAGAAGAACCTATTAACCTCTTATCCGAAAATCCTATCTCATTAGACTCCAAATCGCCTGAAACATCGGAAAGCTCCAGCAGAAGAACTTCCAGGAGAGGAAAACCTTCGTCCCAAAAAGAAACCGATAAAAATTTTGCAGAAAAAGAAGAATCAGTTGTTCCTTTCTCTTTAGACCCCAAATCGCCTGAGACAGAGAACAGCTCTAACAAAAAAACTTCTAGGAGAAGGAAGCCTCTGTCCCATAGTGAAACTGATAGTAATAATGCAGAAAAAGAAGATGTTAAACCTCCGTCCAAAAATCCTTTATCTTCAGATCTGGAATCACTGAAAACCGAAGAGGGTTCAAACAAAAGAACATCAAGGAGAAAAAAACTTCTCTCTCAAAGTGAAAGTGACTGCAACTTTGGAGAATCAGAAAGTCAAAAGGAAGTTTCTACCCCAAGTCGTGAGCGCAGAAGCGCAAGGTCTGGGAGATCGCAAGACATAGCCGGAACAACGGACCTTTCAAAAGCGTCTTTGCCAAAGCCCAGCTCTGACTCTACACAGAAAATTTCAATTCTGTTAAAAAAAAGGAAGATTCCTGAAAGCATGAAAGAGGACTTTGATTTACCGAAGGCGTCTCCTTCAAAATCCAGCGTAGACTCTTCGAAAAACATCGGACTTGCCAAAAAAACTAAGGAGATTACTGAAGAGACAGTAATTGACGGAAAGACAAACAAATCATCATCAAAATCTACTATTGATTCTTCGGAAAAAACTGCAGTTTCTAGGAAGAGTCGTAAGATTTCTGAGGTTCCTCCTAATGACAAATCAATCGAAGAAACTAATAATTCCAAGGGAAGGACAAGTTCTCAGAGAAGAAATGTCTCTAGTGATCCACCTGTAAGTGTTGAAACGAGTTGCGATAAGAAACCTCTTATTGGCCGAAGATCAAAAATGGAGGCACCAATCCCTCGACTTTCATCAAGATCAACAAGTCAATCTGATAACGAATCAGTCAAAAGTGATTCTAAAGAAGCAATTAAAAGTAAAGTTACTAGTCTTAAACATAAAAGTCGCGCGGATACGAAAGAAAGAATCTCGGTTGACGCAAGCACTTCTGAAAGCGAAGATGCAGCCTCGATTTCTTCCAGGCTAAGTAGTCCCGCTTCATCGAGAGGCTCCAGATCAAGGAAGCAAGAAAGTTCACCATTGACAAAGGTCAGTTCACTGTTTTTATTATTTTAAATAATTTATTATTAATTGGATTACTTCTATATTATTCAATGTACAAGCAGTCACATAAGCGAAAATTCAGTCACCATGTGAAAAAACAGTGTGAAAACACAGTCATCCTGTCGCAAACAATTTTGACATTGCAGGAAAATATAGAGGTTGCGGAAGATTCTGCAGGCCTGTTTCCAGCTTAAGTTACTGTCAAAAATTAAGCCCAGAAATTTGGCAGTTTCATCATTTATTTTCTTTCTATGCAAATGAAGGTTAATTTAAAGATGTTTTCAATCACATCCATCTCTTTCAATTACTTGTACCATTGATGAACTGAAGATTGTCGCAAGATTTTTACCACAAAAAGAAGTAAGAAGAAGTTTTGCCACAAAACTTGAAAAATTTGTTTGAACCCCCCAAATTCTCCCCTAGGGACTGTCAGCAGGCTGATTCTGCTCGTTTGGACGAGACGAGACGAGATAGCAAGAATCGACCAATCTCATTGGTTTAAATAGCGTCACGTGACAGATTTGAAGTCATTCAACGGGTTAAAGAGTCGTGAATTTGAAAAGAATGACTCTTTAACCCGCCCACTTCCTGGTTGAATGACTTCAAATCTGTCACGTGACACCATTTAAACCAATGAGATTGGTTGATTCTTGCTATCTCGTCTCGTCTCGTCCAAACGAGCAGAATCAGCCTGCAGGAGCTTTTAAAAATATCAAAAATGAAAAATTTGGGAATCAATTCCTTATCTGCCTATTTGCCTCAAATCATTTGGTTCAGTAGTTTTTGAGAAAAAAGTCCTATCCGGGTGGTTTAATGCACCCTGTACACTTTTTCCATCAAGGGACTCTAAGCAACCACTGCCACAGTTATGCGCGTGAGTGTGGCACTGATCTGCAACAGCTCTCCCACCCTGCCCGCACTGGCCCCCCACCTTCAAGGTGTGAGGAGTATGAAGAGTAGCCAAACCGGAACCTTGAAGGCCTTAGCTCGTGAAAATCTTGCGAGAATCTTTAATCTGTCAATAGTACTTATAGTTAAGCTGTAAAATGTTGATGACCTCAGATGCTAAAGCCCCTTCAAATAAAAGTTTTTTTTCTACTACTACTTTCTTTCTTTTTCTTTCTTTCATTCATACTTTGCTTGTTTGAATTTTGTCCCTCTCACTGTATTCCTTTCTCTTGTTTTAGAGCTCAAGAATTTCAATGCGAAAAGTTTCTCCTCCAGCTGAAAAGTACCACATCATGTTTACTGGTTTGGATGAAAAGATTTTATCCAAATTCGAAAATATCGTAGCCTCTCTAGGTAAAATCTACTGTTTCCTATAGAATAAACTTGTCTCTTTCTCTCTTTCTTCAATGGCATACGCAAAATTTTCCTGTTAAAATTAACGTCCATAAAATCAAAAGTAGATTTCTTTTGAAGTGAGTTTGTTATGTACTGTAGGAGCTAGAAATTGATTAGAATATTCTCTTGTTAAAAGTTTCAGTCCAGCCATTCGCTTTGAAATACAAGCATAACAAACACAAGGTTTGGGCGGCTGGACTTCACTACTATTACTACTGAAAGTAAAGGATACTGACATTGAGAAGGTTTGTTAGAAATTGAGGCCATTTCCAGAAAACGGGCCCATAAAACAGCGGGTGTGATCTTTATAAGAAATCAGCATTGCGATTGAATAGGGACTTTCGTCTGAAGAGTGCACCTCTTGTTTTATGGGCTCTTTCTCTGGAAACGGCCACAATTGATCCTTTAGATTCACAACTTATGTTTTTCCCACTTTTTGTACCGTTTCCTCGAATTTTTTGTTCATGCCAACGTATTCATTCACTCACTTACTTGTCGTGCAACCTACGAATACTGCTGTGCTAAACAAGAAAGCCGTAAGTGACTTGCAGGACTTAAGCTGTCTTTGCCTTCTGGCTTGGGTCTCTATTTTATACCGAGTTTCTCTTCGTGAGTTTATTATTGCTGTGCAGTCAACAAATTAAATAATGTCAGTCGACCCCTTAGAATTTGCTTCAGGTAGGTAATTTGCAATACTTATCACAATGAATTGAAGCATTGCAGGTTGCCTACCTTGTCAAAAATTAAGGAGTCTAGAGTCCCTATATACTATGAGAGTTGCGACAAGAATCTCAAAATGAAGAAGAAGAAGCGGATCAATGGAGCCCCCAAGAGGCAAATTGCAAATGGCGGATGGCCATTTGCCTCTGCACTGTTGCCACTATTTCGCTATCTCTCAGAGGTTAGGTTCAGATTCTCGACAGTAACGGTCGTTATTGAAAGAAATAATGTTCTCCATGATAACATTCAAGCAGAGGAAAAATTCACAAAAATTACTGCGGTCACTGTTACTTCAAATGTGTAATGATAGCGAGTTCCCGAAAAGTAAACAAACCCTCCGCCATTTGCATTTGCCTCTTGGAGCTTTCTTGACAGCCTAAATCTGAGAGCCAATCAGAAATGGATTCAGCAATGGCGCAACTCTCATAGTATATAGGGACTCTAAAGGAGTCAACTGACATTATTTAATTCGTTGACTGTACCTGGTCACTCAACTCGCTCTAATAAAGGCTCTTTACCAGTCGAAGCATTTAGGAAAGGTCGACCGTCTTTTTTTCAATGCCAGAATCCTGGGAAAGACAAACCATTCGAGGAATTTGAGATTTAAGATTGAAGCTAAACTGAGGAATGGGGACCCCAAGCTACTTTGCAAAAACAGTCTAATTGTAATTATCACGTGTGACTTACGTAGTTCTTGCTTAGCACGGTAGAATAGAGGATTCAATTTTTTATAGTGCAACAAGACCTAAAATCTGTGTCATAATTTCTATTTTTGTTACTAGGAGGTATTTTGGAGGAAAGTCCAGCAGCTTGCTCTGTTTTAGTCACGGACAAAGTTCGAAGAACAATCAAATTTTTATCAGCATTAGCTCAGGGGAAACCGATCGTGTCTGTAAAATGGCTGGAAACGTCTAATAAAGCAAATTCATTTAAAGGTAAATTCAATGCTGTCATCTTTCCCCCCTCCAATCAGAAATTCTTTTTTTGTAGAAATGAAACAAAGGAGGAATTGAAAGAGAGTAGAATACAATTACCTATCTATCCAATTCAATCACATAAGGATCTACTTTTGTAACATCCATATTTTAATCTTTGGAATTGAAGTTAAGTTAAAATTTGAATTATGACTGGCGGATGATCGGTGGACGAGTAATGATTCTGTTGCAAACTCATGCGAAGAAGAAACAAAATAGTGATTTTTAAATGAAATTATGCTAAAAAACTGAGAAGGGAGCATTAGTTAAGTTTTAAAATCCATTCCTCTCATCATCTTAGGAGTTAGTAACTAGGCTATAACGGAGGCTGAGAGCTGACACATTTTGGGTGTCAGGTCATGACTATTTGACCGCTCTCCGAAGTGTGTTGTTGTGGTCCGGGGGCGGGTGCTGCTGTTTATCCGGGTCCGATGCTCGGGATGGCCTTACTCGTCCGATCTACCTATTTAACATTTTCATCCATAAGACTGATGTAATTTGACCTGTATGATAGCCACTTGTAGCTCGTTGTACCAATTTTGTAATAAATAAATAAATAAATAAATAAATAAATAAATAAATGACAAGCAATTTCAAGCTACCAAAAAGTAATGCTTTTTTTTTTAAACATTTATCATCAAAATTGGATGGGAATCACAGGCGGCGTGTGAGACATTAAAGTGGGGCTTGAATTTAATGAAAGTTTTATGCTTCTTCAATTCGAAGAGTATCCTGGGCCTAGCCCGGACTTCCCAAAAATGTAAGGGGGGGGAGGGTGGACACCTCACTTAGCCCATATGATACACCCCCCTCCCCCCAGTGATGCGAATAAATTTTGTCTCTTACCATCTATTCAAATACGTTAGGTGGTCATTGTAAAATCAAATTTTACTCAAATTCTTTATTTTCAGATCCATTTGAATTTTTACTTCAAGATAAACAAAACGAGCAGAACTTCAGTTTTAAATTATCTGAGTCTTTGGTCAAGGCCCGAAATGCACCCCTTCTAGCTGGCTATTCTGTGTTGGTTACTCCATCGGTAAAACCGGAACCCTCTCAAATGAAAGGTAAGTTTGAAATTGGGAATCGAAATAAAGTCAAACGCTCTTCTGTCAAAGGCTCAAAACAGGAGGCTGTTGATTTTACCGATAGTTAATGGAAGAAAAAATATTTAATTTGTGGTTTAAAAAAATGAGGCAAACAAACCAGATTCAGATCTGCCGATTTGCGTAGATTAAATGAAATTTTGAAATTCACCGAAGATTCCACCGGTTGAGAAAAGATTACATAGTTCAGTTCAATGTATGACTGTAATGCACGAAAATACTCTGATCTGTAATCTTTTCTCAATCGGTAGAAACGCCGTTAATTAATTAAAATATACCGGTTGAGAAAAGATAAAAGACGCTAGTATTTTCGTGCATTACAGTCATACACTGAACTAAACTCTGTAATCTTTTCTCAACCGGTGGAATCTTCCGTGAATTTCAAAATGCCATTAAATCTACGCAAATCGGCAGCTCTGTTCAGATCGCCCATGCTGTCTCTTTTTGAGATAGGGCTTATAACATGTATTAGGCCCTCTTAATGTTATACCCGTTGGGTTCCCTTTAAATTCTAGATTTTCTAAATTTTCAATTTGTTCCTTTTTTTTTAAAGTTATTCTTGAGACAGAGTGTTTAGCAAAGTTCAATATTGAAGTTCTGTGACATTCCCTGACTTTTTGTGACTTCTAATTCTGATTGACAATTCTTCGATTTTTTTGCACAAACTAAGATTGTTTCCCGGATTTTTGAGAAACAGGAGAATCGCAAACCTGTCAAAAGTTGCTTTAAAAAATTATTTTTAAGAAAGCTGGGGGGCAAACGAGGCATCGGAAAACAACACTGAAGAAAAAAAAGCAGAGAATACCCTTAAGCACTAGACTGCAAAATACGCAACTTGCAATACGAGTGAATACTTGTAACGCCCCCTCGCGCGGCCTTTCAAGCTTGCGCGCGCGCATATGCCAGCCATGGGGAGCGGGTGGGAATCATCTCAAACGTGTTTTCCTTGTAAACAAAGTTAAATTGCCGAATTGTGGGATCTCTTACTCTTGTGCGAGCGCACACGCCAGCGAGAAATTGGTAGTTTCCATGTTTTTAAACCAAAATTCCCGACAATTCTCTGAATTTCCCTGACAGATTGGAATTCCTTGACATTCCTTGATTTTCCAGGTTTTTTCTAATAGCAGACAAGCAGGTCCGTGAATGATATGATTGCCTTGAACTACATTCAGTTTGAATTGGAAGAATGGTCATGAAACCAATGAATGTTGAGTGGTCTTTTGCTGACTTGAATTTTTTTCATTATCTTTCTGTTTTCTTTTTTTTTTTTTTTTTAGCCATCATCGAAAGTGCAGCAGGAAAATTCTTGAGCAAACAACCTGCCTCATGGAATGAAAATTGTTTTATCGTATCAACACTTGAAGATAGAAACTGTTGGCCAAAAAAGAAAAACATCAAGGACTCCCCTAAAATTGTTTCTGCGGAAATAATTCTTCGAGGGGTACTTCAGCAAAAACTGGACTTCCAAGCATACTTGCTGAAATAAATTTCACTAAAACTTCTCTCTTATATTTTGTAGATATGTATCTATTCTTTGTTATTCTGTTACCAATAAGTGTTTATATTTTTCCGCTGCATTTATTCTTGGAGGGTACATCAGCAAACAACTGGACTTTCGGACATTCCTGCTAGAAAGTTTTCTCTCAATTTTATTTCTTACAAACTGTAGATATGTATCTATTCTAAATTACTCAGTTTCCTATTAACTTTATATTTTTCTGCCTCAGTTTTGAAACCTGTAAGTTTAACCAAGTGCTTTTGTACAAAACAATTTTGCGTTTGTTATTGACTTTAATTTTTAAATCTCAAAATTCAAGCCCTGTGGATTTACAGCTATGAATGCTTTAATTTTTTTTTTTTTTATTTGTAGTTTTATCTTGTAACTTTTTTTAAAGAATTCTCAGGAACGTTAATAAAAGCAAATACAAAGAAAATTACTTTGTTTTTTTTTTTAAACAATTAATACATTTTATAACAGAAATTCACAGTTACAAATGAAATTGTGAAAAATATCCTTCATGTTTTTTTTTTTTTTTATACATATATCATGGAACATTTCAAGCTGAAAGAGCCAAGTTAGTTTCCGTCAAAAGTAGTTAAAAACAATTTTTCAAAGAAAAACTGATGCGATACGAACCAAGACAAAGAAATTAGAAATCTTGACAGTTTTTTAAATTACTCAGTTCCTTTTTAATTCTACATTTTTCTGTCTCAGTTGTTTCAAACCTGTAACTTAATCCAAGTCCTTTTGTTCAGAAGAATTTATTGTTTGTTACCGTCTTTAATTTTTAAGTATCCAGAGAAGCTCTGTTGATCTAGAGTTATGATTTAATTTTTTGTGTTTTGTTATAGTTTTATTTTGTAACTTGTATTCATAGGAACTTTGATAAAAGCAAATACAAGGAAAATTACTTTTGTTTTTTAAACGATTAAGACATTTTGTAACAGAATTCACAGTTACAAATGAAATTGTGAAAAATTTCCTTCACGTTTTTTCATACTGAGAAAGCTAAGTTAACCTCTGTCAAAATTAGTTCACAGATATCTGGGACCAAATAATGTTACGGCTTGACGGTCCTCCGAAAGACGTTGGATGGTGCGCATGTAAGTATGATTGCGTGTGGTTTATACCCCCCGTAAGTGCTCACCGATCATCTGCGTGCGGGTCCGTGAGGACGTAACATTATTTGGTCCCTGACAAAGAAAAATAAATTTGTTGTTGAAGAAAAAATTCTGTAAGATGAACCAAGACAAACATTTTTGAGATCATGACGATTTTTTTCAAATCACTCAATTAATTAATAATTCTGTATTTATGTGTCTCAGTTGTATGTTACCTGTCAGTTTATCTAAGAGCTTTTGTTCAGAAGAACTTTGTTTGGTTTCGTTTTTTTTCTTTAATTTTTAATTATCAAAGAAGCTTTATGGATTCAGATTCGGGAATGCTTTAATTTTTCAATTTTTCATATTTTCTAACTTTTTCCAGCCATCGTAGCTATCGCCTCATCCCCAATTAATTATTGAAGAGTAAGCTAGGAAAAAGATTGGTGGTAGTAATAAGGTAATGAAAAGTAGAAATGAAAAGCAGTCAGTTTGGATAAAAGTAACGAATTTATAAAAATAAAATTAATAAAATTAATAGAGTCAAGCGTTTTTAAGTAAAATCGCAGGATAAGAGGAGGAACAGAATAACTGAGTAAAAAATTTAACACAAGCTCAAAGAATATAAAACTAAAATTTTAAAATATAATCAACAATGGTGATACCTTACGGACACAAACAAAATTGTTGGAGGGTAACTCTTCAAATTTGAGGTACGAAATCACGAATTCCTGATTTATAATCAGTCTTACAAACAAGTAGAGCTTAAAATTATTCAACTGACAAGGGGAGGTCACGGTGGGGCCACCTCCGTCATTGTTCAAATTTCGCATGAAGGTAGTCCTAAGGGTCCTTATCAACGCCTCAAGGTCACTTTTTGCGAATAGGCCCTGAAAAGCCTGAAAAACGGGTTTGAAAATTAACGGTGTTTATGTAGCGCAAATGTCGGCCCAAAACCTCCAACGACCGGGTGGCGCAGTGCGCTAAGGTGCGCGCTACCGGATGCTTGCACGCCGGTGGTGTGGGTTCGAATCCCACGTCTGACAGTAAATTTTTTAACGTTGTTCTAGGGTCGATTTGATCATTTTTCATCATTCATTTTTATTAATTCACTTTTTACTGTTGATTTTTTTTCTTTTTCTTTGTCAATGCTTCAAATGAATACAAAATGAAACAAATTCCCAAACGCATGCATACAACCAAATAGTCAAAACAAATAAGAATCCAAACAAACGAATAAATAATGACTCTTTCTTGATGTGTTCATTTGTGCCTTTGGTCTTCATTTCGTTCGTCCGTATGATTTCATTTGTCCCCTTGAATATTTCTTTGTTATTTATTTTGTTTGATACTTTACTGTTTGCTTGTATGTTTGACCATTTCTTGTGGGTTACGGAATTTGATGCTATTTGTATTCATTTGAAGCATTGACAAAGAAAAAGAAAAAAAAATCAACAGTAAAAAGTGAATTAATAAAAATGAATGATGAAAAATGATCAAATCGACCCGAGAACAACTTTAAAAAATTTACTTTCGTAGGTGGGATTCGAACCCACACCACCGGCGTGCAAGCATCTGGTGGCGCGCACCTTAGCGCACTGCGCCACCCGGTCATTGAAGGATGGGGCCGACATTTGCGCTACATAAACACCGTTAATTTTCAAACCCGTTTTTCAGGCTTTTCAGGGCCTATTCGCAAAAAGTGACCTTGAGGCGTTGATAAGGACCCTTAGGACTACCTTCATGCGAAATTTGAACGATGACGGAGGTGGCCCCACCGTGACCTCCCCTTGTGAGATTTAGATAAGGTAAAGTACAAATTAGAATTAGATTTTTACAAGTTCTAACTCTTTGTTTTCAGAAAATTACATGTAAACCAGTATAAAAATGGTTCCGTCTCCATTTTATTTCTCCTCAGTAACCTAATGAAACATAAGAAATAGAGGTGTTCGAGTATGGAAATTATGGGTTGAGTCAAGTTTTGCCTATTTTTTTGAGTTTCGAGTTCGAGAAATGACAATCTTGTTCAAAATGCAAAAATTGAGCAAAATAAGTTCACTAGAGTTGATACATATAATAGAGCTGATAATACCAATACTGGTCGTTATACTAGCATCCATTAATCAAAAAGCAAGGGAGGAAAAGGGAAGACAAAAGTTCGATCTTACTTTCAGTCAAAGTTTGTTGCTGCTTTGGTTGGAAGACATTAGTTCACTTAGCGGTTGTTAAAAGTTGTGCTTCCGGCTGTTTTCTTCTTTGCTTTGAGTTTCTCGAATTCTTTAAAATTCTTCAAACTGTGTCCTCTAACCTCAATTTCATGACAGAGTTGTGGATTTTGTGTTTTAGTGTTTCATGGGCTGTTGAAGCTTCTCAAAATGAGCGAATGCCTGAAGAGATGCACGAACTCAGGCAGGATGGAACAAATTTCACCCACTCCAATGTTTAACGCACAATTTCAAAGACTCAATTATTGAGTTTTTTATTAAAAAAAAAAAAAAAAAAAAAAAAAAAAAAAAATAGAAAATTACTCGAATTTTTGTTGTTGTTCGAATAACACTTTTGCTTATCTGAAAACTCAAAACTAGGGTATTTTTTGGGTTCAGGAATACCTCTAATAGGAAAGCATTTAGCAATGGGGAAGAGTTGACCATGAAATGCCCATGCTGACAGTAGTGAGTAGTCTCTACACATTCAGCGGCAAATTTTTTTTGGAGAAGGATAATCGACATTCTAGAAATACAGAGTCTTATTTAAGGTGATTCCATGCCACGTGACCAGAGTTGGGCAAAAAATTATTCGGAGATTATTCGGTGAGTCAGGCAATGCCGCGTCAATCGAATTATTCGACGAATATTTCTACAATTGACTCATACCTTCCGTGTGTTTCCCTTTCCTCAGCTCAGGTAGCAAACTCAGTTTTGAGTGTTGCCGGAGTCATTTCATTATTTCTGATTATTCGGTTGCCCAACTCTGCATGTGACGAAGGTGAACGATTCGTTGATCGATTAATGGCCATTTACCGGATTTGATGGAGTTTTTTTTTATAAAACGAGGATCGTCAGCACCTGTAGGTAGATCAATGGAAGATAGACATCTACCAAGTTTGGATGCTCGAATTCGCAAAATAAGAACGTAATTATGGGGATTTGCACAATCGCTGCTCGTATCACACTACAATTGTGCGAATTCCCATAGTTACGTCCTTATTTTGCGGATTTGAGCATCCAAACTTAGCAGATATCTTCATTACATCTATGTACTTACAGCTGTTGACAATCCTTGTTTTACAAAAAAACTCCATAAAATCCGTTAAATGACCTTTAATCGATCACCTTGGTCACGTGACATGGAATCACCTTAAGGTAAATCATCTCAGAGGAAACTAAATACAAAACAAGGATGGCACAAAGAATAATCTTTACTTGAAAAAGACTATTGGACTGCTTTATAAGCAGAAAAGAATTAGAGTCCCTTTATGGGAATTTTTTTAGGGATAACCGACACAAGCTCGACGAGTTTTGATTCGTTGTTGGTTTTAGGCTTCCACGGAGGCAAGCAGGAGTCAAAGACATCGAAGGCTTTGCACGATAGAGTCAATGAGGGAGAAGAAGAGGACAGGAACATATGGTGACAAACCAGAGTGCCAGCAAATCCGCCTGTCCTCTGTTAAACTTAACCTTCGACTTCATTCAGGCGTTGGACTCCTCTCAAATGAACAAACATCGTGGCTGTCAGAGGTTCAGAGCTGGAGTCTAATTTTGCGTCTCTTGCAGCTGAGTGTTGTGAAAAGTACTTCAATACCAGTATATTATCATTCGGAAACTATTTTCAGTCGTTCTTTCACAGTCAGAATTTGATTTCAAAGATTGCAGTTTGAATTAATTCAATCAGGGTCTCTTATTAGGAGCTGCTCCAGTTTCAAGCTCCAATTGCGATAACTCAAACTGTAATCTTTGAAATCAATTTTTAACGGTGCGAGAACATCTGAGGCATTGAAATATATGATGAGGTATGCGCCATCAGTTGTCGCAAAGATTGTGCATCTTCTTTTTGATTACCTACAATACTGAATGTGTTTACCGAAGTGGTATTTTTCTGGAAAAAAATCATCCATTTAAGGAGAAATTAAATTCGAAAAATTTCGTTTCAGTGGACGTCTTGGGTATCTGATCTTTTTTACAAAGAAACAACTGCACAATCTTTGCAACATCTAATGGCACATACCTCATTATACATTCCAACGCTTCATCTGAAATCAGTTTTGAAATGATAAATTACTTTACTGGTTTGGAAGGAATATTTAAAGTTTTCTGCCACTAGAGACACAGATTCCAATTGTAGCTAGGACTCCGGTTCTGAGCCCCTGGTGTTGGTACTCCCAAACAAAATTTCTATAAAGAGGCTCCAAAAGGAACCAGCTACGTAAATCAGAAACCAATCGCAGTTGGTACCTTTCAACAAAAGCCGTCAAACTGTTTATGTCTCTAAATAGATATAATTTACCGAAGCTGGAACTAGAAGCATGAGAGAATGAAGCTTTGAAGCAACAGTTTTTTACAATCATAAAAAATTAAAAAAAAAAAAAAAAAAAAAAAAGCACCAAAAATACAACATTAAATGAAGGTAGTTTTTGGACTTAGATTAAACAATATCAAAACTTAAAATTTATAAAAAAGGTTGTTCAGGTATCACAATTGGAAGAACTCAGTCTAAGAATAATATGGCCTGAGCTGTGAATCGCCAATCAGAAGTCCAAACAGTCTCTAGCAGAGTCTTTTTCTCTCACCAGAGATTGGTAACGATTAAAGTCGCGAGATAAAATTTCTACTGGATAGTGAGCAAAATTACTTTTACTTCCGGTAATAAACAAGATACAGGGTCTAGAACCCCTCTTTTACAGAGCGAAGGAGTGCAAACTGATTTCTAGAAACTATTTAGAAAAAGACGGATTTAGAGCAACAGCACGAAAATAATTGGATCCAAACGAATGTCCCATCTCTGTCGCTCTCATACAGTTTCCTGGAAGAAATTGGATCCAAATTTTTCAAAAGGAAATTCATCCTGGTTAAGGATCAGTTTTCTCAGATTTTACTGCACCATTGGATGCCATGTAGCTTCAAGTAGCTGATTTGTCATGATAGATTCAGTTTCAGTGTGCACTCCACGTCCTGAGAAACTTTAATTCGATGATCTTGCCGTAGAGATCAAGAAGCAAATCTTGCTGATACCAAACTCACACTAAAAATGCTAAGAAAATAGAAAAACTAATAAATACAACAATTTATTACAAATAGAAGAAATATTTCCAAAAAAAGGAAAGGTTCAGTGAACAAGACATCATGACTCTAGTGAAACTCAAGCCGCAGTTAGCCACTGTCCACTGATACATTCAGAAAACACATTTCAAATGTTTTGAGATTGTGTTTTCCCTCAAAAGACTTATAGGGGTGGGTAAAGCAGGTTTTGCTTCACGAAGCAAAGCACAATGCACACAACCTCATTACTTGACGCAACTCGGTGCTCTTCGATTACGATGCAGGGGCATCGTGAGCAGAGATTTTGTCGTCCATCTGACACATAGGCGTAAGTCGAATCCAACGTTTCAAAATGTCCAAACTCATTTCTGTTTTTTCAACCAAGATTTATGCAAAGATGTAATTTATGCAATGAACCAACACATACTTTTTACTCTACCATCTCTCTATATGCAATAAACCAACACATGCTTTTTACTCTACCATCTCTCTATATCTATGAAATCATCAAATTCTCAGTATTCAATAACCTTAACAAGCCAATAGATCTACTACCCTCACATCGCTATTATAGTAGACACCATAACATCGATAATGAGAAAGTAAGACTCGAAATTTCCAAGTCAAACATCAAATATTCAAGTATACAACTCTTTAATGCGCTGCCAGGAGAATTAAAGGGTTTGTTCAGGGAGAGCGAATTCTATCATTTCATTTCTAAATTAGAGCAATACCTCCTATAGAATCCCTACTACTCTCTACAACAATTTCTAAACTGATTCATAAGAATATTTATTTATTTGTTATTCATACAATTGTAATTTGACTTGTACCATGGTCACTTAATTGTGACCTCAATATATTCAGAAATAAATTATTATTATTATTATTTATATATATCATTCAATTACTTTAATTAATATTTTTCTGTGATTCTATTACTCATGAAGAACAAAGGAGAAAATATTCGTTATCCTTCGAAAAATTTAAAACGTGAAAGATGATCATGAAACATTGTATTGGACTTACGCCTTTAAGTCAAATGGACGACGATTTGTGAAGCAGTTGAAACCTGTAAATTACTGGATCGTTCACAGTGACGATAGCGATAGACCGGAAAAATCCCTAGATATGTCTCTCTTTAGCTAGGATACTTAACTTGAGTAGAAGAGAGATAAATGTAAGCCAACGACACCAATGATCCGTCGCGGATCACTGTTCGGTGCACATCGGGGTATGAGCCACCGGTGTCAACCGACAGTGTTGATCAAACTTCTTTTCAACACTGCATGAAAAGTTTAAACGGGAATTTTTAATTTAGCAATTATGTAGTGTTTAGCGTAGCACGATGCTCTGGTATTAAAGCAAATCTGAAGTGGCTGCTGCTTCGTCCACCCCTTGAGATTTATAACCTAAGAATTAAGAATACTCGAAGTCAAATATTTACGACTATGGTAGTTTACATCGTGAATATAAGGTACACTCATTAATATTCGCAGTTTCCCAGATAGGTTTTTTTTTTTGCATGGACTAATACTACAAGAAAAGTTCTGAAAAAAAGTTTGACTCAAAATTGGTCCCTGCCGTAAAGACAGGGAACTGTTAGATAGAGGTTCTTTCAGAAGTTTGGGCGCATCTAGACCAATGATATTTATTTCTTTATCTTCCTTCCCAATTTGAGAGTCCCTGGCAGGTCGCCGTTACTCTCCTCTTTCCTATCCTTTGTTTTGAGAATACTTTGATTGTCTTTCCTACCCCTTCCTTTTGTTATGCAGTCCAGTCGTTCGCTGTGAAATATCAGCATAACAAGCCACGTGTTTGGGTGGCTGGACTTTACTACTACTTATTTATTTTGAAACAATAGTAGAAATTTACAAACGTTAATTCTCGTATTACAAGGTAAAAAGGTATGAAAATGCATTTTTTTGAAAGTTGGTCATTGAGGAACCTTTTCAAATCAAAAAATAAAGTCAGAGGCAAGTTTTGTTTTCTTTAAGTTTTATCTGGGTTTGGTTTTTTTTTAAAGGAATGAAAATTGTAAATTAGCCAAAGATTATCAGTCAAGATGCGCCGACACATCTGAAACAAACTTTGCCAACTAATTAAAAGATGACCCTAAACATACTTAGATTGAGATTTAAGCTTGGTGTTTGGTCCATTGTATCATAGGAAATCTTTCTTTTAGTCGAACGATAAAATTATCGAAAAAATGAATTTGCCGCCAGGTGCACGTTTGGCGGCAATTCGGACATGTAGTAGAGCCACCCTGGTGGTTGTCCCAACCTACAAGACATTCATAACAGAATGTATGACCACACGTAGTTGTAACAGCCTGCAAAAAAACAAAGGGCCATTATTACAAAAAGAAAGAAAATGATGGATAGTGAACATGGAGCGTCTTCTTTTATCCGCCGGTTCTTCCATTTTTTGCTATTATAACAACCAACTTGCAACCAACCTGTTCTTTTATCTACCGGTGGTTTCATAATAGAAACCGTGTTTGTCAACCAACTCATTCTTTTATCCACCAAGTGACAACCAGTAACTACCGGGAATCACTTGCAAGATTATGAATGTAACGTAAGTGTTCCGTTTGGTTAGCTGTTATTGATCGAATCTTGAATCTCAAGTCTTAACAGTAATTGTATTGTGTGTTTTCCGTACGATACAACAATTTTCACTTAGAATAATTTGTCATTTCGTTTGTTAATTGTTGTTTCGTTTGAACAAAAACAAAACCCAACGGAACAAACAACCAACTGCAACCAACCCGTTCCTTTATCCACCGGCGGTTTATGGTTGATGACATCATATAATAGAACCAAGACTTACCAGTGGATAAAAGAAGACGCTCATGATTTATGAATGATTTTTTAAAAATAAATCAAGGATTTTCAAGGACTTCCAACAGGCAAAAACGTAGTCGATTTTTTACCAATTTTCAAGAGGCAGAAAAACCACATGGTGATTCTCACTTAGGGGTGCACTGACCAAAGGAAAATAGTGAACAAAACAGTGGGTTGCAACAAAACAACGCCCGACTGGAACATACGTGAACTGGTGAGCAAACGTGTTGAGGTCAGTTGCCTAATGAGAGCCAATGGGCCTTCACTAAAATCAAGGTACTACAAAATGTTTTCTTAAACTGTTTCATCTTACATTACCAATCTTCATACAATACTTTAAAAACACTTTTCTTTTGTCCGTCTATAGGTGGCTGTAGATTCTCTATCTTAAACAGAGAATAAAGCCAAAAAGTCTCTATAAAAAAAAAAAAAAAAAAAAAAAAAAAAAAAACTCACTTTTTCAAAGACAAATAGACAAATGGAGCATTCACAATGTTCTTTCATGATATCCCTCATCAGCTCCAATACTTCCATTTCCTTGGATGAGGCTTTATTTGTAAGTGTTGTTTGAGTATTCAATAATTCAGCATTTTCCTTAAAGAGACTATCAAGTAAAGCTGCTGATTCCTCCTTCACTTTTGTTAAATTTGCTGAAACAAACCATAAAATAGGATCCAAGTATATAAAGAGTATTGTATTTGTATTGTATTTGTATTGTACATAAAATTTGGTAAGAACATGGAACCATTACAAACCGTCACTACTTGTGAAGGTTTTGACTTCCGAAGCGACCTTTAACACTTCAGTGGTCAAAGCCGTTTCTAAATGTCCAATGGATTTTGCCATTGCGACGGTCAAGGCCGTTTATAAACGCCATTCATGATTGCACGCGTATTAAGCATAACGGACGTTAAAAAACGTCCACTGGTCTACGGGTTGCATAGGGGTATGTAGTGTCCAAAAAATTCGCGAGGGTTGAAAAAAATAAAAAAAACCCAAAAATTGGCTGACTACTTAAGTGTTAAAACCTTTGTAAGAAAAGTGTGCAATAGCTCCATTTATCTTAAGATCACACTTAGTGAGTCTAAGGAAGTTGCTAGGATGAAGAGATTTAAGGAACTCCACAGACGAAGTAAACATGACGCTGCTTCAAAAATTGTCTATAAAAATTTTAGTAATCATTACAAAAAATTGATTGCGAGAACCAAAAGAAGGTTCTATTCTAACAAAATAAAGAAGTCAGTCAGCAAAAGTAAAACTCTGTGGGACATAGTAAACAGCCGCTTAAAATCTAATGACAGGAAAAACTTAATACAGAGTATTGAAAAGGGTGTAGAAAACATAGATCAGCCCAAACAAATAGCAGAGGAGTTTGTAAACCAGTTCAGTAACTTATCAAATTCTAATCCAAAACCTGTAAATCTTAAATCAGGCCGCCAAGAAGGTAGCTCCGTGGATTGCATGGAGATATTTTATCCAACCAATGCTGCGGAGGTAACCGAAATTGTGACAAAAGCCAAAGCAAAATCCTCTGCGGGACATGATGACATCAGTATCAAAACTCTTAAAATAGCCATTAAGGAAGTTGCGAATGTCTTAGCTCATCTTATTAACCAGATCTTTAAAACTGGAATTTTTCCGGACAGATTAAAAATTAGTAAGATTGTTCCAATATTTAAGAAGGGTAACAAAAAACTAGTAACAAACTACAGACCTATAAGCTTGCTATCTGTGTTCTCTAAAATAATAGAGAGAATAATGTATACTAGGCTCTATGGTTTCTTAACTGTGACTGGGAAAATTAGTTCAACGCACCATGGCTTTCTAACCGGTAGAAGCACTGCAACTGCGCACTTACAACTTTTGAAAAGGATTATTGAAAATCATGAAGCAGGAAAGGAATCTCTAGTCATACTCCTAGATCTAAGTAAAGCTTTTGACATGGTGGATCATGAAATATTACTGAGTATACTTGGAGAAGCCGGCATAAAGGACAAAGCGCATGGGCTTATGGAAACATATCTAGCTGATAGAAAGCAGTATGTCACAATTGAAAATAACTTAGGCAAAGCATGTTCCGGGCTACAAGAAATAGATCTAGGAGTTCCTCAAGGTAGCACCCTCGGGCCACTCCTTTTTCTGCTGTATGTTAACAAAATCAGCAAAGTGATAGCTGCCGATGAAATAGTTCAGTATGCGGATGACACTGCAATCATTATTTCGGCTGCTGATCAGAGCGATCTGTATAAAAAATATCAAATGGTAATGGGGGAGGTCAGCAAATATTTTGAAAGTCTGAGGCTGATTCTAAATATTGAAAAGACACAGATTCTCTATTTCTCAAAGAACTCTGAGGCCAACTTGCATGATCTAACCACGGTAGACTCGGCCAAGTATCTAGGTGTTTATTTCGATACCAAGCTGAAATGGAATCCGCATACTGATTATATATGTCAGAAGCTCAGTGCACTCAGTTTTGTAATGAGACAGCTTAGGTCCAACTATTCCATTGATATTTTGAAAACTGTATACTATGCTCATGTACAATCCATCTTAATGTACAACCTGATATTATGGGGTAAAGCCAAAGGTGTTGATGAAGTTTTCAAATGCAAAAAAGAATAATCAGGCAAATGCTAGGGCTTAGACAGACACAATCCTGTAGAGATGTATTCAAGCAACTTGAAATTTGTACTATCTATAGTTTGTATATAATGGAGGTTGTGATATGGGTGCGGAATAATCCGCAGGATTTTGAATCCTTCAGAGAGTTCCACACTTATAACACAAGAGGTCAGGCTGATGTGAAGCTCTTGAGTGGAAGGTCCAGATATTATGACAACTTATTTGGCACTGCGGGTAAAATTTACAACAAGTTACCCAAGGAAATTAAATTGGAGACTAACAATATAGCCTATATGAGGAAAGTCAAAAACTTTGTTACGACTAAAGCCTTTTATTCACTGGAAGAATTCCTCTGCTAAACTTAACCTTCAACTAGTCACTCATGTGTAATCGCAGTTAGATCGCAGGGAAAATACATAGATGCATGTACAGTCTTCTGTGCATGCATCTATGTATTTTCCCAAATACTATGTAACCCAAAAAAAAAAACAAACAAAAAAACTATGTAACCCAAATACTCTGTAACTTGGCTATTATTGTTAATATCATTGACCTGTACCATACAGTTTTCCTGTCCTATGTACCAAAGTGTGATAAATAAATAAATAAAGGACAATCATGCTTTTTCCCACAAGTTTTGTTATTTTGACTCTTTCTTTTCCCAAAGTTTTCTAACGACAAAACTACTTAGTCCATTGACACGTACAGATGAGTCTGATTCGTCCTAGGTCTCCTGGGACAAATATGCGTAGGTGAGTCTCACTCGTCCAGTTACTAAGCAACCTATAAAATCGTACTTCTCCGTTTTCCCAGAGATATCGCCACAGGCTTTGATTACGGGGTAGTTAGAGACACAGTAGTTAACATTTTACAGTTTTTTCTACTTCTTACATTGATAGAACTGATATTAGACGTGAGAACTTAACCTCAACATTTTCTCGAATTATGTAAACAAATACAAGCGCTCGTGTCTCTGTTACCAATGTTATGTATAAATCTTATCCTTAAGTAAAAAAATCAAGAAAATAAAACAATTTAAAAGAAAAATCACAAAATCTCAAAAATTGGCAGGGGAATGGCTGAGAATTGAAATATCATCAAGTATAAGAATAGGCTTAAAAGTAATTAGCATTTCTGGGCGCGGCGAGCTAAAATTAATTCAAATGTCAATGGGTTAATTAATAATATTTAAACAATTGTAAAGTTACAGCTTTTTGGCTATAACTTTAACTTTTATAACTGGGCAGGCATCGAGCTTGCCCATGGGACAGGCTCGGTGCCTGCCCCAAAGGTTTTAGCAAAAGAAAGAAAGACGGTTGTTTAAAGGATGTAAGGGCCTGAAGGCCACCGCCGACCACTCTTACATGAGCCAAAAGGCAAAAGGAAAAGAAACTAATCACAATTATTAATTAATGTTAGTTAATGTTAATTAATTAATTAATGTTAATCAAAATTAATGAATCAAAATTAATTACCTTCAGCTTCCTTTATTTTTTTTTGCGAATCGTCTGCTTCTCGTTTGCATTTCTGAAAATTGACACAGCAATAAGTTAAAAAAAAATAGCAGATTCTTCCGATAGCTGAACAAATGGAACTTGATGAGACGGGTTATTCTTGGTTATCATGGTTACGTCTAACGATCCGACGAAATAATAATGACAGGTACAAAAAAGTTCTGGCTAATATTGTTCATAGAACAAATAAATTACTTAAAATCCTGCTCAACCGAAATTTTCATTCCTCCCGTAAAAATCTATTTATACGGCATTAATTACTGACTCATTCATCACTATTCATTTGCAAGATCCTATCTCATGCCATTAAAAATTAATTAGTTACATCTGCTAAGGTTAAGAACAGCAGAAACCCATTCATTAATTATGAAAGTATAGGCCCGAAAGTAAGCAAGCAGGATGTAACGACTGCAACAATTAGGCTATTTAATCATTTGCCTGTAGTCTGTAGAGCATAGGAGGCAATTTAGTCCTTTTCAGGGCAACGTCTTTTGCCACCAACCAACTTTAATTTTTTTCCTCCTGAGCTTCAGGGGCAAAAGCTAGTGTTGCTAACTATCTAGATCCATAGATTGGAAAAGTATGATCCTAGAATGGTACGAACCAATTTGGGTGGTTCGTAACACTAGCCACTGCCCTTGAAGCTCCGAAAATGATGAGAGAAGGTGGCTAGTCGTACTACCCACTGCCCCTTAAAGGGTTGAGGGAGGTGAGTTAGGCTTGTTTGTAAGGAATGTGAAGATGCTTATGGTTGAGAAGGCTTATTACACTCTAAATGGATTTTACAGTGACTAATAGTATGGAATATTATGGTTGTTTGCCAAATTTGCCATTGTAAGATCCCATGTATTTCTCACGTATTTGTTCTGTTAGTGACCTGTGCCATGCCTATTTGCAGGCATTGGGGCAGTTGTAAGGGTCTGAAATGTTGTGTTTTTTATAAAGAAACTGAAAGTACTAGATGAGCTGAGAACAAAGATGCCTTTGGTTTCAAATTTCGTCCTATTGTTCCGGAGATGAGATTTTGGTCCAAAATACATTGTTTTAAATGGGAATTCAGCGTAGTGACATCACTACGCACACGATTTTTTACAACTTTACACTTGAGTATCTCCAAAACCGGGACACTTAGGAAAAAACCAAAGGCACCTTTGTTCTCAGCTCATCAAGAACTGTAATTTTCTTTATGAAAAACACATAATTTAAGACCCTTGCAACTGCCCCATTATGTATCAATCAAAAATAAATAAGTAATAGTAGTTAAGTCCAGCTACCCAAACACAGTGGTTTGTTATGGTGATATTTCACATTTTTATTTTTATTTTAAGGTAAACACTCCAGTAGCCAACACCTCTGAAATTTGCACCAGTACCCGACACCTATTTTTCACAATGTGAAAAATATTAGTTTAGTGGCAATATTGGTGTTTTCCGTATTTTTTTTTAATGTTTCACAATAGAGGTCTGTTCGCGCCGCCTAAAGTCTGCGCTAGCGTTAAATTTGCCGCCGTTTTCGAAAGCTCCGCCGCGATCAGAGGTCAGAGGCCGAAGTTAGCCGACCCCGACCGAATCGCCCCGCACCCCGCGCCGCGGGCCCCGTCCAGCTGATCCGCGGTGAGCTGACCGGTGCCCGCGACCTGGCACTTGTGTGTGTGATTCTGGTGCGTGTTCCTGCGTCTACCGTTGCGTTCTACCTCTCTCTCTCTCACTCTTCAGAATGGTTTTTGGCATCAAAGGGTTTTGGGTAAGAGTTTCGGTCTAACCGCCCCCTTCCTTCTCCCCTTTAGTTTCGTTAGTCCGCCTTTCTTTTCAGCTTTTCGCCCTTTTTCTCCGCCGGGCCGCCATGTGGCTCGGCGTGCCCTAAGCTTTTAATAATACCTCGAGTGATGTGACGTCAGGACGTAATTTAGCGGATCGCGATGTAGCCCAGGATTCTTAGGTGAGTCGGAAATAAGCAGCAATTCCATTCTCTCTTCATTGTATATATATGTGTGTTTGTCCCCATGTTTTTTTGCACAACGTGATTGAAGCCGGGCCCCCGATAGTCGATTCTGTTAGATCGCGTGGGCGATAGAGTGTGGGATCGATTATCGGAGTCCCGGCAATTCCTTATACAGTCCACTCTTAATGACCCCGGATTAAACAAGGTCTCTGAAAAAAACCACACAAAACACCAGTATTGTCACGAAACTAGTACTTTTTCCAGCGTGAAAAATGGGTGTCGGCTGTTGGGTACTGGTTCAAGTCTTAGGGGTGTCGGCTACTGGGGTGTTTACCTTATTTGTTCATTTTTATTTTACATAAATTTGTACACGGAGTCCTGGTTTACAAGGACTAAGGTACACGCCCAATTACAATTTCAATTACAAATTCAAATATAATTTCAACAATTTAAGAGGTAAAACTGACTTCACTGAATATTAATAGAATAGGTTTGTTAAATAGAATAGGTATTTTAACAATTCAATTATGTACTTCTATCCTTCCTCTGACTTCCATCTGAATCCATAAATTCTCTTATAGAGTAAAAAGGCCTGGTCTTTAGGAACTCTTTCAACCGGTTCAAAAAGCCGCCAACTGGTTCACCATTTTTAACTATGTTTTTTACTTCCACTGGCAGCTTATTGAACAGGTTTTTTGCTTGCACGGATAGTGGGGCATTCATTTGGGATTTATCCTCATTTTCCATAGAAGCGAAATAGTGTCTGGTATAATGCTGTGCAAGGGGTTTGTGTTCGTATAATTAATTAAGTTCTGCACAATAGTTCAATAGTTGCTTTAATTGTTTCAAAAATATATAGAGAGTAAACCGTGAGTACCATTATACGACATTAAAACATTAAACGACTGGACTGATTTAAAAAAAAAAAAAAAAAAAAAAAAAGGAGGAAAGACGATCGAAGTATTCTCAAATAAGGATGTGAAAAAAAGAGAGACACGGTGACCTTTCAGACACTCTCAAAGATGGGAAGGAAGCACACAAAACAAGAAAATATCCGTAAGAGCCCCAAAAAAGACCTTAATGGAGACAATTTTGTGACTCAAAACTAAAAAAAAGGAATGTCTTACTTCTTTCTCCGCTCGATACAATTCATTGAGTTTATCTAACTTAATTTCGAATTCTTTGCTCAACGTTTCTTTCAAATGCGCATTCTGAAAATGAAAGAAACAGGAGTGGGTGTTAAGATGTGATTGAGACAATCAAATTTGACATCTTTACTTTGAACTGACTCAAATTTAAAAAAAAAAAAAAATATTTAAATAATAAATTATTATTATTATTTTTTTTTTTTCAATTTTTTTTTGTATTCAATTTTATTAAGATGATTTTATTAAGATATCTCCACTAGATTTAGACTTTTTTCAGTTAAGAAGTTTTGTAGAGTTTTGAATGAAAAGCAAAAATATATTCAACTTACAAGAATGGATTTAAATTCTAATATCTGATCCTCTAATTTCTTGACGTAGATTCTATTTCTCATCCTACATTCACTACACTAGATTTCGACTTTTTTCAGTTATGAGGTTTTTCAGAATTTTGAATGAAAAGGAAAAATATATTCATCTTACATGAATGGATTTAAATTCTGAAATCTGATCCTCTAATTTCTTGACGTAGATTCTATTTCTCATTCTACGTTCACTACACTAGATTTAGACTTTTTTCAGTTATGAGGTTTTTCAGAATTTTGAATGAAAAGGAAAAATATATTCAACTTACCGCATTGGATTTAGATTCTGATAACTGATCTTCTAGTTTCTTGACATAGATTCTATTTTGCACGTTCTTCGTATCCAAGGCTTCTAACTCTGCTACCATCTCGTCGCTGGCTTTCTTTAATTCCTCAAACTCCAGCTGCTTTAGTTCAGCGGCAGCTTGGAGCATAATGATTTCCTTTTTCAGTTCAACAACTGATTGTGAGCCCCTGCAGCATAGAAAAACAAAAAAAACCCAGAGATTTACAAGATTAGAAAGTTCTTGCTTCGTACAGTATGAATTAATAGTGCTTATTTACTGGGATAGATTTTCCCATGTAGCATGGATTGCAATTTATCGCAAAATAGTCGTCAAATTTTGGCAATTTTATCATCTGACCATAAAGTTGCAAATAAATGGAGTAAAAGTTGTAACAAAATGGGAAACAAATAGAAAATTTTCGTAGCTGGCTTTTTTTCCTGTCCTACTTCTTGCCCATACTTCACTTCCACCTATGCCTATGTGTCCAGTGGCATACGGGGGGGGGGGGGGGGGCTAAATCCCCCTCAGACCTCCGATTTTTAGGGGTGGAGAGGAAGGGGGGAACAATATTCAGTCAAACGCTTATCAGTGCAAGCCCCTCCCAAAAAAATTCCTGCATACACCACTGTATGTGTCTATGTGTCAAAAGTTGCAACTTCATTGCAATTTGAGGGTGGAGAATTATCCATATGTTGTTAAAAAATTGCCACTTTATGCCATAAATTGCTACATTTAGATTGAAAAATGCTACATAGGTTAGGTACAAAAAAATCTATAAACTTGAAATCATGTAGCTTGTTCTCTGGCAGTTAATAAGTCTCATCATCAAACTGAAGTTGCTATGAGCCTGACTTTCTGGAGTTTCTCTGTGTGATTTTTTCGTTCAATGGACACTAAATGTTTCTCTGCAAACGAATTACTATGATATCTTTTGACAAGCTAGAGCTACAATTTAGTAATTTAAAGAGTGGAAAAATATAGTGAGGTAAGCGCCAAAACTTGCTCTTGCTCAGTTGCTCTTAGGGCTGTGGTTAATCATGCCATTAGTGAAAATTTTACACTAATGTCTGACCGACATGGCTTTGGAACCAAAAGACCCATCAGGTATTTTTTCACAATTACCTACAGCCAATCTAACTGTTTAAGATGATTCCAGGGCGGATTCATTCAAACCGAGGACACCATGTCGTGCTGCCCAAACAGTCAACAGTTATTGGATAAGATTGATCAATTTACGCAAAAAGTACAAATTTGAGGAGCATCGGCACCTGCGAGCATACTTCAGGCAGATTTCCTGAGTTCAAGCTGAAAAACTCAAAGGTAAATGCTTCATGAAATACAAAAATTCCCATAAGCCTCAATGAGTACGAGTGAGGCAGATATACATATTATCACTCCCTCTCACAAAGCTTATGGCGAAATAAATTTCATAAATCACGGCTTTAATTCTCAACAAATTTTGCTCGTTTGGGGGCTCAACAAATTCCACAACATCACGCAGTTGCCAACTTTTATGGACTTTGCGCTTTTTTTTTGTTTTCAATTTAAAATGCAAAAACAATGTTTCTCCCAATAGCTACCAGTGGCGCTATCCATCGGATTGAAATCCAGAAAAGTTTCGCCTGGCATCACCTTAATAGCACTCTTTGGTCTGCCAAAATTGTATCCAAACAAAGGACATGGCACAATCCTTATGGGAACTGGCTTACCGCTAAATGTTTTTTAATTATTATAAATCGACAGATCATCACTTGAAAAGAAAAAGTTCTCACGGCACCAAAGTGATCCCATGTCCAGTTTTTTAGCTATTAAAGCTCAAAGACGGGAACTACTTCTCTCGTGCGTCGGCGCGCAATGATGAAGTAGTGCCGGCCACCTCACAACTCGGCTCATCGTAGAGTGTGGTCGGCCCATTTCGATCATTCATTGAATTCATTCACCCGCTCGACTACCTGCCGAAGTCTCTCTTTCTATTCCACTGCTCGTCTCTCTCTCCCTCTCCCTCACCCGCACCCCGAACGCTATTCTTTCCTCACCCGAGCACGTTTGGGTTCCAAGAGACGAGCAAAAACAATTCGGCCGTTTCCGTGTTTATACATTTCTCGGCTTTTCTTGCTCCTTCCGAATTCTTTCGGTCACATTAGTTTACTGTCATAACTCTCGTAATGAGTAGTCGCGCGTGGCGCCTCGGACGCTTTAAGATACCGAAGTTGTTGATACTCCAGCTTCAACCTCCCCTCTCCCTTGAGGATACCGATTACGGAATGTAAACAGAAACACTTTTCCGATCGCATTGAGGGAGAGAGAGACGAGCAGTGGAATAGAAAGAGAGACTTCGGCAGGTAGTCGAGCGGGTGAATGAATGATCGAAATGGGCCGACCACACTCTACGTTGAGCCGAGTTGTGAGGCAGCCGGCACTACTTACTTCATCATTGCGCGTCGACGTACGAGAGAAGTAGTTCCCGTCTTTGAGCTTTAATAGCTAAAAAACTGGACATGGGATCACTTTGGTGCCGTGAGAACTTTTTCTTTTTAAGTGATAATCTGTCGATTTATAATACTTAAAAAACATTTAGCGGTAAGCCAGTTCCCATAAGGATTGTGCCATGTCCTTTTTGTTCATATGTAGTTCGATTTTTGAGCGTTGTTGCCTTATCTTGTCTTTCAGTTCTGTTCTCACTTTTTTTTTTACATGTATTATGGAGTTTTCTCTGTTACAATAAATAAATAAATTAATCAATTAAATACTCACACTACTGATGTTGAGGGCAAAGAGCGTTCTAAGTTAATAGGCTCATCTTTATCCCCTGATTTTGACAATTTTGATGATCTCGTCTCCAAGCGTTCAATTCTACTCGGGGTACACGGCTCTTCATTGTCCACAAGTTTTTTGAGAGCTGATAAAATTCCTTGCTCTAATACCTCCACGGTCTCCCAATCTTCGGCGAATAGTGCCATTAAAGCTCTTTCAATTTCCACGGGATCATCATAAATATCTTGATTGCGTTGTTGATGATTATCAAGATTACGTGGTCGAGAATTATTATGATTACGTTGCTGATAATTATCATGATTACGTTGTTGAAAATTATCATGATTACGTTGTTGATAATTATCATGATTGCGATGTTGAGAGTTATTGTTTGAGCCTCTGGATCCTCGCCCACGATGTGGGGAGCCTCGGTATGTTCCTCGACCTCTTTTGTTTGAATGATTATGATTGGAAAAACTATTGCCCTCTGCAGCAGCCGCCATCTGTGAAAAAAAAAAAATAACAGGCTAATCGAGGCAAACTTTCATTTAACTTTTGTACATTGAAGGAATTTTAAACCTTCTAATAATTGGAGGGAGGGAGAAAGAGAGAAGGGGATGGAGCGGTGAATTTTCACCCAAACTTGAAACTAATCCTATTGGTTTATTTTTTAATATTTCTCAAATCTGTAAAAACCATCTTATCCAATATTCTCTGGGAAATGTACGTATGTATGTCCATTTCCATCAAATTGTTCTATGTTTAAATGTATGGCACAGAGTTACACTATGATTCTAACGGCCATACTGAGGGGAGGTATCAAATCACCTTAACTCTCGGAGAGAAATTGATCGCCATGGAACGCACTTAACATCAAGGAACAGTTAGCGAGGAGTTAAGACTGGTTCCTGACCAACCGCTCGCAGACATGTCTTGAAGCATTTGTGAATACAGTCGACACAACTATAGTCCGTTTCATTTAAATAGAAGCTTGAGCTCAACTCTTTCCCCTACGAGTTTTACCCTCACTCTCGTACCTGCGATGGCTGGAGGCCTGACGCCCGTCCCGTAGGTCCGGGATTCGGCTTCGTCACAATTGGACTGTCCTTTGGATAGCTGACTGTCCATTGTGATGGACAGAATCCCCAACCGATGGGACAGGTCTCGAGTCATCACAGGTACGAGAGTGAGGGTAAAACTCGTAAGGGAAAGAGTTGAGCTCAAGCTGCTATTTAAATGAAACGGACGACAGCTAGATCACGTAACTTGACTTTTATCTGCTCAAACAACACTCCGAGCAAGTTGATTGACAGTTCCAACTTTCCGGTTTTTGAGGTGCACGCAATCGACCTCTCTACAGTGCAGTAAAGATTTGAAAAGTTGGAGGAGCGGTAAGGGGATTTGTGCGGGTAAAAGGAGTGAAAATGTCAAAGGGTTTCAAGGGACAGTTTTAAGTGAAACACCATGACTATGACTCTAAAGAGTTTGGATTCCGGAGCCAGTTATGGACCCAGTCTTAAGACTTCGGATGATAACTGAAGCTTTAGGTGAGCGAGTACGTGAAGGATACTACCGAAGAGAACACATTTATCAATAAGGCTTTATAAAAAATGACTTAGACTTACTGCGAAGAAGTCTGAAGAATGATGGCAATTAGCACCGGTCTCTGCACTAAGTGGCTAATGAAGGTTCACGATTTCGGCGACGCTGATTCCCATTAACCCATCAAACTATGCACCATGCACAAATAGAGTACTTAGAGCAATAATGTTCCCAAATGTTCCCTTGTGGCATATTCCCTTGTTGTTATTGTTTGCAAAAACCGCGTTTTATGATGATACACCCCCCCTTCACCCCTTCTCTTCATTTTCGACTTATCTACACTGTTGTCAAACTACCAAATTCATTACCATCGTTCATTTACATTGTTATCTTATCAATTTCCTATACAAACATCGGCAGTCAATGCCGAGTTATTTCTGTAAACTTTGCTCGCTAATGACAAAGGTGAAAATGCTTCTCACAATTTGAAAATCCTCATTTGAAAGTTGGAAAGTTGAAAGGATTTCTAAACTTCGCAACCGCGCACTACTGATAAACCAACTGTAAATATAACCTCAAAATAAACGCCCCCTTAGGATTTTTATTACTGTGTCGGGTGTCCTGAATGTGCCAAATATTTAACATTAACAAGTGAAGTATCGCATCATGATGTGTGTTTTAATGTTTTTTTAAAGAAAAAGGTCCATGCATCCAAGCTAAATGAATTGACACCAACTAGAAATCTAATAATCGCCGCTAATACATTGTGACTATGTGTATAACTTGAGAGTCGCGGGTGTCAATTGGTGGATCAGTTTTTTTTTTTCTACTGTGGGTTTTAAAGAACAAATCTTTCAAGATGATGCAACAATACATGAAAGAAATGGAGCAAGTAAGTCCAATTTTACTTCCTTTTGTCTCTGTGCAGCTGTAATTGAACCATAGAATAGAAAAAGAACAGAAGCAAAACTTCAACCCGTTTCGGGTCGCGCTGCTGGCCATGATAAGCTGGTTAGCATGGTGGTCCGCCAGCATATAGCTGGCTTGAGTCATTCCCTTGACCGCTAAATGGCTAATCAAAAAGCATTGCATGCGCACGCTTTTCGAAACAGTCCTCTGCGGAGTAACCAGCAAGAGCCTATCTGAGTGATCCATTGTCCTTTTGGGAGTTTTGCTTCTGTTACTTTATTATTCTATGGCAGAGCTGTTGCACCTATGGGCATGGCTACGCTTCTGAAAGCAAGATAGGATACGATAGAATCAAACATTTGCGGATTCAGGAATCTGTCCTCTCTCTCTCCTCCGATCAGAACGTGTGTGTTAGAAAAGAACAGATTAGGGGCAGTCACGTGATATTCGCCCCCACTTCTATCCTTTTCTAATGCATGCATTCGATTGGAAAAAGAGTGTGAAGGATAGTTCCATCTTTCAGTGGAATCAAAGCTCCATCAAGTTTCCGATCTATTAGCAGAATTTCTAATCCATTTTTGCCGCGATTAGTTTTTGATGATCAGTAACAATGCTCAAAATCAGTCAAAGTATGCTTGTAATAATTATAAGGAAGAGGCAGTTGAATTCTTCAACACATGCACTATAAGCGGATCAAGGACTTTGTTTTTTCCTTCTCAATGACAATACAAACGCTTGTGTTGGAAAAGTATAGACAATGGGCACGATGGAGTCCGGGATCTGCCAGTGCGGTCCAATGATACTTATCACAGGTTACGATGTGAACCCTTTTCTTGTGCTAGGTGATACTTAACATAATAATTGCCTCGGTGGCTTGGTGGCTAGAGCATCTGGCCGCCAACCCATAGGTCCTAGGTTCAAATTCTGGTAGTGGTGACAAATTTTCTGAGATGCTAATTGTAAGTTCTCTGCAAAAAGAGACTTCCAATAACAGCATTGAAGGAAATTTGGACGCCTAGAGCATGTGGGGTCAGCCATGTTGGTTTAGCGTGTGCGCTAGATACCACATGGTCTCGGGTTCGATTAAGGGTTCGAACTCGGGCACGGCCATTAAGTAGCCTAGGTGTTGAGTTATGACACCTGGTCCAATGCTAGTTAGTTCGTTTGCCCATATCCCACTTTCATCAGTGGATCAAGCGCGGACTACTAGGGGGGCCAAGTGGCTCCTGACCAGGGCCTCTGCTTGGTATTCGTACTGGCTTGCGATTTCGCAAGTTGGGAGAGCAGACTCACAGGTGTAATGGTCGGTGTGACTTGGGGTTTGGGGTTGGGTCAGAGTGTAATGGTCGGTGTGACTTGATAGGGTTGGGGTTGGGTCAGAGAGTCTGGGAAGTAACTTAAAAAAAAAATAACACGTGGGATTAGCTCTTCGGCTACTTAAAGTAAAAAAAAAAAAAATAATATGAAATCAAGTGTTATTGAACTGTCTGTCTGGTTTGAATTTATTTTTTGTCCCTGTCATGATGGTGAAAGAATTGTCTCTTGCTTGTTTACAGAAGCCTTTCAATGCAGAGGCTTTTGTGGAGAGACTTGCTTGGCGAGTACTTGGAAGCATGCCTGATGACAAGACGAATGAAACGTTCGACCCTCAGCTGATGCAAGAAACTTTTCTTCAAGCAATAAAGTAAAGTATCAATTTTATGATTATTACTATCTGCAATTCTTCCTTACATCTACTTATTTAGGGGAGAGAGGGGTTGTCTGAACAGAGTTTTGGTAAAGCTGGCTACAGTGAAATAAAAACATTGGATTCATCTTTTCGAATAAGGGTCATTCCATTGTGACGGGTGGGACATTCTTACAATTTCAAAGTAGATTTTAGATGTTAATTATCAGTTAATTTTCAAAACTATTGCACTTGAAAGAAAGAGCTCCATGAGTAGAACAACATTGATAGTCTATTTTTTAAATTTGATCCACTTTAGAGGATAAAAATTAGGAAAGAAGTGCCGTGACGGGTGGGACACAAAAAGGAAGCTACTTTTTTCCGGCTTCAAATACTTTGAAAAGTCTGCTAATTTTGCAGACATAAAAATTGGATAAAAAGTTTGTCAAAGCCAAGAGTATGGGCTTCAACCTCCCACAATTTTTTTTTTTATTTTAAGCAAAACGGACAGTTTTAGATGCAAAAAACCAGTGTTCCGGGTGGGACACCTGCTTGTTACGGGTGGGACGTGTACAAAAGTCATGACGATTTGACACCTACGAGTGAATTTTTTGCAGTTTAAAAGCTACCAATGGAATTTCTAGGCTCAACGCCCTCCAATTTCAATTTTTTTACTGTCCTAAAGCATGTATATGATATTTTACTTAATTTTTATCAGTTAAAATTTAAGCGGTTGACTATGGACTTGATTTGAGCCTTAATGTCAGAAGAAAAATGTTAGCCTCTTTCAAGTGTATGAAAAAACCTAGGTGTCCGAATCAATCAAGCCATGTATGAGTTTTCCTTTTTATTTCAAACTTGATATTAACAGAAAAATGCATGTGACGGATGAAACAAATAATTCCGAAAAATATTTTTATTTTCATATTATGATCAAGCAGTTCAATTGATAATTTAATATAAACTGCTGTCCAAGTGAAGTTTATCAATTTTATAGTGCATTATAGAGACTTTTTTATGGGTAAGCTGTGAAGCTAGAAGCGAAAGAGTCGAATTATTCTAGACGTTAACATTGATTACAGACTAACGTAAGCGTTAAGCGGTTAAATGTTGTACCGATCACGTGTTAAGTCTTTAAGTCATTCAAAATCAAGCAAAATCTTTCAATAAAATTGACTCGTCTGCACCAATCAACGTTCGCCATTCTCATCCAGTCTGTTTGAAAAGACTGGAATTTCAAGGAGGAGCTGATCCTTGACTGCTTCAACAATTAAGGCAAGTTGGGGAGATGAGGGAAGCAATGCGGCCTTTGCTTGAAAATTTGAAATTCCAAATGTCATCAGATCATTTAAGTGTCTTCTTCCGACCCCAGTTCGTATTTGTTGTAGTATTCCTGATGGTTTTAAATTTATTCTCAATTTGAAAGTTGCAATGAGTAGGGAGGATAGAAAAAAAAAAACAAAAAAAAAAAAATCGAGTTTCATGAAGAATGCTTTTGTATTTTTTGTAGGGACCTAAAATTTCTTCAAGAAAGGCAACGGAAAAAGTGCGATAAGCTTGAGGCAGCGTGCGGAGAAGAAGAAGTGAATCTTTGGCAAGAGGTTGCTCAGCTTCAAGAATCTAACAAGGTTTGTTTCAACGCTATTCTATATGTGACCCGATCTGTGAAAAGGGACCTTATCTTCCGGAACAAAATCTTTCAGGAGAGCGATTTTAAGTGAAAAAAGTCAAATATTCGAAAACGCTGTTTTGACGGACTAAAAGTAACTAGCAATGAGAATTAGTTCATTTTAGTGACCACAGAACGCGCTACGGGTACTTGTTTGAGAGCATGTCAAAATTCAGAAAAGGGGCCTTAACTTCCTTATGCAATTTAACACGGGGAAGTTAAGGTCCCTTTTCTGTCAGCTGCCATAACTCAGTCAATTTTTGAGCTTTTGGGGTCAACTTTATGTCAAAATGCTCGTCTGAATGTCCTCTATGCAGTGGTCTTAATAGCTCAGTTTTCAGAATCCGGAAGATAAGGTCCCTTTTCACAGATCGGGTCACATATTTCTTCCTTTTCTCAAAAAAAAAAAAATAAATAAATAAATAAATGAAATGAATTTTTCCATGGATCAAAGTTGTGTAGTGAGCATCTTAGAGAGTGTTGCCTCTCTGACTATAGTTTGAAACCCATTTAGAAGGATTTTTTTTTTATGAGAAAAGAGAGGGATAAAATATATTTAGAGCACTTTACCTCCTTGAGTGCTCTAAGTACGTCCTCCCCAATTTGAGAGTCCCTGGCAGTTTGCCGTTACTCTCCTCTCTCCTATCCTTTGTTTTAAGGATACTTTGATTGTCTTTCCTACCCCTTCATTTTTTACGCAGTCCAGTCGTTTGCTGTGAAATATCAGCATAATGAACCACATGTTTGGGCGGCTGGACTTTACTACTACTACTACTACTTATTTTATTTTAAAATTACTATCCTCCACTCTTTGTTCCTCTTAAGCTTACTATCTAATGTGATACCTAAATAATTAGCGGTATTAGAAATTTACACTGGCACAAAAAGAGAGAGAGGATAATTTGGATAAGTCTGTTGGGCAAAAATTTAGGGGTGTGCGAATACCACTTTTTTGCACTCGAATCGAATTCGAATAACTTCCTCACGTATCGAATCGAATAATCGAATAATTTTACTTGTTTTTTCAAGTCCGCCACTGGGAAGTCCGCCACTGGTCGATCCGCCACTGGAAAGTCCGCCTATGGCCGATCGGTCAGCGGCGAACTTTCCGGTGGCGGATCGACCAGAGGCGGACTTCCCAGTGGCGGACTTCCCAGTGGCGGATCGGCCAGCGGCGGACTTCACAGTGGCGGATCGACCAGTGGCGGATCGGCCAGCGGCGGATTTCCCAGTGGCGGATCGGCCAGCAGCGGACTTCCCAGTGGCGGATCGGCCAGTGGCGGACTTCCCAGTGGCGGATCGGCCAGCGGCGGATCGACCAGTGGCGGATCGGCCAGCGGCGGACTTCCCAGTGGCGGATCGACCAGTGGCGGATCGGCCAGCGGCGGACTTCCCAGTGGCGGATCGGCCAGCGGCGGACTTCCCAGTGGCGGATCGGCCAGCGGCGGACTTCCCAGTGGCGGATCGGCCAGCGGCGGATCGACCAGTGGCGGATCGGCCAGCGGCGGACTTCCCAGTGGCGGATCGGCCAGCGGTGGACTTCCCAGTGGCGGATCGACCAGTGGCGGATCGGCCAGCGGCGGACTTCCCAGTGGCGGATCGGCCAGCGGCGGACTTCCCAGTGGCGGATCGGCCAGCGGCGGACTTCCCAGTGGCGGATCGGCCAGTGGCGGATCGGCCAGCGGTGGACTTCCCAGTGGCGGATCGGCCAGCGGCGGACTTCCCAGTGGCGGATCGGCCAGCGGCGGACTTCCCAGTGGCGGATCGGCCAGTGGCGGATCGGCCAGCGGCGGACTTCCCAGTGGCGGATCGGCCAGCAGCGGACTTCCCAGTGGCGGATCGGCCAGTAACGGACTTCCCAGTGGCGGATCGGCCAGCGGCGGATCGACCAGTGGCGGATCGGCCAGCGGCGGACTTCCCAGTGGCGGATCGGCCAGCGGTGGACTTCCCAGTGGCGGATCGACCAGTGGCGGATCGGCCAGCGGCGGACTTCCCAGTGGCGGATCGGCCAGCGGCGGACTTCCCAGTGGCGGATCGGCCAGCGGCGGACTTCCCAGTGGCGGATCGACCAGTGGCGGATCGGCCAGCGGCGGACCTCCCAGTGGCGGATCGGCCAGCGGCGGACTTCCCAGTGGCGGATCGGCCAGCGGCGGACTTCCCAGTGGCGGATCGGCCAGCGGTGGACTTCCCAGTGGCGGATCGACCAGTGGCGGATCGGCCAGCGGCGGACTTCCCAGTGGCGGATCGCCCAGCGGCGGACTTCCCAGTGGCGGATCGGCCAGTGGCGGATCGGCCAGCGGTGGACTTCCCAGTGGCGGATCGACCAGTGGCGGATCGGCCAGCGGCGGACTTCCCAGTGGCGGATCGGCCAGCGGCGGACTTCCCAGTGGCGGATCGGCCAGTGGCGGATCGGCCAGTGGCGGATCGGCCAGCGGCGGACTTCCCAGTGGCGGATCGACCAGTGGCGGATCGGCCAGCGGCGGACTTCCCAGTGGCGCGGCGGACTTCCCAGTGGCGGATCGGCCAGCGGCGGACCTACCAGTGGCGGATCGGCCAGCGGCGGACTTCCCAGTGGCGCGGCGGACTTCCCAGTGGCGCGGCGGACTTCCCAGTGGCGGATCGGCCAGCGGCGGACTTCCCAGTGGCGGATCGGCCAGCGGCGGACTTCCCAGTGGCGGATCGGCCAGCGGCGGACTTCCCAGTGGCGGATCGGCCAGCGGCGGACTTCCCAGTGGCGGATCGGCCAGCGGCGGACTTCCCAGTGGCGCGGCGGACTTCCCAGTGGCGGATCGGCCAGCGGCGGACCTCCCAGTGGCGGATCGGCCAGCGGCGGACTTCCCAGTGGCGCGGCGGACTTCCCAGTGGCGCGGCGGACTTCCCAGTGGCGCGGCGGACTTCCCAGTGGCGGATCGGCCAGCGGCGGACTTCCCAGTGGCGGATCGGCCAGCGGCGGACTTCCCAGTGGCGGATCGACCAGCGGCGGACTTCCCAGTGGCGGATCGGCCAGCGGCGGACTTCCTAGTGGCGGATCGGCCAGTGGCGGATCGGCCAGTGGCGGATCGGCCAGCGGCGGACTTCCCAGTGGCGGATCGACCAGTGGCGGATATTCCCTGCGTAAAATTGGGGGGGGGTGGGGGGCTAAAAAGTGATGACCCCCTTTTTTTTTTTTTTTTGCTTTTCAAGTCTCAAATGATGACTTTTTCCCGATTTTTAGCCCCTCCACCCAAAAAAAGTGGGGGGACTACAGCTCCCCCTAGCCCCTGATACGGTCCGCCTATGTTCAAACCGCTTGAAAAAAAAAACCTCCACCCGCATCGTCTAGGAGAAACAACACGCGAAAAACCAGAACTTTCGGCCTTCGCACTTTCTAGGCTCCGAAGCCACTCCGCGAGAATCGAACAGCCCCAGTATAAAGGGTAGTTCAAAATTTGAAGCGCTGCACGTGGATTCGTTCTGCTACGCCTACTGAAGAGTTCTGCACGAACTCAATTTCAACGCGGTTGTCGCCGATTTTTTTCGAGAAGCCCACCGACCTGATTTCGGGAATGAACCCCCCGCGAGGGGTAGTTTTAACGATGGGACAGGTTCGGATGTGCAAAGATCGATTCGTGCATATCAGAGTGACTCCGGGTGCGTTATTAAGTAGTCAGCAAAGTCGTGGATTCCTAGATAAGATTCGTCCGATGAGAAAACCCACCCTAACAGGGGGTAGAAAAAGAATCGGGGGCGAAGAGCGAAGTCGCACGACCACCCCCGACCGGAGCACGATCATCAATCAAAATTTCGCCACCCCAAGTGATCCCGTGCCCGAAATAATCGGTAAAACCGATGCTTCCAAAAAACCACCCTTAGCGGGGGGTGATATTCGAGCCACGCGAATTCGAGTGGAAAACTCCACGCGCGGAGTCCGAGGCTACACCCTCGTGCGAAGTCTCGATCACCATGGACACCGTCTCCGACCACCGGTTCCGCGATCCAAAACAACCCATCCCGGAAGGTAAATCGCCCGCGAGGGGTTGTTTTTAAGATCTGGTCGGTCCGGATGAGCGCGATCGTTTTCGAGGACCGGAAAAGCATATCATCGTGACTCCGGTTGTCGTATTAAGTCGTCAGCGAAGCCGTAGAATCCGAGATAAGATTCCGCCCAATAAGAAAACCCACCCCAACAGGGGGTAGAATGTGAATCGGGGGGTGAGCGAAGTCTCACGGACACCCCCGCCCGGAGCACGATCCTCACGGAAAATTTCGGCGCTCAAAGTGATCCGGTGCCCGAAATAATCGGTAAAAACACCCCTTTCAGAAAACCACCCTTAGTGGGGGATGATATTCGCGGCGCGCGAATTCGAGTGAAAAAGTCCACGCGCGGAGCCCGGGGCTACCCTCTTGCGAAGTGTCGATCGCCTGGGCAACGTCTTCTACCCCCGTTTCCGCGATCCAAAACAACCCATCTCGAAGGGTAGATCCCCCGTGAGGGGTTGCTTTTAGGGTTGGGTCGATCCGGATGAGCTGGATCGCTTTCGAGGACCGAGCAGCACCGGGGGCCAAAATTTCGAGGTCTCAGATACCATAGGGCCAAAAATGGGGTAAAACACCGCGATAAAATCCACCCTCGGGAAGGGATGAAAAAAAAAATGGGGAAAAGAAGCACTGTGTGCACACTGTTTGGTGGCGCAAGACCCGTTCGCGAAATTTCGAGGTCCCGCGTGCCTTAGTTCTCGAGATCATAGTGAAACGCGATTTTCGACGATTCTCAGCGGTCGCCTTTTATTGTATAAGATAATCGTCTAATCGTTACGTTTTGCTTATGGTTATCATATTTTTGCCTTTCCTATTCACAGCATGAGGTACGATATTTTTTTCTGTCATTTATTTTTTCTCTCCATGCGTTGATTCCTATAATTATTGAAATTATTCTTCTGAAAAAGCTCATCATGAAAAAAAAAAAAAAAAAAAAAAAAAAAAATCTAGTTTCTACTTAATTAAATGAAAATTGATTAAAATTGTCCATTAAAAACATTCATTTGTCAAATTGTTTTGTTTGTTTAATAGTTTGTCATTGTCATTTTTGAACTTTCGTGATTTTTCATTTTTTTTTTTTTTTTTACTCTAATTACGTTGAATGCCAAAATTATTGAAAATGGACCTTAAATTCGGATTCAGCGACCCAAAAAACCCCATAGTACCACAATTGAAGAAGTATAATAGTCGAGAAGACTTTTGTCTAGCTAGATCGGTCAAATCTCACAGTGTGCGGCGGACCTCCCAGTGGCGGATCGGCCAGCGGCGGACTTCCCAGTGGCGGATCGGCCAGCGGCGGACTTCCCAGTGGCGGATCGGCCAGTGGCGGATCGGCCAGTGGCGGATCGGCCAGCGGCGGACTTCCCAGTGGCGGATCGGCCAGCGGCGGACTTCCCAGTGGCGGATCGGCCAGCGGCGGACTTCCCAGTGGCGGATCGGCCAGTGGCGGACTTCCCAGTGGCGGATCGGCCAGCGGCGGACTTCCCAGTGGCGGATCGGCCAGTGGCGGACTTCCCAGTGGCGGATCGGCCAGCGGCGGACTTCCCAGTGGCGGATCGGCCAGCGGCGGACTTCCCAGTGGCGGATCGACCAGTGGCGGACTTCCCAGTGGCGGATCGGCCAGCGGCGGACTTCCCAGTGGCGCGGCGGACTTCCCAGTGGCGGATCGGCCAGCGGCGGACCTCCCAGTGGCGGATCGGCCAGCGGCGGACTTCCCAGTGGCGCGGCGGACTTCCCAGTGGCGCGGCGGACTTCCCAGTGGCGGATCGGCCAGCGGCGGACTTCCCAGTGGCGGATCGGCCAGCGGCGGACTTCCCAGTGGCGGATCGACCAGCGGCGGACTTCCCAGTGGCGGATCGGCCAGCGGCGGACTTCCTAGTGGCGGATCGGCCAGTGGCGGATCGGCCAGTGGCGGATCGGCCAGCGGCGGACTTCCCAGTGGCGGATCGACCAGTGGCGGATCCGCCAGCGGCGGACCTCCCAGTGGCGGATCGGCCAGCGGCGGACTTCCCAGTGGCGCGGCGGACTTCCCAGTGGCGCGGCGGACTTCCCAGTGGCGCGGCGGACTTCCCAGTGGCGGATCGACCAGCGGCGGACTTCCCAGTGGCGGATCGGCCAGCGGCGGACTTCCTAGTGGCGGATCGGCCAGTGGCGGATCGGCCAGTGGCGGATCGGCCAGCGGCGGACTTCCCAGTGGCGGATCGGCCAGCGGCGGACTTCCTAGTGGCGGATCGGCCAGTGGCGGATCGGCCAGTGGCGGATCGGCCAGCGGCGGACTTCCCAGTGGCGGATCGACCAGTGGCGGATCCGCCAGCGGCGGACCTCCCAGTGGCGGATCGGCCAGCGGCGGACTTCCCAGTGGCGCGGCGGACTTCCCAGTGGCGGATCAGTGGCGGATCGGCCAGCGGCGGACTTCCCAGTGGCGGATCGGCCAGCGGTGGACTTCCCAGTGGCGGATCGACCAGTGGCGGATCGGCCAGCGGCGGACTTCCCAGTGGCGGATCGACCAGTGGCGGATCGGCCAGCGGCGCACACTGTGAGATTTGACCGATCTAGCTAGACAAAAGTCGAAAAATCAAAGTGCTCCAATCAGATCGAAAATGGACTGAAATGAAAGCTTAGGATGTGCTGATCACGTACATATGGTACATAAGCTATTTTGCTTGACCAGGTAATGAACTATTCAGTTTGGAAGTTGGTCGATCGTAATGGCTTCGTCTGAGCAGTTTTCATAGTCCAAAACGTCATCCTAGTTTTCGCGATTTTTTTTTAAACTAATCGTATTTTAAGAAACATCTTGCAATGGAAGTGATACAGGAAGGTATGACGATGGTTTTTCATTAATTAGAATTGCATTTCCTTCGTTTTTTATTGTGCTATGGTTATTTTAAAGTGGACTGGTTTTGGTGATAAGATTTCCATACAACTTCATATTTCATGGACAATATAAAACGAACCCCTCATCCGTCCGCATTGAAATTTAATTCACGTGAAAGCCCGTGTTTCAGAGAAGAGATCCATGTAAAGTTTTCCTGCTACTTTCGCGCACTAAGCGAGAACATTCGTGATGAACATTGAAAATCAACTCGTATTTTCACAAATTCTCGCTGTGTCTGACTGGCTGACCGTGCGCAGTGCTGGTGCTGCGAGCCACGTGCTGTCGTATTCACCTATGCAAATGTGTTACATTGAAACAAAGTATGTTCCCGTCTGTCCTCGCTAGTGTAATGGCTAGCGCAGTGGCTCACGTGTAAGGTTTTGCGTTCGAATCTCGGCTGAAATAAAATTTTTTTTGTTCTCAATGAACTTTACTGCTCTTGAAGGGAAATAATTTATTAATCAATTACGAGAAGGAGAACTGGATTACTTATTTTCGGAACCTGTCAATTAATTATTATTTTATTTTAAAGCCTCTTATTTTTAAACTAGCATATTGCCCGTCGGGCTACCGACGGGTACTGTGGTTTCTTTTTTTGTTTTACTCGTTTTTTGTTGTTTCTTTTTTCTTGAGGTGTTTTCAATGGTTTTTGTAAGTTTGTTTTTTTTTTTCGTTTTTATTAATCCTCCTTTTGCTCTTTTCTTTTCTGCTTTGTTCCCAATTTTTTTTGATCCTGTCAGTGGTGTAGCGTGCATTTAGCAACGTTGCAGCTCTTCTATTCAAATTTGTGAAAAAGTTCGGAGTACACAGAGTGGCGCAAAAGTCCGTTCTCCCCCTTTTATTTTCTTTTTTTATTGTCTAAGGTAGATTTTCAAAGATCGATATCTCGAATTCGAAAAATGCTATTGACCTTTGGTTTGCGCCAAAATTCTCATTTTTTACGCCTGTTTTATTGACGTATCACTCGAAAGGGTCCGTCTTTAGGAATTTTTGAGACAGTCCCCCTAGGAGCGTAAAAACGTTAGCAACTTTTGGGGCTGTAAAATGAAGTTTTGAATACATTTATGCCACAGCAGTATTTTTTCAGGAAAGTACTTGCTTTTTAGAGTATTTTAGACTACTGATTTTTTAAATTCCGACTTTTTACATAGGAGTAATGATATTTTGAAAATGGGTCCAAATCGAACTTTGATCTTCAATAAATCGAAAACGAAAAACGATATTGACCTCCGGTTTGCGCCAAAAGTCTTAGAATTTAATGTTCTTTTGAATTAGCTATCACAAGACAGGGGTAGCCATTTGAAAATTTTGAGTTGGGGGCCTTTCCCCCTAAGGGGAGTGATTTTGGAAATGTTGACCCCCTCACGCGAAAGCTCTCAAAAAGTTATGGAGGACCCCAAAGTTTCAATTTTTCATCTGCAGCCGTTCAAAAAATAAAAGGGGGGGACGGACATATGCGCCACCCTGTAGACTGTTTTAGTAGAGCGATATACCGTATCGATTGCTGTCCGAGGGCCTCTGGTTCCAAACAAACTCTGGTTCAATGTATTTTCCCCATAAGCGAACTTTTGAACGGAAATTTAGGGTATTAAATCAAACAATTAATGCGACCTTTTTGCGATTATGAATTCTACGTCCTTGAAAATGCTTAGTTATGCCTGGTTCCTTCACTAAAACTGCCGAAATTAATAAGATATTATACAGATTAAATTTTGCATTTGTAGGTTAGAATCGCCCGAAATCCCGCCAATTCCACAACAACAACAATAACATTTGGGTGATTACAACCTCCAAACGCATCGTTTAATCTGTAATATCTTGTTGATTTTGGCAGTTTCACGGGTGGAACCAGGCAAAATTAAGCATTTTCGAGGGCGTAGAATTCATAATTGCAAAAAGGTAGCATTAATTGTTTGATTTAATAGTCTAAATTTCCGTTCAAAAATCCGCTTATGGGGAAAATGCATTGAATCAGAGTCTGTTTGGAGCCAGAGGCCCTCGGACGGCAATCGATACGGTATATCACTCTACTAAAACAGTCTATTGGTTGTTCGGTGAACACTTCCTCATTCGATCTTTTACAATCATTTGATTGGACAGAGTAGAACGTTCCCAAATTGCACGCTATGTCACTGATTTTTTGTGTACACAACACATTTTACTTACTTCTTTTATTACTTCTCCGTTAGTAGAGGAGAAGGAAATTGTTTTAAGTGAGGAGTAATATAACGTTTTGTGTTGGACCAACATTTTACTCATGATCGTACGTAGTCCAAGATAACCGTATTTCTAAAAGTTGCACAGGAATACTTATTGACATTTTTGTTTCCGTATTTGGCCGAATAATGCTGTAGGTAGTTTAGCTTTTTTTTTTTGCCGAAGGTTAGTATCGAGTTTATGTTTCATTCCGTTGATGTAATTTTGATTGCAGTTTGTCGCGTGCATTTTAGCAACATTTTATTTCGTACCGTTATACTTGCGTAGAAGGTCAAATCATGGGCGAAGCCAGCAATTTGGCAGCTGTGGATTCTACCCATTTGAATGTATGAGAAACAATAGATTAGATATTGGGCCATGTCCTCCTCAACAATCGATTTTTTCTCATACATTCAAATGGGAAGCATCCACAGTTGCCAAATTGCTGGCTCCGCCCATGGGTCTAATTTTTGGATGTTTATAGTGCACTCCTCGGCATAGGCGGAAATAGGGGGGGGGCTGGAGGGGGCTAAGCTCCCCCCCAGGTCTGCCAAGCCTTCCCCCCCCCCAGAAAATTTTGGAAACAAAAAAACGTTTACCCACAACAACAAAAAAATATATTACAGTATATGATGTTTATCATTTAATTTTGTGATTGCCTAATTGTTTCGCACCCCAGCTAATAGCTATATGAGTACAATTTATTTAATATCTTAACTTAGGTGTGTATGATGTAGGTACTTACAGTCGACAAAAGAATGTCAGATGTCCCCTTATATTTTGGTTCAAGTAGACTACCTGCGATACCTATCACAGTAAAAAGCATCGCATGTGGCCTACTAAAGTCAAAATCCAGGACGTTATCTGACATTATTTAATTCGTCGACTGTAACTGTAAGTAAATCATACACCTAAGTAAGTTGGGGGGTGGGGGGTCATGGTATACCCCTCTTGGAGGGGGGGCGGTCTTGAGGTGTCTCTAAGATCCCTTGGAACTCAGCCCCCCCCCCAGAAAAAATTCCTAGTTCCACCTATGCTCCTTGGATACGAACATATACATATACCTAAGCTTAAAAGGGACAAAGTGCAGCATTGGCAGAATGCAAGTGACGCTGCGGCGACTGATTGATCTTCCCACGCGCCATAATTACACGTTTAAAGAAAAGGAAAGGTTGCAAATTGTATGTTTTGCATTGATTCCTATGAGCAACTCTAAAACAGCTGATGATACATGTATAAAGTAATCGGAAGGCATTCGAACTGGTAACAATATCATTGTTAAGATGTGAGTAATGATTGACGTTGCCAAGCAACATGCATTTCCAATTTATCGTATACATCAGAACCCGAGCTAAGGAGAGCATCCATCAATCTGCGAAGGATAAATAAAAAAGAATCCCTACCCTCGCAGAATATTCCCTGCGTAAAATTGGGGGGGGGGGTGGGGGGCTAAAAAGTGATGACCCCCTTTTTTTTTTTTTTTTTTGCTTTTCAAGTCTCAAATGATGACTTTTTCCCGATTTTTAGCCCCTCCACCCAAAAAAAGTGGGGGGACTACAGCTCCCCCTAGCCCCTGATACGGTCCGCCTATGTTCAAACCGCTTGAAAAAAAAAACCTCCACCCGCATCGTCTAGGAGAAACAACACGCGAAAAACCAGAACTTTCGGCCTTCGCACTTTCTAGGCTCCGAAGCCACTCCGCGAGAATCGAACAGCCCCAGTATAAAGGGTAGTTCAAAATTTGAAGCGCTGCACGTGGATTCGTTCTGCTACGCCTACTGAAGAGTTCTGCACGAACTCAATTTCAACGCGGTTGTCGCCGATTTTTTTCGAGAAGCCCACCGACCTGATTTCGGGAATGAACCCCCCGCGAGGGGTAGTTTTAACGATGGGACAGGTTCGGATGTGCAAAGATCGATTCGTGCATATCAGAGTGACTCCGGGTGCGTTATTAAGTAGTCAGCAAAGTCGTGGATTCCTAGATAAGATTCGTCCGATGAGAAAACCCACCCTAACAGGGGGTAGAAAAAGAATCGGGGGCGAAGAGCGAAGTCGCACGACCACCCCCGACCGGAGCACGATCATCAATCAAAATTTCGCCACCCCAAGTGATCCCGTGCCCGAAATAATCGGTAAAACCGATGCTTCCAAAAAACCACCCTTAGCGGGGGGTGATATTCGAGCCACGCGAATTCGAGTGGAAAACTCCACGCGCGGAGTCCGAGGCTACACCCTCGTGCGAAGTCTCGATCACCATGGACACCGTCTCCGACCACCGGTTCCGCGATCCAAAACAACCCATCCCGGAAGGTAAATCGCCCGCGAGGGGTTGTTTTTAAGATCTGGTCGGTCCGGATGAGCGCGATCGTTTTCGAGGACCGGAAAAGCATATCATCGTGACTCCGGTTGTCGTATTAAGTCGTCAGCGAAGCCGTAGAATCCGAGATAAGATTCCGCCCAATAAGAAAACCCACCCCAACAGGGGGTAGAATGTGAATCGGGGGGTGAGCGAAGTCTCACGGACACCCCCGCCCGGAGCACGATCCTCACGGAAAATTTCGGCGCTCAAAGTGATCCGGTGCCCGAAATAATCGGTAAAAACACCCCTTTCAGAAAACCACCCTTAGTGGGGGATGATATTCGCGGCGCGCGAATTCGAGTGAAAAAGTCCACGCGCGGAGCCCGGGGCTACCCTCTTGCGAAGTGTCGATCGCCTGGGCAACGTCTTCTACCCCCGTTTCCGCGATCCAAAACAACCCATCTCGAAGGGTAGATCCCCCGTGAGGGGTTGCTTTTAGGGTTGGGTCGATCCGGATGAGCTGGATCGCTTTCGAGGACCGAGCAGCACCGGGGGCCAAAATTTCGAGGTCTCAGATACCATAGGGCCAAAAATGGGGTAAAACACCGCGATAAAATCCACCCTCGGGAAGGGATGAAAAAAAAAATGGGGAAAAGAAGCACTGTGTGCACACTGTTTGGTGGCGCAAGACCCGTTCGCGAAATTTCGAGGTCCCGCGTGCCTTAGTTCTCGAGATCATAGTGAAACGCGATTTTCGACGATTCTCAGCGGTCGCCTTTTATTGTATAAGATAATCGTCTAATCGTTACGTTTTGCTTATGGTTATCATATTTTTGCCTTTCCTATTCACAGCATGAGGTACGATATTTTTTTCTGTCATTTATTTTTTCTCTCCATGCGTTGATTCCTATAATTATTGAAATTATTCTTCTGAAAAAGCTCATCATGAAAAAAAAAAAAAAAAAAAAAAAAAAAAATCTAGTTTCTACTTAATTAAATGAAAATTGATTAAAATTGTCCATTAAAAACATTCATTTGTCAAATTGTTTTGTTTGTTTAATAGTTTGTCATTGTCATTTTTGAACTTTCGTGATTTTTCATTTTTTTTTTTTTTTTACTCTAATTACGTTGAATGCCAAAATTATTGAAAATGGACCTTAAATTCGGATTCAGCGACCCAAAAAACCCCATAGTACCACAATTGAAGAAGTATAATAGTCGAGAAGACTTTTGTCTAGCTAGATCGGTCAAATCTCACAGTGTGCGGCGGACCTCCCAGTGGCGGATCGGCCAGCGGCGGACTTCCCAGTGGCGGATCGGCCAGCGGCGGACTTCCCAGTGGCGGATCGGCCAGTGGCGGATCGGCCAGTGGCGGATCGGCCAGCGGCGGACTTCCCAGTGGCGGATCGGCCAGCGGCGGACTTCCCAGTGGCGGATCGGCCAGCGGCGGACTTCCCAGTGGCGGATCGGCCAGTGGCGGACTTCCCAGTGGCGGATCGGCCAGCGGCGGACTTCCCAGTGGCGGATCGGCCAGTGGCGGACTTCCCAGTGGCGGATCGGCCAGCGGCGGACTTCCCAGTGGCGGATCGGCCAGCGGCGGACTTCCCAGTGGCGGATCGACCAGTGGCGGACTTCCCAGTGGCGGATCGGCCAGCGGCGGACTTCCCAGTGGCGGATCGGCCAGTGGCGGACTTCCCAGTGGCGGATCGGCCAGCGGCGGACTTCCCAGTGGCGGATCGGCCAGTGGCGGACTTCCCAGTGGCGGATCGGCCAGCGGCGGACTTCCCAGTGGCGGATCGGCCAGCGGCGGACTTCCCAGTGGCGGATCGACCAGTGGCGGACTTCCCAGTGGCGGATCGGCCAGCGGCGGACTTCCCAGTGGCGGATCGGCCAGCGGCGGACTTCCCAGTGGCGGATCGGCCAGCGGCGGACTTCCCAGTGGCGGATCGACCAGTGGCGGACTTCCCAGTGGCGGATCGACCAGTGGCGGACTTCCAAGTGGCGGATCGGCCAGCGGCGGACTTCCCAGTGGCGGATCGACCAGTGGCGGACTTCCCAGTGGCGGATCGGCCAGCGGCGGACTTCCCAGTGGCGGATCGGCCAGCGGCGGACTTCCCAGTGGCGGATCGACCAGTGGCGGACTCCCCAGTGGCGGATCGACCAGTGGCGGACTTCCCAGTGGCGGATCGGCCAGCGGCGGACTTCCCAGTGGCGGATCGGCCAGTGGCGGACTTCCCAGTGGCGGATCGGCCAGCGGCGGACTTCCCAGTGGCGGATCGGCCAGCGGCGGACTTCCCAGTGGCGGATCGACCAGTGGCGGACTTCCCAGTGGCGGATCGGCCAGCGGCGGACTTCGCAGTGGCGTATCGGCCAGTGGCGGATCGGCCAGCGGCGGACTTCCCAGTGGCGGATCGGCCAGCGGCGGACTTCCCAGTGGCGGATCGGCCAGTGGCGGATCGACCAGTGACGGATCGGCCAGCGGCGGACTTCCCAGTGGCGGATCGACCAGTGGCGGACTTCCCAGTGGCGGATCGGCCAGCGGCGGACTTCCCAGTGGCGGATCGGCCAGCGCCGGACTTCCCAGTGGCGGATCGACCAGTGGCGGACTTCCCAGTGGCGGATCGGCCAGCGGCGGACTTCCCAGTGGCGGATCGGCCAGCGGCGGACTTCCCAGTGGCGGATCGACCAGTGGCGGACTTCCCAGTGGCGGATCGGCCAGCGGCGGACTTCCCAGTGGCGGATCGGCCAGCGGCGGACTTCGCAGTGGCGGATCGGCCAGTGGCGGATCGGCCAGCGGCGGACTTCCCAGTGGCGGATCGGCCAGCGGCGGACTTCCCAGTGGCGGATCGGCCAGTGGCGGATCGACCAGTGACGGATCGGCCAGCGGCGGACTTCCCAGTGGCGGATCGGCCAGTGGCGGACTTCCCAGTGGCGGATCGGCCAGCGGCGGACTTCCCAGTGGCGGATCGACCAGTGGCGGACTTCCCAGTGGCGGATCGGCCAGCGGCGGACTTCCCAGTGGCGGATCGGCCAGCGGCGGACTTCCCAGTGGCGGATCGACCAGTGGCGGACTTCCCAGTGGCGGATCGACCAGTGGCGGACTTCCCAGTGGCGGATCGACCAGTGGCGGACTTCCCAGTGGCGGATCGGCCAGCGGCGGACTTCCCAGTGGCGGATCGGCCAGTGGCGGATCGGCCAGCGGCGGACTTCCCAGTGGCGGATCGGCCAGCGGCGGACTTCCCAGTGGCGGATCGGCCAGTGGCGGATCGACCAGTGACGGATCGGCCAGCGGCGGACTTCCCAGAGGCGGATCGACCAGTGGCAGACTTCCCAGTGGCGGATCGACCAGTGGCGGACTTCCCAGTGGCGGATCGGCCAGCGGTGGACTTCCCAGTGGCGGATCGGCCAGCGGCGGACTTCCCAGTGGCGGATCGACCAGTGGCGGACTTCCCAGTGGCGGATCGGCCAGCGGCGGACTTCCCAGTGGCGGATCGGCCAGCGGCGGTCTTCCCAGTGGCGGATCGACCAGTGGCGGACTTCCCAGTGGCGGCTCGGCCAGCGGCGGACTTCCCAGTGGCGGATCGGCCAGCGGCGGACTTCCCAGTGGCGGATCGGCCAGCGGCGGACTTCCCAGTGGCGGATCGGCCAGTGGCGGACTTCCCAGTGGCGGATCGGCCAGCGGCGGACTTCCCAGTGGCGGATCGGCCAGCGGCGGACTTCCCAGTGGCGGATCGACCAGTGGCGGACTTCCCAGTGGCGGATCGGCCTGCGGCGGACTTCGCAGTGGCGGATCGGCCAGTGGCGGATCGGCCAGCGGCGGACTTACCAGTGGCGGATCGGCCAGCGGCGGACTTCCCAGTGGCGGATCGGCCAGTGGCGGATCGACCAGTGACGGATCGGCCAGCGGCGGACTTCCCAGAGGCGGATCGACCAGTGGCGGACTTCCCAGTGGCGGATCGACCAGTGGCGGACTTCCCAGTGGCGGATCGGCCAGCGGCGGACTTCCCAGTGGCGGATCGGCCAGTGGCGGACTTTCCAGTGGCGGATCGGCCAGCGGCGGACTTCCCAGTGGCGGATCGGCCAGCGGCGGACTTCCCAGTGGCGGATCGACCAGTGGCGGACTTCCCAGTGGCGGATCGGCCATCGGCGGACTTCGCAGTGGCGGATCGGCCAGTGGCGGATCGGCCAGCGGCGGACTTCCCAGTGGCGGATCGGCCAGCGGCGGACTTCCCAGTGGCGGATCGGCCAGTGGCGGATCGACCAGTGACGGATCGGCCAGCGGCGGACTTCCCAGTGGCGGATCGACCAGTGGCGGACTTCCCAGTGGCGGATCGGCCAGCGGCGGACTTCCAAGTGGCGGATCGGCCAGCGGCGGACTTCCCAGTGGCGGATCGACCAGTGGCGGACTTCCCAGTGGCGGATCGGCCAGCGGCGGACTTCCCAGTGGCGGATCGGCCAGCGGCGGTCTTCCCAGTGGCGGATCGACCAGTGGCGGACTTCCCAGTGGCGGATCGGCCAGCGGCGGACTTCCTAGTGGCGGATCGGCCAGCGGCGGACTTCCCAGTGGCGGATCGGCCAGCGGCGGACTTCCCAGTGGCGGATCGGCCAGTGGCGGACTTCCCAGTGGCGGATCGGCCAGCGGCGGACTTCCCAGTGGCGGATCGGCCAGCGGCGGACTTCCCAGTGGCGGATCGACCAGTGGCGGACTTCCCAGTGGCGGATCGGCCTGCGGCGGACTTCGCAGTGGCGGATCGGCCAGTGGCGGATCGGCCAGCGGCGGACTTCCCAGTGGCGGATCGGCCAGCGGCGGACTTCCCAGTGGCGGATCGGCCAGCGGCGGACTTCCCAGTGGCGGATCGGCCAGCGGCGGACTTCCCAGTGGCGGATCGGCCAGCGGCGGACTTCCCAGTGGCGGATCGGCCAGGGGCGGACTTCCCAGTGGCGGATCGGCCAGCGGCGGACTTCCCAGTGGCGGATCGGCCAGCGGCGGACTTCCCAGTGGCGGATCGGCCAGCGGCGGACTTCCCAGTGGCGGATCGACCAGTGGCGGATCGGCCAGCGGCGGATCGGCCAGCGGCGGACTTCCCAGTGGCGGATCGGCCAGCGGCGGACTTCCCAGTGGCGGATCGGCCAGCGGCGGACTTCCCAGTGGCGGATCGACCAGTGGCGGATCGGCCAGCGGCGGACTTCCCAGTGGCGGATCTACCAGTGGCGGACTTCCCAGTGGCGGATCGGCCAGCGGCGGACTTCCCAGTGGCGGATCGACCAGTGGCGGATCGGCCAGCGGCGGACTTCCCAGTGGCGGATCGGCCAGCGGCGGACTTCCCAGTGGCGGATCGGCCAGCGGCGGACTTCCCAGTGGCGGATCGGCCAGCGGCGGACTTCCCAGTGGCGGATCGGCCAGGGGCGGACTTCCCAGTGGCGGATCGGCCAGCGGCGGACTTCCCAGTGGCGGATCGGCCAGCGGCGGACTTCCCAGTGGCGGATCGGCCAGCGGCGGACTTCCCAGTGGCGGATCGACCAGTGGCGGATCGGCCAGCGGCGGATCGGCCAGCGGCGGACTTCCCAGTGGCGGATCGGCCAGCGGCGGACTTCCCAGTGGCGGATCGGCCAGCGGCGGACTTCCCAGTGGCGGATCGACCAGTGGCGGATCGGCCAGCGGCGGACTTCCCAGTGGCGGATCTACCAGTGGCGGACTTCCCAGTGGCGGATCGGCCAGCGGCGGACTTCCCAGTGGCGGATCGACCAGTGGCGGATCGGCCAGCGGCGGACTTCCCAGTGGCGGATCGGCCAGTGGCGGACTTCCCAGTGGCGGATCGGCCAGTGGCGGATCGACCAGTGGCGGATCGGCCAGCGGCGGACTTCCCAGTGGCGGATCGGCCAGCGGCGGACTTCCCAGTGGCGGATCGACCAGTGGCGGATCGGCCAGCGGCGGACTTCCCAGAGGCGGATCGACCAGTGGCGGATCGGCCAGCGGCGGACTTCCCAGAGGCGGATCGGCCAGTGGCGGATCGGCCAGCGGCGGACTTCCCAGTGGCGGATCGACCAGTGGCGGACTTCCCAGTGGCGGATCGGCCAGCGGCGGACTTCGCAGTGGCGGATCGGCCAGTGGCGGATCGGCCAGCGGCGGACTTCCCAGTGGCGGATCGGCCAGCGGCGGACTTCCCAGTGGCGGATCGGCCAGTGGCGGATCGACCAGTGACGGATCGGCCAGCGGCGGACTTCCCAGTGGCGGATCGACCAGTGGCGGACTTCCCAGTGGCGGATCGGCCAGCGGCGGACTTCCAAGTGGCGGATCGGCCAGCGGCGGACTTCCCAGTGGCGGATCGACCAGTGGCGGACTTCCCAGTGGCGGATCGGCCAGCGGCGGACTTCCCAGTGGCGGATCGGCCAGCGGCGGTCTTCCCAGTGGCGGATCGACCAGTGGCGGACTTCCCAGTGGCGGATCGGCCAGCGGCGGACTTCCCAGTGGCGGATCGGCCAGCGGCGGACTTCCCAGTGGCGGATCGGCCAGCGGCGGACTTCCAGTGGCGGACTTCCCAGTGGCGGATCGGCCAGCGGCGGACTTCCCAGTGGCGGATCGGCCAGCGGCGGACTTCCCAGTGGCGGATCGACCAGTGGCGGACTTCCCAGTGGCGGATCGGCCTGCGGCGGACTTCGCAGTGGCGGATCGGCCAGTGGCGGATCGGCCAGCGGCGGACTTCCCAGTGGCGGATCGGCCTGCGGCGGACTTCCCAGTGGCGGATCGGCCAGTGGCGGATCGACCAGTGACGGATCGGCCAGCGGCGGACTTCCCAGAGGCGGATCGACCAGTGGCGGACTTCCCAGTGGCGGATCGGCCAGCGGCGGACTTCCCAGTGGCGGATCGGCCAGCGGCGGACTTCCCAGTGGCGGATCGACCAGTGGCGGACTTCCCAGTGGCGGATCGGCCAGCGGCGGACTTCCCAGTGGCGGATCGGCCAGTGGCGGATCGGCCAGCGGCGGACTTCCCAGTGGCGGATCGGCCAGCGGCGGACTTCCCAGTGGCGGATCGGCCAGCGGCGGACTTCCCAGTGGCGGATCGGCCAGCGGCGGACTTCCCAGTGGCGGATCGGCCAGCGGCGGACTTCCCAGTGGCGGGTCGGCCAGTGGCGGACTTCCCAGTGGCGGATCGGCCAGCGGCGGACTTCCCAGTGGCGGATCGGCCAGTGGCGGATCGGCCAGCGGCGGACTTCCCAGTGGCGGATCGGCCAGTGGCGGATCGGCCAGCGGCGGACTTCCCAGTGGCGGATCGGCCAGCGGCGGACTTCCCAGTGGCGGATCGGCCAGCGGCGGACTTCCCAGTGGCGGATCGGCCAGCGGCGGACTTCCCAGTGGCGGATCGGCCAGCGGCGGACTTCCCAGTGGCGGATCGGCCAGCGGCGGACTTCCCAGTGGCGGATCGGCCAGGGGCGGACTTCCCAGTGGCGGATCGGCCAGCGGCGGACTTCCCAGTGGCGGATCGGCCAGCGGCGGACTTCCCAGTGGCGGATCGGCCAGCGGCGGACTTCCCAGTGGCGGATCGACCAGTGGCGGATCGGCCAGCGGCGGATCGGCCAGTGGCGGACTTCCCAGTGGCGGATCGGCCAGTGGCGGATCGACCAGTGGCGGATCGGCCAGCGGCGGACTTCCCAGTGGCGGATCGGCCAGCGGCGGACTTCCCAGTGGCGGATCGACCAGTGGCGGATCGGCCAGCGGCGGACTTCCCAGAGGCGGATCGACCAGTGGCGGATCGGCCAGCGGCGGACTTCCCAGAGGCGGATCGGCCAGTGGCGGATCGGCCAGTGGCGGACTTCCCAGTGGCGGATCGGCCAGTGGCGGATCGACCAGTGGCGGATCTACCAGCGGCGGACTTCCCAGTGGCGGATCGGCCAGCGGCGGACTTCCCAGTGGCGGATCGGCCAGCGGCGGACTTCCCCGTGGCGGATCGACCAGTGGCGGATCGGTCAGCGGCGGACTTCCTAGTGGCGGATCGGCCAGTGGCGGAACGGCCAGCGGCGGACTTCCCAGTGGCGGATCGGCCTGCGGTGGACTTCCCAGTGGCAGATCGACCAGCGGCGGACTTCCCAGTGGCGGACTTTCCAGTGGAGGATCGGCCAGCGGCGGACTTCCCTGTGGCGGATCGACCAGAGGCGGACTTCCCAGTAGCGGATGGGCCAGTGGCGGACTTTCCAGTGGAGGAACTCGAATCGAATTAGAATAATTTCCTCGAATATCGAATCGAATAATCGAATAGTCGAATAATTTTACTTGTATTTTCACGATCTTTTGTCTAGAAAAATTTTTCCAAAAAATTCTTTTTAATGTTAAATAACCCATGAATTATAGAAAGCTACCATATTAAATTGTTCTGAAATGAAAGAAGGCGAACAATTTGAGAAAAAAGTTGAGCTTTTATTACTATACTACTATACTACTAAGTAAGTATTTATCCATGTCGGTCCGAACGATAAATCGGAACGCCAAAATTAACTTTACCCAAGCTTGCTGTTATCGTTTTTGCAGGTCTTCGGAGCTACCGATGCGCGGGTATTCGTTCGCGGGTGTAGCCAGGGTGTTCCAGGAGAAGCCAAAGAGGAAACTCTCCTTCGGCCTTCCTCTTTCCTCTATTCGCGATAAGTATCGAGAGAAAGTGCCTCCAAATGCGAGGTTAGGCAACCCTCACGTCCCAGTGGCGCCGCCGCGTCGCGTCATTGCTTGGCGGAATACGCATCTTGCGCTGCGTCAGCGCTGTGTCGGTTCTCGTAAAGACTCCGCGAGTCCCTCTTATCAGCATCACCTCGAGTCTTGGAAGCTACTTTATTCCGTTTGACACCGCAAAGACGCGCGGTCAATGCTCTGCGCGATTGTCTAAGCGCGAAGTTCAACGGCGCGGAATACCATGATTAGTTTCGCCGAAAGAACGAGAAAAACGTTTCCAGAATTGGTCATATTCGGCGAACTATTCGAACAAACTATTCGAACTCGAATATTCGGTATTCGAGGAGCACTATTCGATATTCGGACCCGACCAGTAAACCGGTATTCGAGTTCGAATATCGAATACAATTCGAATATTCGCATACCCCTACAAAAATTACCAACACTGACTTATCACAATTTATTTGAATAAGTTTTCTGTCCTTCCAGACAGCGTTATCGTTTAAGTTTTCTTAGCAGGAATTTTTACACATATTTTATTTTATTTTATTTATTATTTTATTATTATTTTTTTTTTTTCAGACAGCAACAAATATTTTCCAGCTATTAGATGAGCGAATAAATTGTGTCGCAACAAAGGTCATTCATATCGGAGACCAGCTTGAATCATTGAATACCCCAAGGTCAAGGGCAGCCGAAGCTCAAAAATTAATGCTGAGCTTCAATGCGTTTCTTTCGAATAACATCAGTCCATCCAAAAGCAGTTCTACCTTAAGTCTAGCTCAGTCGCAGTACATGTGCGAACTATTCGATATAAATCAAGGGAACTTGGACAAAGCTGCCGATGTGATTCAAAAATTATTCCTCATAGCTCAGGAACTTCCTCCGAATGAAAATTTTGAAGAAGCTAAAAAGAAAATTTCCAAGAAGTATAACGAAATTCAAAAATGCCTCATTGATGAATTTGTCTTTGCTCAGAGGTATAACAATATTGAGCGCATGACGGAGTTGGCTAACATTTTATCTCAATTCAAAGGACACTCCCAGTGTGTCAACGCTTTCATAGAATCAAGCCAAGAGGTGAGCTTTTCTCTTTACTACAAAAGTATTTTATCAGTGGCGACTTGTGCAATTTGGAAACAATTTTATCTCTCCGTTTGATTCTATGTATGTACAAGAATCGATTCGATAGTGAAGCAGCGTTTCACCAGCATTCAATTGTTTTACATAGAGTCAAATGGAGGAAAGACGTTGTTGCCAAATTACATGATCTGTCTCTGCATTTCATGGAAATATTAATAATAGACTGTTTTAGTAGAACGATATATCGTATCGATTGCCGTCCGAGGGCCTCTGGTTCCAAACAAACTCTGGTTCAATGTAATTTCCCCATAAGCGAACTTTTGAACGGAAATTTAGGATATTAAGTCTAACAATTAATGCAACCTTTTTGCGATTATGAATTCTACGTCCTCGAAAATGCTTAATTATGCCTTGTTCCTTGACAAAAACTTCCGAAATCAATAAGATATTACAGATTAAATGATGCATTTGTAGGTTAAAATTGCCCGAAATCCCGCCAATTCCACAACAACAATAACATTTGGGTGATTCCAACTTCCAAACGCATTGTTTAATCTGCTATATCTTGTTGATTTCGGCAGTTTTAGCGGTGGAACCAGTCCAAATTAAGCATTTTCGAGGACGTAGAATTCATAATCGCAAAAAGGTCGCATTAATTGTTTGATTTAATAGTCTAAATTTCCGTTCAAAAATCCGCTTATGGAGAAAATGCATTGAATTAGAGTTTGTTTGGAACCAGAGGCCCTCGGACGGCAATCGATACGATATATCGCTCTACTAAAACAGTCTGTATGGATGTGTTCAGCAGTATTGGGGGGTCCGCGAAGGCCCATCCAGATTTTTTTGTATCTTCCCATTCATGGTTCGAAAGTGGCAACGCTGAATTTTTTTTTTGAACGGAACGTTGCTATCAATGAGCTGTAGCGATAGAGAGGTTGATACATGTCATAAGTCTTACCTCAAAGTGTGACAGCTTGGGCAATCTGAATCTGGTTTATTTGCCTCACTTTTCTTAACCTTAAATCAAAAGTTGTAATTAATCCAATGGAAATTGGTCTTAAAGGAAAATGCAAATGGTTTAGAGTGGCTATCTGGACAGATAATTTCAATAAAACTATCCCGGTGAGACCCAGATTAAGTTTGATGTGAGAAAAAGTGCGAGGGGTATTCCCTACCGCTTATGAGCCCTTTTTCTTTAGAACTTGTTACTTTTCCTTTTCCATCGTCGTTTCACTCTTTAATTTTGCTTTCAGCACGCTTTCTCTGGAAATTATAACTTTTCGGATGCTGTAAATTTGTGCGAAAGGAGCCATGAAACAATTAAAAAAGTATTTTCAAATTCTGCGGATCAAGTTATGGCAAAATTCGTTTTGAGTTTATATCACTTAAAATTGCAAGAACATATTGATAAAGTATTAGAATCCAATAAAAATTTATTCTTAGATAACCTCATGATGCTTTATACCAAGTAAGTTTTCTTCGTTTTTTTCTTTTTTTGTATTTATTCTCTCAAAATTTTTTAATGTTCCTGTTTCAGCAGATCTTGACTAAGAGCCAGACCGTAGATCATTTCATCTTCATAATTTGTCGGCAGTTACAATAATTAGTCAAAGAGAAATATTATGATTGATCCTGCAGCAAAGTGTTTCTTTATATTTTGCAAGTGTTTTACAGAAAAAGAAATCTTTACTATCTTCAATTTTTTTTTTTGGAGAACATAAACTTCCGAATTGGATGAAATTTTGTATTTTACTTGAGCTAGTTTGAAATTGATCTCTTGCGTTTATCTTTTCTCTTAGTTTTAGAGGAAATTTCAACTTAATGAAATAGACTTTCCATCATTGACATCGAAGTATTTTTCTCGGAGAAGTCGAGGTCCCTGCCTGTCTCATAAATAATAAATATAAAGGTGATTCCAGGAAAAACTTTTCCAGATTTCAATCCGATGGTCAGTGCCACCAGTCACTCATGGGAAAAGTCGTGTTTTTAGTATTTTAAAGTTAACAAAAAAACTGAAAGCTGAATCTAAGAACTTCGGTTCCAGCATAATTTTTATGGATATTTTGAGCCCAAAGCTAGGAAAATTGGTTGAGAATTAAAGCCGTAATTCAGGAAATTCATTTCCTCATAAGCTTAGTGATTGCAAGTGACACTATGTCTATCTGCCTCACTCACACTCATTGAAGCTTATGGGAATTTTTGTTTTTCCTAAATCCCGGTTTTACTTTTGAATGTTTTGGCTTGAAACTTTCAAGGTATCTTCCTGAAGTATACCCACAGGTGCGAACGTCCGTCTTTGTATTTTTTGCATAAATTCATCAATTTCAGCCGTAAAAACTGTTGACTTTTTGAGCAGCGCGATGTGGTGTCCACAGTTGGTATAAATGAATCAGCTCTGGAATCATCTCAAAAATTATTCAGGAAAGCATGATTAGTGCTGCTGAAAAAGAAGGAGGAGTCGTAATAATACTCTCTCTAGTTTTTGTTAATTTTTTCAAGTTTACATCTAAAGGACCCTTCTTATTCCTTAAAAGAAAATAGTTCCCTGCCTCAATATTTTTCATTTTCTTTTTTTGCAGAATGCGATTATTTAGATATTTCTAATCCAAAGTTTTCATGGCACCAACTGAACTGTAGAATAAGTTACTTACTGTCTGTAATAATCTATTATTAATCTTTTTCTTTTGCAGAACTGTTCAGTTGTCAAAAGACTTAGCAAAATTCTACAAGGAATCTGATGAAGGTTTCCTTAATAAATTAGCAAATAAGGTGTTTCAAAGGTATTTAGAAACATACATAACAACGGAAGTAGATCATTTGAGAGAAAAATCAACAGTCATTTTGCAGAAGTATTATGAATCAAAAGGACACCAGAAAAAGCAAAATCCTACTATGAAGTAAGTTAGCAAGTCAACAGCACTGTTAGTTTTTGTCCCTGCATCAAACATCAGAAATGGGGCTCTTGCTAAAGCGCTTCGTACAAGATCAAATGGGTCTGTTGCATACTTTCGCTACAACAATATAGAACCTTGATTCTTATGTAAAGTTCGGCAAAAATAACGATGCGCACGTTAAAAACGTTCAAAATCCACTCAGTAACTCAGGAAATCCCCTCAATTTCAAACAGCCCGCGCTACACTAGACACTATTTGCACCGGTATACTACTACATAGACGGAACCACCGTGCATAAGTAAACAACATCGTAACTACAAAATGATGGAATTTATTTTTGAATACGTGAAATATAAGCTGCATTTGCTGTCTGGTCTTTTCGGTTTATCAAAGATTACAAAATAATACAAGAAATGTACGCTTCTAAACGAAACATTCCAATGTTTGTAAGTTCTGTTCATGTTCACATAAACGAGATGAAAGTTGTTGAGATTGAACATCACCATTGTGTAAATTAAAAATAATGAAAACAAGAAACTGAAGTGATGTAGGATATTGACTTTTATTGTACTTAAGACGCCTTTCGGCTTTTAGCCATCATCAGAAGTATGTAACACGTGGAAAAAACATAACTAATTAAAAAATAACATTTTAACGAACTATAAAATGTAGTCAGAAATAAATAATAAAATAAAACACAGTAATGCAGACTAGTATAGAATAGGATGACAATCAAAAAACAATATTTGGATTCAGCACTTGGATACAGCAATATTTGGATTTGTGTTTTATTTTATAATTTATTTCTGACTACATTTTATAGTTCGTTAAAATGTTATTTTTTATTAGTTATGTTTTTTCCACGTGTTACATACTTCTGATGATGGCTAAAAGCCGAAAGGCGTCTTAAGTACAATAAAAGTCAATATCCTACATCACTTCGGTTTCTTGTTTTCATTATTTTTAATTTATAAATGAGATGGTTCCATCTATGTAGTAATAAGTCGGTGATATAGGACTGTTTGAAATGGAAATGATTTCCTGAGTTAATGAGTGGATTTTTAAAGTTTTTAATATGCACATCGTTATTTCCGCAGAATTTTACGTTAGTAACAATGAGTTTTATTGATGTAGCAAAAGTACGCAACAGACCCATTAGGGTCGTGAAACGGGCAATCGATGAGCCGAAATCTACCGCAAACGGCTAGTGAGCCAACCATTGCATGTTCCGTTGATCAAATGTTGTCAGAAACAACTGTGCAGTTGGATGGCCTGTCAGACTGCAGCAACGAGTTACAGCGATGAAGAGGATTTGTGGGACGCTATGTTGAGGCAGCGTGGAGGCGGCAGCCATCATCGAAATCTCTTACGGATGTTTTTCACACAGGCTCGGATTAATTTTTTTTAACCTTTAAATTTTTAAACGAGCTGTCACCTACTGCTTTGCTACGCGACAACACCTAAAAAAAATTGTGACAGGTACATTTGAAATGGGTCTGTTGCAAACTTTTGCTACACCTATTAAGAGAGTTTAAGCCAATGTAAAATCGCCTGAAAAGTCCATTGGTGGTATCAGAAAGTCATAGAATGCAATAATAAACTCACAAGAGGCGTTTAATGAAATCCAAGATGGCGGAGAAATATCGAGAAATTTTTATGCAAGTACCACGAACATCCAAGGATAGCCAACCTCACAATATCGATCACAACCAATCACAACGTAAACAAACACATAACCTCTACCTCCAGTGAGGTTGTCAAAGTTGGCTATCCTTGGATGTTTGTGGTGCATGCATACAAATTGCTCGATATTTCTCCGCCATCTTGGATTTCGTTAAACGCCTCTTGTGAGTTTATTATTGCATTTTATGACTTTCTGATGCCACCAATGGAAATTTCAGGCGATTTTACATTAGATTATACACTCTTAATCGTTGTAGCAAAAGTTTGCAACAGACCCATTGGTTTCAAACGAAAGTGAAAGTGTTTTAGAGTGGCTATCTGGACACAGAAATTGATATGACCGTCTCTTCTGGAAGGATTTGCACGATAAAGAAACTGACACATGACGGAAAGAAGCAACATTTTCTCACCTGGATAGTTGTATTAGAACTAGAGCTCCAATTTAGTACTTTAACCCTTTCCACCCGTGAGCATTTTTACCTAACTGCCCCACCAGCTCGGGGAGCTTCAACAACACGATGTAAACAAACCATATGATCTGTAAGCGCGCTGGTGTAGTGCGTGACGTTCGCACTAGTTCCCATAAAATCCGCTAGAGCTCACCATCTGTCAAGCGCTTCGAATATATCCGACAATCGAGTCCGCAGAAGTCTCTTTTTTTTGTCGGATTTATCCGACATGCGAGTGGAAAGGATTAAAGAGTATGTATGCTTTAAGTATGTACGCTCCTATGTAAGCATTTTGGTTTAAACTTAAATTATCTTCACTTGTACAAATATGCACAATTCACTGTATGAATTTTTCTCTCATGATTTCAGTTTCCAAGATCTTAGAAGAGACATCCAAGCTGTTATAGGTGGAAGAACCAATATAAATATTGCTCAGATAGAAGATTTTGGTGGCGAGACATTTTTATCGGATGAAGTGGTGCTGTCAATTTTGAAAGAAACTGAGTGTGCTTATTTGCGTTGCCAAACAGTAAGTTTCCAATATGTATTTACCATTTTTATTCGCTCAGGTCTCTATTTTTTCCTCTCTTTAGTTACAATTAACAAAGAACTTCAATATTGCGCATTGCTTTGCGTAGCCGTAGCCGGGATATTGTCTTTCTCTCTCTTTGTCCATTTAAACGCATGTGTTAGAAAAGGACAGAAACAGGGGCTGAAGTCACATAACAGCCCCTACATCCATCCTTTTCAAACACACGCGTTCAAATGGGCTAAGAGAGAGAAGGACAATATCCCGGCTACGGCTATGTTGCTTTGTCTGACATTATTTATCTCATAATCTATCTTTTTAATGTAACTATTTTTTTGTTTTTTGTTTTTTTTTTTGTTTGAATCCTTAAGTTGCTTCACTCGTTCATGATATTTGTTCAATAATTTTCAGTTTGTAACTCATTTGATCTTTTTTACTATTCTGTTCACAGTTGTCTCTACCTCAAGAGGTTTCTGCAAATGCCTTGCATATTTTTGAAGTGTGTTTACAATTTCTAATTGAACAACATTTATACTACGCCCTAGACATCGCTGTTCAAGCAATCCCTATCCCTCAACAGAATTCTTCCCCGCCAATTGTTAATTTCTTCGAAATAGTCAAGCAAATATCAAGCATAGTTCATCTCATTGAAAAACAATTCAATAGTTGTTTGATTCCTCTAACGTATCCTTCAAAACATAACGATTGTTTTGTCAAAAAGAAGTATTTGTTGGAACAACTAGAAGCAAAACTGTACACAGGATTAGATAGGTACGATCATCATTTCATTATTCTTTCAATTTTTTTAGAGGCGTTCAAGTGCCTGAAAAATATCCGAGTTTCAAGTTTTCTGATGCTCAAAAGTGCTACTCAAACAAAAATTTGAGTAATTTTCGAGGTTTTTTTTTTTTTTTTTTTTTAAATATTTTAAATTTTTAATTTTTTTTTTTTTTTTTAAACAAAAAATTGAGTCTTTGAAAATCAGATTTGCGCGTTCAAAATCGGAATTTGTGAGAATCGTTGTACCACTCCGGAATTTTTGTATCTCTCAGCACTCATTTCTTGAAGATTCGACAGTCTGTGAATTTTCGATCCTGTGCAAACAGCTCCTGAAGATATGAACAGAAGTACGTTCCCAGTTTGATGACGCTGAAAATTGCACACAGAATGTTGAGAAACTTGAAGCTGTTCAATGAGGCTTCAGTGCTCACCTCTGAACCCTTTCCACTTACATGTCGGATATATCCGACAAAAAAAGAGACCTTCTGCGGACTCGATTGTCGGGTATATTCTACGCGCTTGACGGATGGTGAGCTCTAGCGGATTTTATGGGAACTAGTACGAAAATCATGCACCACACTAGCGCGCTCTGTACACCGTGATGTGAGTTTTTTACAGATCATACGGTTTGTTTACATCGTGTTGTTGAAGCTCCACGAGCTGGTGGGGCGGTCAGGTAAAAATGCTCGCGAGTGGAAAGGGTTAAATGTGAACCCTCATTCCATTTTTTCCCTTCTTTCATTTACCAGTTTTTGACAGATAACTTTGGTTGGACTCCTTTAATTTAAGTCATTTATTCCTTCAAGTTTACCATCCTATTGTATTTTGCTTTTATTTTTTAGGTCAATTAATGCAATTGTAGGATGGATCAAAATATATCTGCAAAATGAGCAAAAGAAAACGGACTTCAAACCTGAAGGAGATGTTGATATCTTAGCATCATTAGTGAGTAATTACGGGATTAAAAAGTCTCTGCCAAAAAGTGTTATTTATCCAGTTGGATCAACTTTAGTAGAAAAAAGGGAAACCTTTCTAGTGACCAAATACATTCTTATCGGCAATGATAACTTCTTTGCTCCTTTTCCCCATTGCGGGTTCAAGATTTGGACACTGTTAAGGTGATTACTGGCAAAAGTTTTCAAGATTTCAATCTAATGGATAGCGCCTCTAGTCGCCTTGGGGTGAAGTCTTGTTTTTGGCTTTTTTTACAATTGTGAACAAAGGTAAAACATAAATTCCAAGATAGTCAGCATCTGCGTGATTTATTTATCGAGTTTCTGAGCCCAAAACTAGCAAAATTGGTTGAGAATTAAAGCTGTAAATTATGAAATTCATTTTGCCATAAGCTGAGTGAGTGCAAGTGATACTATGTCTATCTGTCTCACTCGCCCTCATTGAGGCTTAAGGCAAAATGAGTTTCATAATTTACAGCTTTATTTCTTAGCATTTTAGCTTGAAACTTTCAGGATATCTTCCTGAAGTATGTTCGCAGGTGCTGATGTGCCTCAAATTTGTACTTTTTGCACAAATTCATAAATTTCAGCCAAAACTAGTTGACTTTTTAAGCAGCGCTAGAGGTGCTTTTCATTGGATTGAAATCTGGAAAAGCTTCGCCGGGAGTTACCTTAAGCCTAGTTGTTGTGATTTCCTGCTGAAAATACAATTCTTGGAATAATGTCTCATGTAACATTTTTTGGAAGAGTTTTTAACTATTAATGTTTCATCATAGTAATGATTGTAATAATTTAAGTCTAGAATAAAAGGTCAGTAATGAAGGGGAAGTTCTGTGGTGTAGTGGGCTAAAAGGTTTGATTTTAATTGAGAGGTCCTTGGTTTGATCTCTGAAGATGGCGTGGGGTTTTAAGACTTCTTTGTTTGCGCTTCTCTAACCATTGAGGTTCAAGTTCCTCCAGAGTTATCCGAAGAAGGGTATGCTCAAAAGTCGCTGTGTCTGATTTTGGTAATACTTTTGCGAAAATTTTGCTAAAATAAAACTATTAGACGCGCGTTTCTAAGTTTTTGCCAACAAGCCTGTCTTAAAGTGTCTGAAAATTTTTTGAAGTTTGGCAAAATTCGTGTTCTATACTATGTTGTAAAGGAAGTCTAGTCAATTCTGTCTTTTGTCCAAATTATCATTCCTCACTTTTTCCTTCATCATTCTAACTTCTGTAACTTTATTTTGCAGGCATGTCGAACTGTTGTCCAATATTTAAATACTTCCATGAAGCAAATAAAAAATTGTATAGATGGGAAAAACGGAGAAAATGTCTTGGAAGAATTGGGTGTCCGCCTCCACAGTATTATCTATGAACATTTACTACAATTCCAATACAACTCTGCTGGTGAGTTGTGATATTCTTTTTTTTCAGCTCAGAATGCGACAGTTGCAATGGTCTAAAATTTTGTGTTATTTACAACAAAATTATGATACTTGATGAGCTGAGAACAATGGTGCCTTTGGTTTTTTCCTAAGTCTCCCACTTTTAAAGATAAACACATGTAAAGTATTTGAAATTCTGTAAAGTTGTCTGCTAATGTTTTCGAACGACCGACGGCCAAAGTATGATTCACCACAAAATTAGAGCCCTGGAGATATTTCTGTGGAGGCCACTAAAATTAAATGATTCCTCCAACACCCCTTGACCACATACTCGTTTGAAAGCCCGCAAAAAAAGACGAGTATTGACGCAGATTCGAAATCGATGTCTGCTTATGTATTCGAACGGCGGACGGCCAAAGTTTGACTCAGCTCGAAATTTTAGCGAAAGCCGTATTTTGGTCTAGGCCACCAAACTTTAACGATTGCTCCAACACCCCCCGACCACATACTCGTTTGATAGCCCGCAAAAAAAGACGAGTATTGACGCAGATTCGAAATCGTTGTCTACTGATGTTTTCTAACGACAGACGGCCAAAGTTTGACTCAGCTTGAAATTAAGCGGAGGCCTTATTTTTGCCTAGGCCACCAAATTTAAACGGTTGCTTCAACACCCCCCGACCACATACTCGTTTGAAAGCCCGCAAAAAAAGACGAGTATTAATGCAGATTCGAAATCGTTGTCTGCTCATGTATATGAATGGTGGACGGCCACAGTTTGACTCAGCTTAAAATTTGAGCAGAGGCCTTATTTTGGTCTAGGCCACCAAACATTAACGGTTGCGCCGACACCCCCCGACCACATACTCGTTTGAAAGCCCGCAAAAAAAGACGAGAATTGATGCAGATTCGAAATCGTTGTCTGCTTTTGTATTCGAACGGCGGAAAGATTGACTCAGCTCGAAATTTGAGCGAAGGCCTTATTTTAGTCTAGGCCACCAAACTTCAACGATTGCTCCAACACCCCCCGACCACATACTCGTTTGAAAGCCCGCAAAAAAAATCGAATATTGATGCAGATTCGAAATCGTTTTCTGCTTTTGTATTCGAACAGGGGCCGGCCAAAGTTTGACTCAGCTCGAAATTTTAGCGGAGGCCTTATTTTGGTCTAGGCCACCAAACTTTAACGATTGCTCCAACACCCCGCGACCATATACTCGTTTGAAAGCCCTCAAAAAAAGATACGTATTGATGCAGATTTGAAATCGTTGTCTACTGATGTATTCGAACAGCGGACGGCCAACGTTTGACTCAGCTTGAAATTGAGCGGAGGCCTTATTTTTGCCTAGGCCACCAAATTGTAACAGTTGCTCCAACACCCCCAGACCACATACTTGTTTGAAAGCCCGCTAAAAAAGACGAAGATTGATGCAGATCCGAAATCGTTTTCTGCTTTTATATTCAAACGGCGGCCGGCCAAAGATTGACTCAGCTCGAAATTTGAGCGAAGGCCGTATTTTGGTCTAGGCCACCAAACATGAACGGTTGCGCCAACACCCCCCGACCACATACTCATTTGAAAGCCCGCAAAAAAAATCGAATATTGATGCAGATTCGAAATCGTTGTCTGCTTATGTATTCGAACGGGGGATGGCCAAAGTTTGACTTAGCTCAAAATTTGAGCGGAGGCCTTAGTTTTGCCTAGGCCACCAAATTGAAACAGTTGCTCCAACACCCCCCGACCACATACTCGTTTGAAAGCCCGCAAAATAAGTCGAGTATTGACGCAGGCAGATTCGAAATCGTTGTCTGCTTATGTATTTGAACGGCGGACGGCCAACGTTTGACTCAGCTTGAAATTGAGCGGAGGCCTTATTTTTGCCTAGGCCACCAAATTGAAACAGTTGCTCCAACACCCCCCGACCACATACTCGTTTGAAAGCCCGCAAAAAAAGACGAATATTGATGCAGATTCGAAATCGTTGTCTACTGATGTATTCGAACGGCGGACGGCCAAAGTTTGACTCAGCTTGAAATTGAGCGGAGGCCTTATTTTTGCCTAGGCCACCAAATTGAGATCAGATCTAAGTAGGAAAAATCAATCTTACAATTTCATTTTTGCTACTCCTAAATTAAACTAATAATAACATCCTGGGGCAAGAAAGAATGGAAAAAAGGAAAAGAAGAACCTTCTGAACCAATTCCGCTCTCAATGTATCCCGTTTAATTACCAAAAGTAGAAATGCTTCTTGTCTATTCACAGTGTTTTCTGTTTCGTTTCACAGCACTAATTTTTTCACTTTCAACTCTTACCAAATTTTTTTCAACATCAGATTTTCGGGGGGGGGGGGGCTGGCCCCCCCCTGGCCCTATAGTAGCTACGTCCATGCAGGTAGGTGCAATAATAATAAACTTCTGATAAGGAATTCAGTATAAGAATAAAGGCCCGAGCTGTAATGCAAAAACAGTCTAAGTAACACATGGCACTTATGGCGTTTTTCCTTAGCACGGTAGAATAGCTGTCTCTACCTCACAATCCAATTTCTTCTTTGCTGAAAGCCTTCTTGCTCCAGTGAGTGGAAATGTGATTAAAACTGAAAATATGATGTTGTTAATGCAAGTTTCCTTGTTTTTTTCAGGTGCCTTATGCGTGATTTGCGATGTCAATGAATATCGAAAATGCGCTCGTGAAACCAAATCAGCTCTTGTGAATGTTTTATTTGATGCCTTACATTCATTGTGCAATTTACTGTTAGTTAAACCTGAAAATATAAAGCAAGTCTGCAGCGGTGAACAATTGGTAAGATTTTGTTTTTATGGAAATTTTTTAACTTCCTATTGAGTGTCGTTAGTTCATGGTTTGTGGTGCCTTGATAAGTCCTTGAATTTCATTGATTTTTTGTCTTGTTTTAAATATGATTGAATATCCTTGAATTTTGATAAATTTGTCAAATCAAGCTCGTTAGCTCGCCTTTATGTTGATAATTTTGTTTGTGTGCCAGAGGATTGTCGTGTCGCTTTGGTTGCAAAGTCATGAAGAAGAATGCAGGACTTAGTAGGAACTTTTTTTTCTCTTTTACTTTATTTTTTACTCTCTTCTCCTCTGATTAGTGCACCCTTTTGTGAGAATCGACTTTAGTTTTTACTGCCTATGGAAAATCGGTATAAAAAATACTACGTTTTTGCTTGTTGGAAGTCTTTGAAATCCTGCGAAAAGTCCTTGATTTTTTTAAGAATCTGCAATAAACCATGTAGACGGATTCTGACCAAAGAGAAGTTTCGTCGAGTGTGGCGCCTGCCCCTCTCTTTCTCTGCTGAGAGGAAGTTGGTGTCTATTGGAAACAGTGATTGTAACTCAGGTCTAAGTCTTAGGAGCCATTTTGGCCAGCCATGTCATTTTTTAGGAGCCATCAAGCATTTTTTAGGGGCCATTTTTTTTTTTTTTTTTGTCACAGCGCGCATAAGAAACTAGTCATATTTTTTGCACGCGATCAACATATCAGCAAAAAACCAAAAGTGCAGGAGCGTGGACTTTAATCGACGAAAGGAAAAAACCATTTTTCGGCGATAATGTTCTTAGGCGGAGACTGTGCGCTAACCTTGCGCGTGGTGGCTGACTTTTTTTTTTGGAACTCAACAGAAATAACACAGGGAGCATGAAGGAGCACCATCCTGGCGAGAGAAGGCCCACAGTCTGTATTCTGATGTAAGATCAATGGGACTCTTGCGAAATTTTGCTACACGGGATTGAAGAGTTGATTCTTGCATAAAAACCTGTAAAAATGACGATGAGTACACTAAAAAATCACAAAATTCACTCTCAGAATTGAGCTTAATGGCGGTTCGACGCAGGTATCATGGGAGATTCCTATCTAAATTGGGGCATACCTATGTGTTTCCAAAGAGAAAGTGGCTCATTAGATAGGAATCGCCCATGATACCTGCGTCGAACCGCCATTACGATCTTGCCATTTATGTAGTTATGTAGGTTTATTACTGAATTTTAAACTTTCTCAGTGTGATTTTCGTGATTTTAGCTGGTCTTTACATCAGAATGGACTATTCATTTGCTCACAGCAAAAGTTTGCAAGAGCTCCATTCTGCATACATTTCTCTTCTCATTTGATGTGTTTTCTAATTTCAGGCTGGCCTCGATCAATCAATTCTCGTCAACTTCATTCAACTGAGGAATGATTATAAATCTCAAAAATTAGGCAATATCCTCAAATCATCGTGATAAATCATTTCACACTTTTCCTGTCCTATTCTAGGAATTAGATCATTTTTATGTGTAAATATTGTAAAAGTAAAAATTCAATTTTATCTTGTATTATTATGAATTAGTATACTCTGTTGGAAGCAGTATGTGGATCATAATTTCAATACGGGAGAATTAAGGTGATTCCAGGCGAAACTTTTCCAGATTACAATCCGATCGATAGCGCCACTAGTCGCTTTCGGAAAAGTTGTATTTCTGGCATTTTAAATTAAAACCAAAGAAAAAATGAAAAATCCAATAAGGTCAGCACCTGCAAAATTTTTTTATGGATTTTTTGAGCCCAAAACGAGAGTGGTTTAGAATTAAAGCTGTAAATTATGAAATTAATTTTGCCATAAGCTTAATAAGTGAGTGCGAGTAATAATATGTCTATCTCAGAGCTGCCGTTTTACGTATAATCAATGGTATTCTTCAATTCACCGATGATTCCACTGGTTAAGAAAAGATTACACCGCTCAGTTCAGTGTATGACTGTACTGCATGAAAATACTCTGGTAATCTTTTCTCAATTGGTGGAAACCTCGTTAATTAATTAAAATATCCACAAGTTTTTCAAAGTCATCGAAGACTCCACCGGTAGAGAAAAGCTTACAGATGCGAGTATTTTCGTAGGCATAACTGTCATACACTGAACTGAACTGTGTAATCTTTTCTCAACCGGTGGAATCATTGGGGAATTGAAAAATGCGATTAATTATACGCAAAACGGCAGCCCTGGTCTATCTGCCTCACTTTCACTCATTGAGGTTTTACAGGAATTATCTTATTTCATGATTTCCGGTTTTATTTTTGAAAGTTTCATCTTGAAACTTTCAGGGTATTTTCCTGAAGTCCGCTCGCAGGTGCTGATGTTCCTCAAATTTGTGCTTTTAGCGTTAATTTATCAATTTCAGCTGAAAATTTTTGACGTTTTGAGCAGGGCGACGCGACGTGGTGTCTACGATTCGAACTAATCGAGCCTGGAATCATCTTAAGCATGTTAGCTTAGAAAAAAGCGGAAGTCAAAATTTGAAGCTGTAGAATTATTTTTCACCTTCAATACTATCGCGAAGGACTTTATACTGAAGGGTTTAGCAGAGTATTTGATACTCCTCTTTAACACACAAAGATGTATTGATCACTGATCAGATGATATCCGCATTTCGCGGAAGTTGTCCGTCGGCCACGCATTGCCAATTGAGCAAAAATACTTCGGAAAATAACACTGCTTGTTCAAAGTGATTATGATGTTTAAATTAAATGAAAATAAGGTAGTCGAATTAGATTTCAAATTATTAGAAACAACTTTACCTTAATAATTACCTTTTTTTGTAACTTCGGTGATCAGGACTGATTGTGAGTACAGGCAAAGGACGAGATTAAAATTTGCGATGAAAATCGTTTCAAAATCAAAGTCATCTTTGTACACATCTGCTTACGAAAATCGAATTGAAACTAACATTATTTTTCAATTAAACTTTCTAAGCTTTGTAAAATAACCTAACTCTAGCATCAGATATTTTGGCGTAAGGGGACAGCTATTTGTCATGTTTAAAAGCATGGAGGAAAATTGCTTCACCAAATCTGAAAGTTTCTTTTGATTCCACAGGGTTTCTTGTAAAAAATCCCTGGGTTTCAAAATACATTTGCATTTTATGAAGCAAGAGCTTGCGGTGAATATCAAAAAGTCCTCTTAGGAACGCGTCAAAGACGCACGTTTTTGGTCGTAAAACAATTAAATGGATGTAAGTAACTGCTCGTTAAAGTAATATTTATAGTTGCCTCTGGTGAAACTAAGACCTTTTGACTTCGTAATCATTTCATCAAGCAGATTCTTCAAGTCTTAGAGGTACTTACGATCTTGTTGGAATATTATTTTTTCCCCGTTTTGAAATTATGATCCATTTGTTAACATGAATAAGTAGTACTTTTATTGAGAATGGCAGTCAAATGGGTCAGTAATGTGAAGGATTTCTACTATGGATAGAATAGCTAAATGTTGCTGCCATCGTAATGATAATTTTGATTATTTTTTCACACAATGGGGCAGTTGCAAAGGTCTGAAATTGAGTGCTTTTTATTAAGAAAATGATAGTACTTGATGAGCTGAGAACATCGGTGCCTTTGGTTTTTCCTTAAGTGTTCCGGTCTAGGAGATACACACGTGTAAAGTTGTAAAAAATTGTGTGCGTTGTGACGTCACTATGCGGGATCCCCGTTTAAAACATTGTATTTTTGGACCAAAATCTCATCTCTGGAACAATGGGACTTATTTAGAAACCAAAGGCATCTTTCTTCTCAGCTCATCAAGTACTTTCATGTTCTCTATAAAAAACACAACATTTCAGACCCTTCCAACTGCCTCATTATGTTTTGTTGGTTTTTAATTTTGGTCGCATGCTCAAAATTTACTCACTTTGATCCGGTTTTTGAACCGCTACTTCTAATTTCTTCTGTGGCAAGTTTTGACGTTTGATGGTCATCGCCGCTGACCATCTCTTGAGGTTGTCAACTGTGACGACCATCAAACGCAAAAACTTTCCATCAGAGAAATTAGGAAGTTGCCGTTTAAACAACCATCAAGCTCAGGAATCAAAATGAGGTGATTTTCAGTGCGCAAACATGATTAAAATACGACAAAACATAATAATTTTAAAAATTATCAAAATTATGGCGTTGGCAGAGCAAAAATGGCTCATATAATTTGTCTCGTTTTCCTACGTATTTTAGAGTGATCTTGTTGCAGGAAAAAGGCGAGTTGTTGACCTAAACTGTGAACTCACTTACTTGGGAAAAATGACATTTTAATCCTAACCTGAAATTCTTTCACCTTGCTCACAGTAATTACCAGTCGACTGCTGCTTTGGATAATTGTATCGCTTTTTGGCTTATGTCAGGAAAAAATTTCAGTGCTGCGATGATTTGTACTCTTGTCTAAATAAAATAGAACTGTTTACATAAAAAGCAAATGATGAAGTAAAAAACAAAGTTTTTATGGAATTATTACTTTTTAAAAATTCTCCCCTCTCTGTTTGTTCCTTCTTCTTAATATCATTTCAGCACCATACCATCTTAAGGTGATTCCATGGCAAACTCCCGAAAATTTTTATCCGATGGATGGCGTTACTTGTCGCTGGCTCCGAAAATAGCCTTTTTTTTACGGTTTTCGACTGTTTACTCTGAACAGACAAATAATAGACAAAAAATCAGAATGTCAGCACCTGCTTACTTTTTTGCTTGATTTTTTGAGCCATAAACGGCCAAATTGGTTCTAAAATAAAGGCGTAACTATGCAAAGAAAAAATCATGTGTAATTTGGAGTTGTATCAGTAAAGATTACAGGTGAAACAGAAACCTGTAATCTTTACTGATACAACTCCAAATTACACATGATTTTTTCTTTGCATAGTTACGCCTTTATTTTAGAACCAATTTGGCCCGTTTATGGCTCAAAAAATCAAGCAGGTGCTGACACGTTTTGATTTTTCGTCTATTATTCGTCTGTTCAGAGAAAACCATAAAAAAACGGCTATTTTCGGAGCCAGCAACAAGTAACGCCATCTATCGGATTAAAATTTTTGGTAGTGTGCCATGGAATCACCTTAAGGGAAAACTAGGTTTTGAGGGTTCAAGGTTGGAAGTATTACCCGTTGTATTCTGGCGGTGTCTTCCATCTCACATACATCCATTGAACTTATCGCAGAAACTGCCTCGATGGATTACGACTTCAATTCTCAACCTATTAACTGGTTAGCCAGCAATCACAAGAATACACTCATTGGTCACAATCAGTTGTGACAACACATGTGAAGCATTCCAAACTATCTCACTTACTCTCCCTCCCGTGACCCCCATGTATACCCATCACTTCCTAGTTTTGAAATTCGTATACAGGGCTTTGTTTCACTACATATTATTATTAAAATCACATTAAAATGCCTCAAGAAATTCTTATCTACCAAACAATTTTAGAAAAGATGTCTCTATATAAGATTTTAGCAATGAGACTGGAGATAGCAGTAAGTACATGGGGGTTGCTTGAGAGCAAGAGAGACGGCTTGTCTTTGTTTGGAACACTCCTCATTAGATGTCATCACTAAAACAGTCCATTGAACACTGAAAAAAGTGCTAAATTTAACTCTTTAATACTTAGTTAGTTCGACTGATTTAAACAATTAAATTACCGCCGTCCCGTGATAATTTGACTAATTTTATCCGTCAAACCAACAATTTTTAAGTGGTGTCCATACTTTCAACTGTAAAATAGTTAAAGTTACCACTTTTTCCCCCCGCTGTGAAGTACAGCTATTTTAAAGCAAAGCTAGTGAGAAAACAGGAGAACAAGCAAGGATATGAATAAAGAACTTCGTAGTTCACCAGTAAACCGATTTCAAAATTTAAAAAAAATTTATTCTATGATGTTTGTCATTGGAAAAGCAAAAAAAAAAAAAAAAAAAAAAAGTACAGATCTTGAATTAGAAGATACAACTTAATGGAACAAGATAAAAACAAAGGAGTGGAAAGGCGGAGCCAAAACTTGAATACTTAATTCATTCATAACCGGGATAACGTTAATCAAACAGGAAATAAAATAATAAAAATTCTGCGGGGTAATGATTAGAATATTCCGCATAAACTTTTTCCTTATTCTATCGAAGTATATAAAATTGCATCCAGGATTGGTGATTTGACACGGGAATAATACTAAAGGTTCTTAGACTGAACTTGTATTCTGTAATTTTTTCACTCAAGAAAACAACGGTTTGTGGTGAAAAGTGAATAAAAAATCGACAACAGCACATATCACAAGAGATCTTGGCAACCTGCGAGGTCAAAACACAAAGCTGCATCAGCGCTTCAGAATCCAGCCTGATTAATTGCAAGAAGGCTTTTGCATGAAATACATAGTACCGACTGTTTTGAGAAATCATACTTTTTAGCCTAAAACGTACAAAAGGTTAACTTTTCTGCATAACAGAGTAAGGAAAAGATGAATTTATCACACAAACCTAGATTAATTTAAATTTCGAATTCTTAGGCTGAGAAGTATAATCTGAAAAAGTAATTGAAACGGACACTACGTACGTCAAGCAATGACCCAAAGAAAAATCATACGATCTAACCAGTCATAAGAAAAAAGAAAAAAAAAAAGAAAAAAACTTACGTTTAACTTAATAAATACGCAAAGCAATCATTATAACTTAAAAGAGATGACAACACTGTACAATAAAACTTTATACAAATTGATGACTACAAATTTATGTATGTGATATACATAAACAACTAGTTTGTTGCTTAATATAAAATGTTTATCGTACAAGAATCGTTTGAGTTTCATAAAACAAATGCACCTAACTCAGTATGCGAGGTAACTAACGCATCCGGTACTTATTAGTTTCATTCACTTGGCACAATTCACCTTGAAAATCTATAGAAACGACAAAATCTAAGTCTCTTTTATTGCGTGCATTCCGCGACATTTCAAAAGTGCCGAAAAGCTCTTCTCCGCGTTTGACGGTCAACGAGTCGTTCAAATAAAACACACTTTGCTTCCAGTGGGTGTACGCGCATTCGGGGGAAGTGCTGAAGCCAGTCCTTTTGTGGCATTTTGTGAATTCAACCGTGAAATAAGTCACTAGCGCATGGATGTAGTCGTTGCGACTAATCTGCAGATGGAAAGGGGTAGAAAAGTTGAGATCTTCTTTTGTGACCGTGTATAAATCGACTTCTTTTAGAAGACAGACATTTGCAACAAGCTGTAACACAACAAAAAAAAACAAACTCATCATTTACAATTCTAATGGTTGGATTCAATAAGTCATTAACAATTAGTTGAGGATTTCTTTGATAAAAGGGCTAAAAAACCCTGATTTCAAAAGGTCATTATGCAAGTATGAAGTGTTGGACTGGGTTCTCTTAATCATTTGAAAATTTTACTACACGCTCTGAACATATGTGTTTAATCTGCTGGATAGAAAGAAAAACAAGTTCCTGTATTCGCTCATGATAGAAGTAGTAGGGGTAGTTATAATAAAATAATATAATAATTTATTTATGAATACATTGAGGTCACAATTAAGTGACCATGGTACAAGTCAAATGACAATTGTCTGAATAACAAATAAATAAATATTCTTATGAATCAGTTTAGAAAATGTTGTAGAGAGTAGTAGAGATTCTTTAGGAGGTATTGCTCTAATTTAGAAATGAAAAGATAGAATTTGCTCTCCCTGAACAAACTCTTTAATTCTCCAGGCAGCGCATTAAAAAGTTGTATACTTGATTAGTTAAGTCCAGTTGTCAAAACAATACATCCTTATGCTGGTGTTTCAGAGCTAATAACTGGATTAAGTACTATGGCTATCAAAAGAAAGTATCCTTAAATAAATTTTCATTATTTCATTTCTCAATCAATTTGTTAAATTTTACAGTTTCTAGTTATTTCAGAATCTCACAGTATTGCCACTAATGACACTATGCCTCAAAAAATTTAAAACGATGGAAAATATAAGAAAAAATCATCAAGGATAACTTTGATGAGAAGACTTTCTTTTGATAGTCATAGTACACACAAAAAAAGAAGGGATAGCAGAAAGAAAGAGTAGAAGAACTCACCTGCTTTGGATCTACAACATCAACAAGAGGTTCACTAATTGCTACTTTACGGATCGAGGACATGTTGAAACCGTAGACATCATCCCACCAGGCAATCTTATCGTCCTTATACTGACGATCTTCGATCGCGGTGATGAAAAGAGTTGCCCTATCAGGGAACAGCAATCCATTCGTGGTTAGCCACTTGTCTCGGGCAAATAGAACAGTGTCAAGCATAGATTCATAGAATAAACTGTAACCCATCCACTCCGATATGATGATATCTACTTTTTGGATGCCTGAAACACAAAGACATAAGCTAGTAGACCTAGACCAAGGGATTTGGAAAGAGAAGACGAATAGACTCGCTAGCAGATAAGAAAGTTCAATGCATTAATTTCGAGCAAAATCACAAAAACTGACCATACAGGGCCATAAGCCTTCATTTACAGGGTGTAACAAAACTATATACAGTAATATTCAGGGCATGTTTTAGAGGTAAAAATAAGACTTTTTTTTACCTATAAACATGGGTCCAAAATTGTAGACTTTTCGAGTTGCAGTGTTGCAAAGTTTCCAAAAAACAAATCGAAAGATTGTCATAACTCCCTCTTGAATTTTTCTTAATGCTCGTAAATAAGTGCTCTGCTGTAATTTTAGGCGCTCTTGCCGATTTTGGCCATGAAAATGCTGTATGAACAAATTTGCGGGGGTTTTGAGTGTTTTTCTTGATTTTTCTCACTTTTTCAGGCCAAACTATGTAGAAACATGCTTTCAGATTCATTAAACCCAAAAACGATTAGCATTTCTCAAAAGTTCGTATAAAAATATGCATTATTGGTCCTTACAAACAAACTCATCACTTATAAAAAAAAAAAAAAAGAAAAAAAAGAAAAGAAAAGAAAGGACAAAAGACAAAAGCCTTACCATTAGGTAACTCGAGTTCCTCCACTTTTCCTTTGAGAATAGTTACTACGTGACTTAAGTTATTGTCCTCGACAATTTTTTTGGCGTATTCTACGATATTCGAACATTCAACTCCATAGACATGCGCAGCTCCAGCCTTGGCAGCAAACATGGATAATATTCCCGTGCCGCATCCAACGTCCAAAACAATTTTGTCCTGAAAATAACCGTGCAAAATCACAACAGATAAAAATAACATCACAAATAGATCTACTTTAAAACCATTTTTACAGAAGAATCAAGGAAGATGTCCCAATTACCGCCACCCTATTAATTTATTTTTTAAAATAAACCTACATTAGCAGGAAAATCTAGGAGAATATGGGATAAGTGTTTTTCATAGGTTGGCTGAACTGGTGAAAAAGTTACAAGTTGATATTTAGCAGCACTGTGCCCTTAAAAATTCACAGAAGTGGACACCAACCCAGCACCAACTGTTTGAGCCGATTACTAAGTAGCTACGTTGAAGGACAAGGATAAATTATTATGACTTTACTATTTCCTGACAATAAACATGATGATTTGAATGAAAAGCCAGTGAAAACAGGTATGGCGACAAATGGAACAGCTGATATGTCAATAATTGGTGCTCTGCGCCACTTCAGACATGGCGATAATTGGGACATGGGTCATTTTTTCGAGAGGTATGGCGACAAATGGAACAGCTGATATGTCAATAATTGGTACAATGCCACTTCAGGCATGGCGATAATTGGGACATGGGCCATATTTTCGAGTTTTATTAACAATTTTTTTTCTGACTGATTAATCCAACTTTTTTTACTTTAGATAAAACTGGCATGTGTTTGAGAGGTCCTGGCGCAAACAGATGCTAGATTTGATAAAAATTAACATTTTTACAGGTATTTTACAGAATTTTTTCTTTAAGGAGGCAGTAATTGGGACATCTACCTTATCACTATCAGTTACCTCAACTCCTGGCATGAACATATTTTTCTTGCCTTGAAAACAAGCTTAGCTCTGTTACCTCTGTTAAAAAAGAAGAAGTAAAGTCCAGCCGCTCAAACACGTGGTTCGTTATGCTGATATTTCACAGCGAACGACTGGGCTGCATAAAAAAAGAAGGGGTAGGAAAGAATCACAGTATTCTCAAAACAAAGGATAGGAAAGAGGAGAGTAACGGCGACCTGCCAGGGACTCTCAAAATTGGGAAGGAAGTACCTTGAGCACTCAAGGAAGTAAAGTGTTCTGAAAAAGAAAAAAAAAAATTTACCTTGAATAGATGTTTATTGTGAATCATAGCATTCCTATAGGTTAAAGTGCGGACTTCGTCCTTTAACATTTCTTCATGAATTCCAAAATGAGCGTAGGAATCAAAGTAGTAATCTTGAGAAGTCATATCGTCGATATGAACTGAACCATCAATTCCGTTCTTGTTTTCCATTACGATCTGCTTGACAGGAATGCTAGCAGGGGCGGGGGGATCCGACGCTACTTCCATGCCTTCCATCTTTTTGTTCTGGCGAGCACAAAAAATTAGGTTAGTACTCCCAGACATTGATGAATCGGATCGATATTATGATTACTAAATGAAAATGAGAAGTTGAAGTGGGAGTTAAGAAAAACAAAATCCCTACACGGACTAATGAGCAAAATCCCATGAACCAAAGTCGATAATTAGACTAAATTTATAGAGTAGCTTGATTCTTTCTGGAATTCATAACAGTCAAAATTTCAAGAGAAAAAAATGAAAGGAACAAAAGAAAATGAAATGTTAATCAGAGGAGTAATAGTTGACAAACTTAATTAATAGTTTATTTTGTAATTTTAACTCTTTTTCCCAAGGAATAGTAGAATTTTACATTTTTCTTACAATCATTATCATCTGGTGTCCCTTTATTCATTATGTCAAGCACGTCAAAATTATTATTATTATTTGATACACCTAGAATGGCTTATTGATTGTATACTGTTCGGATGAAAAAAATTTGTCCCTTATTACCCGGGAGGGAGAGAGGGAGGGGGGGGGGGTTAGAGTGTCCCACTAATTACGACTCTTTGAGATTACGCCAGGACAGGGCAAGAAAAATGTTCCTTCTGACTAAAAATACCACCTGAAAAATTTGAGTTCAATTGGTTGAGTTTAAACGCTGCTAAGCTGCACTTTCATGTTTTACAAGTATTTGGCCCCTTTGTGCGATTTTTTTTTTTTTTCAAGAAGGTTAAATTTCTCAAAAATGTCTGAAAATTTTGAAGTGGGGGCGTCTAGTAGTATGTTTCAAGGAAAAAATATTATAGTACACTTCAGTAATTATGTTTAGCCGAAGAAAAATCCCAAAAATGGGAAAAAACGCAAAAGTCACATTTTTACGTTTTCTCCGAGTTTTACAATTTTTTTTTTTCAGAGAGTTGTTAAGCACAAAGCAGTTTGAAAAGGCTAATCTGAAAGCATAAGGTAAGTACTGTCCTTTCTGATTAAAAGAATGGTTTCAAATTATATTATCATCACGGTTTTTTAAAAAAACTTTTAAGTTGAAGGTATATACTTTATTGGAACACAAGCAAACACAATCGCTGGACAGTAAACTGCTGAAACCTATTGAATAGCATCTTGCGGACTACTTTTAACAAAGTTTCAATTAAGTTCCAGGTGAACCTGACGGAGACCTCTCCTTGTGTGAGTCCTTCACAGATCCTACATTTCGTTAGATTCAGCCCAAATTCATACGATTCAATTGAATTGAATTTTCAGACTGACTTGGAACAAAACGAATCAAACGAAAAGTCCTATTAATGAATTGAACCTTACCCACCGACTATTTTGCCCAACAGTAATGAACAGTATGATGTAATGAGCAGTTCTAGTCATGAAATCAGAAAGGCCTCCCCACACAATCAAAAGCTGGTTTAGGTGGTGTGATTCAGCTGTTCAGATTCGCTTATAGTGGTTCGTTATCGTCAGACAAAAACCATCTATATCTTTCAAACTAGCGCTTGAATAGAAATGGTTGAAATACGATATTAGAGACAAATTATAAGACTGGTAGAAAGATCCGTCAGACTGATGATATTGAAGTTGGGAAAAAATTAGGAAATATTTTAAAACATAAAAGTGAGAAAACCCAATGCATTAGCAGTAACTATTGCGTATCCTGCTTACCAGTGTATTCATTAGGTATCTGAAAAACTATTCTTATTGTGCTCTGCAAAAGTTAATGAGAAAAAAAAAAAATTATAATGACAGCATAAGTAAAAAAAAAATAAATAAAAAATAATTAAATAAAATAAGGGATGAAAGAAAAGAATGAAGCAAAATTAGCTGTGGGTCAGATAGCAGTTAGCAACGGTTTGATTGTAGATACAATAAAGAGGAATACCCTTTATAAAAAAGGCGATATTTCAATTGTGGTGCATTTTTTTATTCACCGGCACAACTCCACTGCACCGTAATGTTTTTTTCGTAGCGGTGCAACGCATCTGGGCTCCGGTGCAAGCTCCAGTGCATCAGAGTTGAAGACCAGTGCACTGAAGTTGATTGCTGCACCATACATCTTCGGTGTAGCTCAAAAAGCTCCGGGTTATCGCATCGGTGCAGATTCCGGTGAATAAAATAACACACCATTGCCGACAAGGAACAAGAGGTTATTTTTGCAATATTTCTGTGAGACATTAAAGACAGAGGATTCGGAGGAAATTACAAACGAGAATGCAAGGCGAGAGAAGATGTAAACCATCAAGAGAACTCTCAACCAATCAGGGATTGGTTCGGATATGATGCAGTGCGTCAGATGTTATTGGGAAGATTTCTTTACAATGAACAGTCCATCAAAGGAAGAAAATGTTAACAAACCAATGAGCAGTCTACGTAAGATGAATATTTGGACTCTACTTGACCAAAAAGAGTCAGAATACCAATTAGAGGGTACTATGAATTTCAAAAGAAAGTACCTTGGTAGAAATTCTTAATCCTTCAAATATCGTTAAGCTTGGAGCAATTTTGAGACTCTCAAGTGTTCAAGAACCAGGGCTGCCGTTTTGCGTATAATCAATACTATTTTTCTATTCACCGATGATTCCACCGGTTGAGAAAAGATTATATAGTTCACAGTGCATGGCTGTAATGCACGAAAATACTTTGATCTGTAATCTTTCCTTAATCGGTGGAAACTCCGTTGATTAAATAAAATATCCGCAAGTTTTTTAAAGTCATCGACGACTCCGCCGGTTGAGAAAAGATTACAGATGCGAGTATTTTAGTTTATTACAGTCATGCACTGAACTGAACTGTGTAATCTTTTCTCAACCGGTGGAATCATCGGTGAATTGAAAATTAGCATTGATTATACGCAAAACGGCAGCCCTGTCAAGGACTAAGCAGAATGCCCATTTTTGAGTACGTCTTGAAAAATCGTTGGTTCTGTTAAAAACAAGGGAAAAATTTAATAATGAGAATTTCGACCAAGATACTTTCGTTTGATTGTTTGAAAATTGTAGTACACATCATAATACATAGCAGATGACAGCTCGCCCAGGCTCCTGCGGAGTGTTCGCATAATTGCATATCAAAGTCAGAGCACAGTGACACTAACTAGCCCACTGCATGGTAACAAACGTAACTGTCATCTGCCACTATCATGAACCAAGCTCTCACTCTCACACGGAAAAAAAACTACGGTGACAATAACCATATGGATACCTGATTTTGGCACCTGCTAGATGTTACGGTAATGTTAACCAGAAGTATACTATGTTTTGACTAGGTACTAGGTGATGTTACCTGATTGCACGTCAAATTTACTCAAAGTATCGGTAAATGTACCATACTTTTGGTCAAGTTTACCATAACATCTAGCAGGTGCCAAAATCAGGTGTCCGAATGGTTATTTTCACTAATCTTTTTTTTTTCCGTGCAAGGGAACCTGAAACCTACATACAAATAGGGCAGTTGCAAGGGTCTAAAATTTCGTGTTTTTTCTAACGAAAATGAAAGTAATTGATGAGCTGAGAACAAAGATGCCTTTGGTTTTTAGTTAAGTCCCATTGTTCCAGAGAAGAGATTTTGGCCCAAAATACATTGCTTAAAATGGGAATTCCGCGTAGTGACATCACTACACACACAATTTTTTACAACTTTATACGTGTGTATCTCTGAAACCGGGACACTTGGGAAAAAACTAAAGGCATCATTTTTCTCAGCTCATCGAGTACACTCATTTTCTTTAAAATAAATACAACATTTCAGACCCTTGCAACTGCCCCATAGCACTAATTTTTAGCACAATGGGGCAGTTGCAAGGGTCTGAAAATTCATGTTTTTTACAATGAAAATTAAAGTACTTAATGAGCTGAGAACAATGGTGCCTTTGGTTTTTTCATAAGTGTCTCCGTTTTGGAGATACACACGTGTAAAGTTGTAAAAAATCGTGAGCGTAGTGACTTCATAACGCAGAATTCCCATTTAAAACAATGTATTTTGGGCCAAAATCTCATCTCTGGAACAATGGGATTTGATTAGAAACCAAAGGCATCTTTGATATCAGCTCATCAAGTACTTTCATTTTCTTTATAAAAAACATAAAATTTCAGACCCTTGCAACTGCCCCATTTGTTTGCCTTCACTTTCAGCCTTACTCGGCTAAATTTTGAAAGGAATTTAGACAAAAGATAACAATTGAATAACAGTACAGAAAATTAAAGATCTCACACTAAACTTGAAAAAAGCTAAAATAAATAGACTGACTGCATCATAATTGAACCAACTTCTGATAAATGAGTCCTTTTTAAAATAAAAAGAGTAAAATCTGAGAACTCCCGAGACAGAGCATTACAAACAGTGAGCTAGAGAAAATTTACAAATGAAATTTAAGCTACGAAAAGAGCAATGCCAGACATGCTGAAACTTCAGAGAAAACAGCAGATTGGAATTGAATTGAGGCGCATGTTTAGAAGATTTCACCCGGACAATACAACAACTAGACCTTTCCAAAGGAGAACGATAAAATCTGAAAGGGCTCAACACGATTCTTGAGGAAAAAGAGCCTCATGATTCTCCAAGTGAGCTCACTTGCAGATTTAGGTATAAACCTACATTGGCATAAAAAGATGGAGCAAGAATGCATCAACATGTGTCTTTAAAGCCCTAAACTCCGAGGATTTGTGTTCCGGGATTGAAAAATAGAAGGCAGAGTTGGGCAAAATAGGAGTGTAAAAGATTACACGATTACTGAGTAATTGGTAGAGGTACTTTCAGAAGTGTAGGCAGACCTAGACCGATAATCTTTGGAATTTGTCAACATTATTTCTGATATTACTACATGAAAGTGAATAAAAATGAAATTGAGTGTTCACTTTTCAATGAGGAAAACTTTAAACGCAAAAGAATAAAGTCAGGAGCAAATTCGGTATTGATTTGAAGGAATGAAAGTTGAAAATTCGCCAAAGATTATGGTTTTGGTCCGCCTACACTTCTGAAACTACCTCTAATCATCAAACCTTTGAATGTTCATTAAATGTAGTCTTCACAGTTTTAAAATAAACTTTAGGGTCATTTTGTTTAGATCTATAATTCTTCTGTAACTAATATGACGGATGGCATGTAAAAAATCAGCCCTGATAAATAAAATCACCCTCCGAAAAATGTTGATTATGATCAACACGGACTTGGTATTATGTTTATGATACTTGGTAATCGTGTGATCGACTATCACCTCTATTTTCCCAACTCTGATAGAAGATAACACTGTACTTTTTGAGTGTAATAAGCACTTCCCCTTAAGATGATTTTCCACTCATGTTAAAGCAAATTTGATTCTCACTTGAGGTTCATTCCCCACAAGAAACGTGCGATGATCTTTCAAAGATAAAACAACAATAACCAAGAACAACAAAAACGTGCAAAAAAGCAAAGAATTAAACTTGTAGGACAGTCAGACAGCTGAGGTGTATTTTCAAAGTTCACAGACTACAGATGTTACAGCTGCATAAAAATGCAGATGTTGTACAAAAATGCACTAAAATTGCAGTTTAGAGCTGTCTAAATCACGACAGTAAAAGGGTTTGATGAAGATGTTTGATTTATTTTTAAATTTTTCAATGATTTCGCCCCTCTACACCCAAGCGAAGTCTGGACATATCTCTTCAATCTGTGCATGGAATCAATCTTGCATGACAAATTATTCCCAAGAAAATACCAACATTTCTCGTCTTTTCCCAGTCCCATCAGATTCCCCGTGAAATCCCAGTTTTCTTTGAGTGTAGCGACCCTCGCTATTGATGTACATCTGATTCGTGCATTTATCCTGTTTCATGTTATGTTGTGCTTCCTGAAAGTCAAAGGTAAAGAAAGCAATCTGCAATTCGTCTACTTCTTTTTTACAAAAAAAAAAAAATAAAAAAGGATATCCTAAAGACATGGTTTAGTAATAAGCAAGACCGCTTGTGTTTTGCATAACTTTAGGTCCCTTCCCTTCCTCAATATCATTGTAAAAGCCCCACTTGCAATTGTATGACCATCATATCAGGAATCAGGTGCTTCTGTTTCTCCCCATCCCCCAATATTTTGGTGGCTTGAGAAACTTATGGTTCTAAAATGCAGAAAAGAAAAGATTTGTCAGTTTTTTAAGGCACACCAGGTCGTTTCAGATAACTTCTGATCTCACAGTTCTTTGCAAACTTGCGCAGACAGATGAACATACATCTTTGCCGCAGATTCACTGCGATATCATCCTCGTTAAAAAATTGACCTCTTCACACAAATCACTTGAGCATCGTGCACTTATCATCGATCATCGTAAATAGCCAATCTTATATTACTTCTCTTAAATTGCAATAACTGACCAAGTCTATTGATTCGCTTGAGCGGGTTCAATGTTTTCAAGCAGTTGGTGATGCTGAAGCAAACCTACAAGACAGCGGAATATCAAGCTTCTGTGCATGTAAACAAAGAACAAAACTACCGTGGATAGTAATCAGCCAATAGACCCGTTTTTTTTCCCATCCGCTGCCCACCCGCTGCAGCGGCTGGCGTCCAGCAAATCGTTTCTCTCAATTCCGCTGGCAGCGAATGGATTCCATCTGCTGCCAGCAGATGCCAGTGGTCCCAGCGGCCTCTTGAGGCCGCTGGATAGGCCTTTTCTGTTTACATCTGTGTTTACAAATGGGCGAACCTAACCTCTTCAAGCAAAATCCAGGGAATTGACAGAAACGGTTCGCTGGACCGATGGATCAGTGCAGTCCCAGCTGAATTCTTGCTGGATCAGTGCAGTAGATGGGAAAAAAACGCATCTAATATCTGCCCACTGCACTTAAGAAAAGCACCTGACGGAGCATGAAAACCCTTAGATCCCCTGAAAAGTACTCAAACGTTTGTGTGTCTGCAGTTTTCATCCCCATGAACACTATGCTGCATCCATGCCCAGTCTGACCGCTTGCATTGAAAAGCAGGGTGACAATTTTTGATGCCACTAACACATTCACTCCTGCGTGACAGGCTTCGTTTATGAACTCTAAGACCAGAACATGATGATTGATTGAATTGCAACAGCATTTTGAACAACTATCGGTAATGCGTTTGGAAATATTTTCTGACAAGGTCAAAGAGACAAATTCTTGGTGTTTGCTCTCATCAACTCTGCTATCGGAAAACATTTATACAGCTCGTGACAAACATATTTACGAGCTTTCCGCAGCAGCAAAGAGGGTGCAGAGCAGCCTGCGCAAATTACACAACTTGCAATAAAAATGACTACAGGTAGAGAAAAATGTGCATATTCGGATGAATATAGAGTGCCGAGAATTTTGCTTATTGATGTGCAGCGGATGTCTCGAAAAGAAGATGATAAGAGCCGCAGTCGAAAGAGTAAACAAGGGGTGAGATCAGTGAATAAGCAAAGAAAATGACCAACGATATCGCATGCAAAAATGCAGTGCTGTCTAAAGACACACGCACAGCAACTTGTCAGAATTGTCAAGAACCGAAATCCTATTATCTTTGGTCTTTATGACAAAACAGTTACAAGTTGAATGATAATACTGCGGAAACAAACAATGATCAGCACTGAAAAGAAAAAGAGACTTATCTCTAGGGCATTAGAAAAGGATTGTGAGGTATGAAAGCAGAGAAAAAGAGAAGAGACTCGTAAACAGCTATGTGCTGAGAATTGGGGTTCAAAGCCAAAAGGAGTAAAAAGCTAGCATGTACAGCAGACGAAGATATAATGAAGAATAGGCTTCATCCATGATGGACTCCAAAAAACTTTTAGAGACAAAAGATACTGGTGGGAGGACATACTAATGAATTGAAATGAGATGTTAACAAGAGGATATACAAGGAATTACGAGTTGTTAACACGGAAAACAGAACAAAGGGATATCCGACAATGCGTAGCATCGAAAAGAAGGTAGAATGAAGCACATGGTTCCCAGTGACAGTTGAGGAGAATAAGAGTGCGGCTACTTTTTGATACACTGAATAGATTAAAAAAGCTCAATAAAACAGCTACACAGTAAATTACAATGAATTTTCACCGATTGATCAAAGCTTCAATGCACAAAATTTAACTTCACGACGCCAGACACAGACACAATAGAAGAAACCCGGAATGCGGCGCAAGACAAGACAAGAGGACCAAGAGATTTTGCCGGAGTCGGTACGGGACGGGAAAAAAAGTTAGCTTTTTTTTGGATTTTTTCCTCGTGCGGCGGCAGACAAGCGCATGTGCCGATTGTGGCTCTACCGTGTAGAGAAAAGAGCAACTACACCATCTAATTTAATTTCAAAAGGCATTTACATTTTCACGGTAATGTCTTTCCTGTCTTATTTTCAGGACAATCTAAAGATTAATTTTATGTGATAATTGTTACAAAGTTGAAAGAAAGCTGTAACGTTTCCAAAGAGAATGTTCATTCGTCGTTCATCCATCTAATTTACAAAATTTAGGTGTTTTTGTGACTAAAATTGTATGTAGCGGGCAGGTAGCGGGGGCCATAATTAAACCAATCAGCGTAGAGCTTAGAAACGTTTAGGCTAAAAATGTATCCAATAGGAAAGTCGTACGCAAACGTTCTCATTCGCAATTTTGCGATGTTGCTGTTGCTGTTGTGTTTTTTTGGCGACTCCATCTGAGGAAGTGGAAATTGTTAAAGTGTATGTAATCAACTGGAGGCATCCGTGTCAGTAATGGATTTATTTGTCAATTTCCTCAAGTTACTGTGTATTCCGTGTTTAGCTTATTAGATACGTGATTAATTCTTCTCATAAATTCTTCCACAATGAACCTTTTGTAGGTAAGTGGCGTCATTTTATCTCGGTTTCCCTTCGCTGGGAAGCTTTGTCGATAACTAACAGTCTCCTGACTTTTATTTATTTTCCCATTTCAGTTAGTCTAGCTTCTTCAGCCTACCGTCTTTATTCAGAATGGGATTTAATGTTTGTCTGTATCTCCATGCACTTCAGCATTCTGAAAAAAACTCAATCTTGTTTATACCTGTTGGACTTTGGTTATTGACAATTTTTGAATGGGTGACTGATAGTTAGTGTTTCAGGTTCTGATTTTGGAATCTCCTCCTGAATTTTCACCTGTGAAATTAATGGTATTAACTAGATCCGTTCTATTGGATATTGAGCTCTTCAAAGGTTCCTCATTCTTCAAAGTTGTGAGCAGAACCATAATGTCCATCTCCTATCTATTTTCTGAACTCAGTGGTGTGGCCTACTTAGCAAAATTTAAAACTAACCAATTTGCGGTTCATCTGTATTCCACCCTTCCTTTTTTGTAGTTTCAGTTTCTACCAATGCTTACCATCATCAATGCTCCAACGGTGGAATGCTCTCTTATTCTCAGGTTCCACCAATTTTCAATCCTTTCCTTTTTCAGCGCATTTCAAGGCAATCTGCAGAAAGTCTTGTTTCACCACCTTTCAGACTCTTGGTACTGTTTATTTTCATTCTAATCGATGTCTTGCTTTGTAACTGATTACTGTAGGTTATTTTCCATCCTGTGCATCTACCTTTTTTCCAAAGTTGAGAGGTGAAAATACTGTTTGTTTCGGTAGACTGTCTTCTGAGCTGAGACGGTAGACAGTTTTCATCTCCATATTGGTACTTAAAAGATTTTTTTTGTTCCAGTACAACCTCAGTGTTAGTTCTCACGTACAAGCTTTTAAGTCAAACTGTTCCTCTTAGAATTGCACCCAGATAAAACTTGCATTTTTGTCTCTTGTTTGCAATACTTACAGAATGGTACAGCTCAAGCATTTTGGATATTGAGCTCTGACGAGTCTGATTCTGAAATGTATCGCTGGGCGGTTGGCTAGCCATGGTGCAGATTTCTGTGCGTACCAACTGCTTTTCTAATGCGTTTTGAAGGATTTGAGAAGTAGGCACCACTGCTTGTTAAAAACATACAAAAAACGAATAGGAGTATATTAATATTGTCGTTGAAATTATACGAGTTCTACAACCAGCGGAAGCCTGCTGCTATTTAATGCAATTTTTCAGCTATCTTCGATGGAAAAGTAGGCTGTTTTTCGTATGTGGATGAAATTTTCAAATTTCTATGGACTTCTATGGTCGCTATTTTTCTCTTTAATATAATTACATCAATTTAAAGTGAAATGTGTGTTTACATCCTATAAGGAAAGCAGTCCTCGGCCTACTTGAATTCATCAATTGACCATTACCTCTGTACTTTTCAGTGTAAATATAAAACAAACTTCTTTTTCATTTTCAGGCATATTGCAGAACACATGTAAGATGGTTTTCCCATTGATAATACATTGATAAGCTGGCGTCATTTAAATGAATCGCTGGCTTCGTTTGAAGGAAAATATGGTAAGTTGAGTTTACTTTTTCCATATTCCTCCTTTTCCCGTCCATATTTCTCTCCTAAATTAAATTCTTATAATCCCTGAACAAGCTTGTTTTCCATTTTGAAAAGTCAAGCGCCCATTGAACAATTTGCGTTAGCTTCTCATGAATACTAGTAAGAAAATCAATAGCATATAAAAGTTAAAGTGTTTTTCAGCCCACATTTTCAGGTTCAGACAGTTTTGATCGTATCATAAAATGTTTCATATCTGACTATTGTTTGAAACATCTGAAATTTGTAACAACTTTTGCTATCTGTATATTATCTGTCCTCTTGTTCATTAGGAACAACGTGCGTAGCGAACTTATGATTTGAGTGGCTGTACTTTACTACTACTAACGTCTAAAATCAGTAGCCTTGCAAAAGTTGGCAGGCTGTAGTGATTTCAATGCAAGCTCACTTCATACTAATAATTCTTTTAGATGATAAATGTCCCCCGCCAACTCTTGTGAAACAGTTTCGAACAATTCAGTCCCAGCACAAATCTAACATTATGCGAGCAGATTTTTTTGTTAAATTTAAAATGAAGGGCTTTTAAAAGTATAAGTATAAATAAAGAATGAAGCAAATATTTAGAGGTCGTTTCAGAAGTGTAGGCGCACCTAGACTGATAATCTTTGGAATTCGTCAACATTATTTCTCATGTTACGAAATTAAAAGTAATAGAAATGATTGTGAGCATTGGCTTTTCATTGAAGAACACTTTAAAATAAAAAGTTGCAAGTCGGAAGCAAGTTTTGTTTTGATTTGAAGGAATGAAAATTAAAAATTTGCCAAAGATTTTGATCTAGATGTGCCTACACCTCTGAAACAAGCTCTTTCAGAGTTGTTGGCCAACCTAGACCATAATCTTTGGCAAATTTTCAATTTTTACTGCCTCAAATCATAACGAAACTTGCCTTCAACCTTAAATCTTTGACTTCTAAGAGTTCCTGAATGAAAAGCCAACGCTTATATTAATTTTTGTTAATTTTCATTTTGTAACGCGAGAAATAATGTTGAAAAATTCCAAAGATTATCAGTCTAGGTGCGCCTACACTTATGAAACGAGCTCCACCCAAGAGTGTCGTTTATGAATGCCCCCCTCCCCTATTTTGCTATGTTTATTCTGCTCAAAATGTAACTTAAGTATCAGCAAATATGTTTCTAATAGTGCTAGTAGTTTCAAGCCAGTTCTATCTCTATTATCTCTAAAATTGTAGGATTATTCTCTGCATCATTGTGTAATTTAATATTTGGTGTTATACTGTTCGCTGCATTACTCCCTCATATGATCCAGAATTTTTTAACTAACTCCCAAATCCCCCAGTCTGTTGTAAATCTCTATGGTACATTAATTACTTGATCATACATAATTTTCATGCGGGTTTTATTTGCCCCCGATTTCTAATTTTTTTGTTTCGTTTCGCTGCGAAAGACAATGCCGGTCTTCTCTTTGTTTTTTTCCCTCTGATTTGTAATTCCGTAATTTTTGCTCAGCCTAAGAAATACCGTCCAAAGATTTAGATTGATCATAGTTTAGGAAGTTTTGATGTGATGTCACAGAAGTGCTGATGAACTGTTCTGTGAGGAGACGAGGGGGTAATTACGGTGAATCGAATTCGTTAAATCGAATGGGCTTGCAACCATCTCCTCACCTCTTCGTACTTCAGTCGACAGGGATTCCGACTGGTCTCCGCTCCCTGTAATCTCGGCCGACGAAAGTATGAAGAGTTTGGAAAGTGGTTACGACTGGTTACTTGCGCGATTTAGTTGCCCAGTAGCAAGCCCATTTTACTTAACGTACTTATTATTAGCATTGTTAAAAAAAAATAGGTTAAATGAAAGGGCTAACTAGGGTTGTGCAAAACTAGGGTAGGGTTGTGTCGGTATTTTTCGGTATTTAGCTATATCTCTGACTGCAGCCTCTAAACGATTGAGACTGATAAAACTGCCGTGGGTGACGTAAGTCAGAAGCCAACTAAATACTATGAAACTGTCAAAGTAGTATTTCTATATCATAATACCTTTGAATTCCCTTAAAGTTATGTAAAATACGGAACTGGCTGATTTTTTCGGTATTTTACAAAACTTTTAGGGAATTCGAAGGTACTTTGATGCGGGAATGCTATGTATCAATATTTTGACAGTTTTATAGTGTTTAGTTGGCTTCTGGCTCACGTCACCCACGGCAGTTTTATCAATCTCACTCATTTAGAGGCTGCAGTCAAAGACAGAGCTAAATACCGAAAAAATACCGAAACCAGTACCGCACAACCCTACTTCATCATTCCGCGTGTCCCTTGTTTTTAGTCATTTCCTGAATTAAAGTGAAAAGAGCATCTTTGTGAATGGTAGTATTTTTTAAATTATTCAAATGTATATAAGCAAATTAGTTTGTTGATTTGTCATCTTAGTGAGCGATTAAACAATCTTTTATCATTTTTCATAATAATTTTTTTTTTTTTTTTTTTAATGTAATTTTTTCCCTATTTTTTGAATTTTTGTTGTTCATGTACGCGGTCATTCGTTTGGTTAGTATTCAGCCCTCTGAAAGAGAATGTGCTTTTGTGTATTTTTGTCTGTGTGCATGTATCACTGATCTTTGGATAATCAAACTGGGTTTAATAGTTAACCTTTGCACACAAGACTGAGATGGAGGTAATATCATTTGGTCTTCCAGGAAAACTGGAAGTGTTCCATCTCAAAATGATACCTAACGTTTTGAAACTTTGATTCCTATTATTATGAAAATCCTTAGTCAGTTGAATGCAGAGGACAAATTTAGGGTTCGATTTCTCATTTATTAAGTTAAAATTTTTAAATCTTGTTTTTAAGTAAGAGGACAAACTTGGTGATGCTAAATATAACGGTGAACTGTATAGGAATACCACTGTAGGCATCTAGGAGCGTAATAAGCTATTCCATTCCAAGGTGATATTTAATTGAAAATTTTCAAAGACCCTTTTTCCCATGAAAAACAAGATTTTTATGCTATCATAAATTTTATTTGCACCGAAACTTTGCAATCTGTCCAACGCCAACCCATCTAAAACGATCTCTATCAAATCTACCTTAATCTGTAAACCTTTGCCAATTATTCACCCCAACAATCACTCATCTCCAAAAAGTTCTGTAACTTCTCTTTTAAATGAAAGAAATTTTTTTCTGTAGATTTAATTTAGTCACTTTTTTTTGTTAAATGTGGACTTAAGATGTTTCAAAATTAAGTCGTCGGAAAACAACTGAATCATCAAATTAGTTGGGCAAACTGCTAGATAAGTCACTAGTTGCTCAGGTAGACAGCTACTTGGAAAAAAATAGTCGGTAAGATTTACTATCATGATGATTAATTTCTGCAGCTGCCAAAAATATGGTAAACTTGACCATACATCGGGTCAGGGGTGCAAAATGTTCCAAAACTTCGGAAATTTCACGCGATCCATGACTTATTTCCTCACAGGATTTTAAAAAATTTCCTCACAAAAATTTGAAAGTGATGACTTTTTTTTGGCTTATTTTAACATTTCAACACCGTATGTTCGCAAAACGGCCGATATTTTCCCCATTTTTTACACGATTTTCCTGGGAAATCCTTAGTGCCATCATTAAAAAAAAAAAAAAAAAAAAAATGGGACAAATTTCCTCACTTTCCCAGAAATTTCCTCACTTTCACGCGATCCACGGATCGCTAGATCGGGCACATTTTGCATCCCTGCATCGGGTTGAATGAAATGAACTAGAATCAATGTAAATTCAACCCAATATCTGGTAAAGTTTACCATCTTTTTGGCAGGTGCAGAAATCAGTCATCAAGATGTAAATCTTACCAACTATTTTTTTCCGTGTATTGTTGTTGTTTCAGGTTAGTTATTGACTTTAGCAACTAATGACTTATGTAGCTGCTTGCCGGACTAATTTGATGATTTAGTTGTTTTTTTACTTAGTTTTGAACTAGTTTTGACCAAGTCTAGTCAAATGTGACAAGATAGCAATTTTCAAGGTGTGGTTTTTTTGAAAGGATTGTTATATTTCTGGTCGTTATTTTTGACAATTATTGTTTTACTCTTCAAAATTTTCAACTGTATCTCCTTGCTTCAACATTTTTACTGGCTTCAAATGTGATTCGTGCGGTAGAAAGGAAATAGTTTTTATTTTACTTTTGAACCAATCAGGGTTGGTGAAACTCCAGCTCATTCAGGGTTGCCGAAAATGCCCGATTTAGCAATCCGCTGATTACGTGAAATTCAGGAAATTTGCCCGGCAAAAATTTTTTCCCAAGAAATTGACTAGAAAGTTTGAAAATATCAGTCACTTTCACACAAGGTGTTCTAACATGTCAGAAGATGCAAAAAAAAAAAAAACTAGTCACTTTCCAAGTTTTTGTAAGGAAAATTTTTAAAAAATCTTGTGAGGGAAAAATCCCAGATTGCATGACATTTTCGGCGTTTGGGTAACATCTTGTACCCCTGGGGGCTGAATCTGCACTTTTGGACAAGACAAGATAGCGGAAATCAACCTATCCCATTGGTCTAAACGGCGTCACGTGACAAATTGTGAGTCATTCGATGAACTTAGGAGTAATTTTTCTGAAATGCACGACTGAAACGACTTCAAATCTGTCACGTGACGCCGTTTAAACAAATAGAAATGATCGATTCCTGCTGTCTCGTCAGGAAGAGCAGATTCAGCCTCCAGAGCTCACTGCAGATTTTATATGAGGAAGTTTTCATTAGGTATCAAAATTGATTTTTCTTTAACTTTCATGCAGAAGATCTTTTATAATCAAACAGCCGAGCCGTTTGCTGCGAAAACGTGAGAATTATGAGCTATAGCAAAGAGCTGGAGCAGCTGGGTTCTCATTCTTATTCTTTCACACGAAAGATCTTTTTTAATCAACTTTTTTATAGTTCATACTTTTTAAAGTCTTATTTCTTTCAAGAGAAAGTTGAACTGAAGAGTGAAAAGTTCTTTTTTTTTCACCCGATTCCCCTCTTTAATTTTTAAATAATATTGCATTTTGCCCTGTTTCCCTTGGTTTTGCTCTGGTCAGCTGAACGTTTAAATAATTCTAGTTTGCCCTCTCTAAGCGACCTTTTCCCCATGCTCTTCTGTAAGTTATATCTCTTGTCTCTTCATCCAATAAAATTAGTGCTTCTCTTGTCCATATTTATCTCCGCCTTTATTTCCCTGAAAATATTTCTCCGTTTTCAGTTTTTCTGTTCCCTTTAGTCTCCTATTTGTATTTGCTATCTAAAATTCTGCGATGATTAATCTCATGAAATTGTAAATAATAATTCTCCTATTCTCAAATTGTTTCTGACAATCTTTGAAAATGTTTCCTTCGCCTTTTTTTTTGTTTTTGATTAACTCCAAATTTCTTTTCTGAGTTTCAACTTTTATTCTAAGGTTTACTTTATTTTTAGTCATGAAAAATATGACTTAATTTGTTGCAGTAATGAATTCATTACCTGAGTCAAAAGCCAGGTTTTTTCGTATCTTCTAGCGATATTTTAGTATTATACTCTCATCCTTGAGGATATGTCTTCAGCTGAGGTAAACATGCATTTATTAAACCTACCAGTACTATTATTATTTACCTTTTTCGTTACAGTTGCTCTTTTAAAGGTTTAAAATTCTTAATTGCCACTCGTCTTTCAATTTTTGACTTTATTACCACGTATTTCAATTTTCAATTCTCTTACCTTTCTATGAAAAGCATCAAACTTTCGTTTGAGTTTAGTCAATTTTATGTTTTCCTTTTTTTTCGCAACTGTAAATTGATTTTTTTTTCCCTCTCTATTCCTAGTAATGCATGATAAGTTTACTCTGTTACTCAGTATTTTTGATGATTTTTAAAAATTCGCTGATTAACTGCTTAAAGCGATTACCTTCTGTTTTCTTTCTTTTTCATCGTTTCATTGTTTAAATATCGGTTTTGTGGATGCCTCTAAATATGTCCATTTTTTTTCTTTCTTTTTTTTTGCTTCTTTTTACTAAATTTGACACCGTTTTCATGTTTCTCTGGAAATTCATGACTTCTACTGAGCTTATCTGACACACAAAAAGAAATAATAATTAGATGGAAAAATTAAATTTCAAGTGAATCGTTTTCTATATTTCACGCCGTTTCCATGTTTCTCTGGAAATTCATGACTTTTACTGAGCTTATCTCACACACGAAAAGAAATAATAATTAGATTGAAAATTTATCATTTGAAAAATTAAATTTCAAGTGAATCCAAAGAATTTTTTTGCTGCCGTTTTCTAAATTTCAAGCCGTTACCATGTTTCTCTGGAAATTCATGACTTTTATTGAACTCATCTCACACAAGAAAAAATAATAATTAGATTGAAAATTTATTGTTTGAAAAATTAAATTTCAAGTGAATCCAAAGAATTTATGTTGACTGTCAATTAGATTTTCGTAAGAAAAAGAAAACAAATGTAAAAATACTAGTGAAGAAATGGATAAATTTCTGAGCTTGTAGCATATTTACCTTTTTTGAAAGTTCAGTTATCGGGTTTTTGAAATATCCATTTTGCATAGTCCTCATCATCTACCAGAAGGAAAATTCAAGTTATGGACCTGCCAAGTATTGAAGCAATTGAAGAATCACTGAAGTGACTTTTTCAAGATCAGAGCTTTCAAATTTTGTTCAGTAAACTTTATTACAGTAAACCTTATATTTCTTGACTCACCCCCTCTCCCCTGTTTGGTATTTCCTATTCTTTGCTCATCAAGCTCTTTGTCAGAGCTAATTCATCATAATGCATTAATTTTCTTTTCATCGAAGAGCCGTAAAGTGTTCTTAATTAATTCAAATCAGTATTTATTTTTTTTAATCATAGTTGTCAGCAACTTTTTACTGTTTATCCAGAATGATGAGCTTTTGTTTTTGAACTAGTAAGCGTTTATGCTTCGAAATTTCAATTTTCACCACAAATTACTCTTTAATACTACATCCTCAGAGTCACATGGATGTCTTTTTGGTCACCAAGTCATGCTCAGAAGGCAAATAAATCTCATCTTTTACAAATTTTTTGAGCCTTTTATACTGTTAATTTTAATATGCGGAAGTAGTCGCCTGAATCTGCTCTGTCATCTGAAATTGTTGATTTTATTTTTAAAAAAAAAAAAAAACTTCCAATCAATGAAAGTGTCTTCTTTGACATCATGCTCTAATTCAGTGGCGTGCCGTAGGTAATTTCAGTGTCATATACTGGTGAACCGTTCAAGAAAGGGATACTCTTTTGAAGGGGGGGGAAATCTCTTAAATTAAACTTCTTTGATTTGTAATTTTAACTTGACCTAATTTCTGGAAGCACTCCGCAAGAAGAAAATACTCAACACCAAGAAATGAAACTGTACGATCGCCTTAGGTAACGAAGGTTACATGGACGGCACGCCACTACTTAAATCTTTCGCTCGGAGCCTGCCTTTTGGTTTGGTAAGCGATCAAATACATGCCTAGCACACTCTTAGAGTTTTTGGATTCATCTCCTCCCCCTTTTTTTTAACTCGCGTAGCTTTGCGGCGCTATTGTGAGCATTATCCATTATTCTTTTAATTTCTTTTTATGATTTGAGTAGATCTTTCGAAAAGTTCAACAAGTTTTGAACAATCTTCAAACTTTTGTTTGTGTTGCAGGAACATTTTAAAACCTAGTTAGAAGTTCAATCTACATTTTTTTATCTAACCTTAAATTTGTGATCCAAATTCGTCTACAATCTCTGCTTTTGGCCCAATTCTGTTAACATTCATCCTGTTTGTCTCGAACGGGCCTTCTTTTCGTCTCTAACTTTTTGATCATTTGAAGTAAAAGATGAGATATTTGAATTAAATAATTAAATCAATAATCACAAACATTTTATTTATAATTTTTAACCAGGACCTTTCTAAAACCTATTTAGAGGTAAAGTTCAATCTACCTTTTTTTTATCTAACCTTGAATTTGTGATCCAAATTCATCTCCAATCTCTGTTATTGGCCCAATTCTGTTTACATTCATCCTGTTTGTATCAAACGGGCTTTCTTTTCGTCTCTATTTTTTTTATCATTGAAAGTAAAAGATGATATATTTGAATGAAATAATTAAATCAATAATAACCAACTTTTTTTTTTTTTTTTTTTTTAATCAGGAACATTCTAAAACCTATTTAGAGGTAAAGTTCAATCTACCTTTTTTTATCTAACCTTAAATTTGTGATCCAAATTCGTCTCCAATCTCTGTTATTGGCCCGATTCTGTATACGTTCTTTCTGTTTGTAGCAAACGGGCTTTCTTTTCGTCTCCTATTTTTTCTATCATTGAAAGTAAAAGATGAGATATTTGATTAAAATAATGAAATCAATAATAATGAATTAGAATTAATTATAATGATCACTAATTGTAAGCTTGATAATAATAATTTTTATTGCCAGTCTGATTTTCCTGCCATTCTCTCTTCTGAAACTCTAAATTTTGAAGCTGCCTCTCAATTCAGCTACATCAACATTTTTAAATGAAACGTATTGCTATTTTCTTTTTTTTTATTTTTGCTTACGTTGAATCGTCTTTCATTGTAGAAGTAATCAAATCGAAAATTGTTTCCGTTTTATTAGTGGTAATCTGTCAGCTCAATTTTTGTCTGTAATTTTAAAAGATCAATCAAACAAAAATCAATAGTTTCAAAAATTTCATTACTTTAATTTGTGCTCCTACAAACAAACAAACAAACAATCAATTATTGAGAAGGTAGAGTTCTGTTTGATTAATTGATTCATTAGTTTCATCGTTCAAATCTTTCCTGTCTCTTGCCAATTTTCATTCAGGAAGCACTTTCTGTTTTTATGTTTAAAGACGGCTAATTGGAATCCATCTGTTACCTAAAGACTGCTGCGTAATCAGCAACAGTATTGCAAGAATATTATTTTTTTATCGTAATGTTTTCTCGTATATTTCATTGGTCCTTCCTTTATCTATCCACTTATCTTTTTTAAGTTTTACCTTTTTTTTTATTATTTCTAAACTATCTTTTGTTCAAATATTGTAAGAATTTTTACTATCTTCTGTCTCTCAGTTGCTTTTCTTTTTATTTTTTAATTATAATTTTTCCATTCAACTGGGGGGTAGAGGGATGCTCATAGCCATTATTTTAATTAATGTAATGCCTGTAGCATAATTTTCCTAAACTTAAAGTCCGATAAAATCTTTGTTTTTTTGAAAACTGAGTAACCTCTGAAACATATAAACAGACGGTATTAATCTTTTTGCGGCTGTTTTTTGGGATAGTTGTCATTTTTTCAGCATTATTTAGACGAAACTTTCTGCTGCGGATTTTATTCATTCTTGTCTCCTACCTATCACATATTCTTTCTTGAAAATAATCCACCTTGGAGTTTCTTACATCTTTAATTTTTTGTGGATTGAAGGGGCAATGTCAAAAATGCGGTTGTTGCAAACTTTTGCGATAAGCAGTATATATTTCTTAAGTAAAATCAAGTAAAAATTACCTCGAGTGCTTTACAAAATTAAGAAATTCACTAACAAAATAATTTTCAATTTTAAGGGGTTATGGCAGAGCTACCCTAGTACTACGGGAGATTCCCATCTAATTTGTCTATCTCTCTCTGTAGAAACACTTAGAGAAAAGCCTCAAATTAGATAGTCCTATCAGAGTCCTACCCTGAGATTCACCAGCGTAGCTTTTTTTATTACTCCTCAACTTTAAAGTCATTTTGTGAGTCTGTGGGTGAATTTTGCAATTTTTTAATCTGCTCATCGTATTTTTTGCTGGATTGTACTGTATGCTAGAATGCACCAATCATCGGCATATTGCAATTGTTAGCAAGAGCCCTATTTACTACCTTACTAATTTCAGCTATAAATCTACCATTGTAAACATTTGATAAAACTTCGATTGTAGAAAAATGCCTCATTTTGTGGCTGGTTTTTTAAAATAATGGCTCTGTCAACAAGACCAGACTGGTATTGCCTTTGAAACGTGGTAAATCAAATCAATTAAAGCGAAGTAAGATTTGGTTTCTATCAGTCGTATATCACTAAAGAAGATATTAGCTCATAAAATAGCATTTTTAGGGCATCTGTAGGTTTCAAACTGGTTTAAATGGGAAACTTGAAAGGGTAGCGCCGTATAAAAGTACCGGTTTTGAACTGCACGATTTTCTTTTTAGTCACCCTCATTTTTTCACAAAGTGTGTAGTAAGGTGATTTTAAGTATGTTGTTTTGCTTCAATTTAAAAATTATTGTATCCTTTTTTTTTCTGATCTTTGACTAATGATTTTGTTTCTGTGCTGCTCAGGGTGATGATCCTCCATTTTTACCCGTGGGCACTGAAGTTAGTGCCAAATACAGAGGAGCATTCTGTGAAGCAAAAATATCTAAAGTTGTTCGAAGCGTCAAGTATAAGGTATGTCTCCGTTGCTCTTTTTTCCCGTCTTTTTCCCCATCTTTTTTTTTCTTCCTCTTCCTTTTTTTGCTGCTCTTCTTTTCACTTTCTCACACTAACGAAGTTGGAAATGGAGAAAGTATTGCGATGGCGTTGACGTCTGTCTGTCTGTATCCCGGCACATAGCGGAAGCCAGGATATTGGTCTTCTCTCTCTTAGCCCATTTAAACGCATGTGTAAGAAAAGGACAGAAACAGGGGCTGAAGTCACGTGACAGCCCCTTTATCCATCCTTTTCTAACACATGCGTTCAAATGGTCTAAGAGAGAGAAACACAATATCCTGGCTTTGGCTATGTCCCGTCCTGGCATAACTCTTGAGCCAATGGTCCATATCCCATATCTGCCCAACTTTTTTGAACATGTTGGGTGTTTTTTGGTGTTTTTCTCCAAAAACACCACATTTGAGTTAAACAAAATTAAAATTTAAAAATTGTGAAATTTTCTGGTCCAGCTAAATTATAGCTGCTGAATGGTCACAACATTGATTTTTGAGTTGAATTGGCCTAAATTTACCATAAAAATACACCAATTCAGTGACTAACCTTTTCTCTGCTGATTGTTGTTGTTGTTGTTTTTTTTTTGTTTTTTTTTTTTTTAAAACTGGTATTTAGCAATAATGTACTTTTTTTTTGAGTTAACTCGTGATAAAAGTTTTATCACTTTAATGAAGTTGTCAATGTCATTCTAATTGTTGCTCTACTTTTCAGGTAATAAGCAAATCTGGGACTGGACCTAGCTTTTTTGTACCAGAAGATAGGATCAGAGGAAATATTAGAGTAAGTTGAACCATGACATCAGTCAAATTTGATTAAATGTAGATCAATTCTCCTTGAATGCGCCGTTCTTTTGCACAAAAGAATTTCATTGAAATTTTGTACGGGCCCTTTCAACAAGCTGTAGGGATAGAGAGGATTTGGGGGACGTGATATTGAAACTTCAAGGAGGTAGCCATGATGGCTGTGGCGTAGCCAGGAATTTTTCTATGGGGGGTCCTGGGTCTGAAAATTGTCAAGGGGGGAGTCCAAAGATGCTAATTTGGTAAAATTTGTCTGAAAACGCAAAAAATTACCTTTTTTTAGGACAAAGTTTGGTGTCAAGGGGGGGGGGGGGGTCCAGACCCCCTGGACCCCCCTTGGCTACGCCACTGCATGATAGAAATCTCTTATGGGCAATCTACACGCGCTTGGTTTGTACTAAAACTTTCAAAAGAAAGCCAAGTCAAAATTTTTACTCCTTCAAATATCAGTAAGCTTTGAGCAATTTAGTGACTTTCAAGTGTTCAAGGACTGAGCAGAATGCCCATTTTAGAGTTGGTATGTCTCGTAAAATCGAAAATTTGATTAAAAACAACCGAAAAATTTAGCAATAAGAATTTTGGCCAGGATAGTTTCTTTTGAAAATCATAGTTTGAATTGCAATACAACGTAACCCTTTTCAAACATAGGGATTTTAGACTCACTACTGCTGTAAGTTTTATTGTTTGGAAAGAGGGGGGGGGATTTTGTATCATCATCAAATCTCATCGTTTTTTTTTTTATTTTTCATTTTCAGTTGGGAGGTTATGTGGAAGTGAAGAACGACAAGAGCCAGTACGTTGAGTGCAGTATAACAAAAATCAAGGATTTGAGTCAGTACACGGTGGTGTTTAATGACGGTGATATTGCGACGCTTCGAAGGACAGCTCTCTGTTTGAAGTCAGGCCGACATTTTGCGGAAAGTGAAACGTTAGATCAACTGCCTCTTACTCATCCGGAGCACTTTAGCACTCCTGTGATTAGCGCGAGTAGCACAAGTAATGCGAGTAATAGGAGAGGTCGGAGAAACAGACTGTAAGTTCTACGTTTTCTCATCCCTTTTTTATGGTCAGATTAATGATACGTGATTGTTGCTTTTTTCTTAGGTCGTGTACAATTTTCTCATTTTTTTTTTATAGTTCTCAACAAAATTCGTTGCCAACAGCTATGGTAGAGCCCGTTTCAGAAGTGTAAGCGCACCCTAGATGGATCATAATCTTTGGCAAATTTTCAATTTCCATTCCTTCAAATCAAAACAAAACTTTGCTTTGACTTTAAATTTTTGATTTTCAAGTATTCCTCAATGAAAAACCAACGTTCTAATCCATTTTTATCAATTTTCATTTTGTGACAAGAAAAATAATTTTGACAAATTCAAAGTATTATCGGTCTAGGTGCGCCTACATTTCTGAAATGACCTCTACTTGTCAATAGTAAAATCAACTAAATATGGAATTCAAAGTTACGATTCACTAATTTACATAGAGTAAAGTTATTATAAATTACTGGACAGTAGCTCCTCAATACTATACGCAGTAGTGGCGGCTCGCCAGGTGAGGCACCAACGAAAAACCAACGTTCTAATCCATTTTTATCAATTTTCATTTTGTGACAAGAAAAATAATTTTGACAAATTCAAAGTATTATCGGTCTAGGTGCGCCTACATTTCTGAAATGACCTCTACTTGTCAATAGTAAAATCAACTAAATATGGAATTCAAAGTTACGATTCACTAATTTACATAGAGTAAAGTTATTATAAATTACTGGACAGTAGCTCCTCAATACTATACGCAGTAGTGGTGGCTCGCCAGGTGAGGCAAGTGACGCGACAGGGAGCCATCGCCTCACATTTTTTTAAGTTGGAGAAAAAAAAAAATTAAAAAAGTAACATATAAAGGTTGAAATGGTTATTATTCCATCATCCTTTGTTTCAATAGTCCAAAAAGTATGAATGGAACATAAAATTTTCAAAAAAGTTTATGTGAAGAGCGTTTCAAAAAAAATCCTGTGCACCTCTCATTTTCGTTGCCTCACCTTTACGAGCCGCCAGTGATACGCAGGCTTTCAATAATACAGTGTTTTTACAAAATACAGCCTAAATACAGCCAAGGTATACAAATAGTCGACACTCTTACCTTTAACATATATTTTTCTGAATTTTTATCTTTACAAGAATCACACAGTTTTCTTGTTGAACGTAGAGAGTCAAAACAGAGGCTCAAATGGAGTGACACCCGTTACCTCGCTTTTTTGGTCACTATCAATTCGATACAAATATTTTCTAAACATCTTTGTATGAGCACTAATCTAGAAACAAAGCTCTTTCTAATCATGGGGTTAGGGTTGTGCGGTACTGATTTCGGTATTTTTCCGGTATGTAGCTCTGTCTTCGACTGCAGCCTCTAAATGAGTGAGATTGATAAAACTGCCGTGGGTGATGGAAGCCAGAAGCCAACTAAACACTATAAAACTGTCAAAGTATTGATACATAGCATTCCCGCATCATAGTACCTTCGAATTCCCTAAAAGTTATGTAAAATACCGAAAAAATCAGCCAGTTCGGTATTTTACATAACTTTAAGGGAATTCAAATATATTATGATATAGAAATGCTACTTTGACAGTTTCATAGTATTAGTTGGCTTCTGACTTACGTCACCCACGGCAGTTTTATCAGTCTCACTCGTTTAGAGGCTGCAGTCAGAGATATAGCTAAATACCAAAAAAATACCGAAATCAGTACCGCACAACCCTACATGGGGTATTTTATAGTTTATTCCTTTTTTGAACTGTAGTAAATTTGTTTTAAAGTTGTGCCCCTGTGACACCCGGGACCGTGGAATGTCCCTCCTGTGTTTAATCATCATCAAATGTTGAATATCGATGAATTTTTTTTCTATCTTCCAGGGATGATGACAGTGGAGACGAAGAATTAGTCTGTACGAAAAGCAAACAATACAAGAGTAAGACGGAAAAAGAGGCTGATATCGGAAAGGTAGTCTGCGTGGAACTGTCTGACAATCGCAAGAAATTGTCAAGAGACAATTGGTTTCCAGGTAATTTGCATCCTAGTATTGTCCTTCCGCATTTGTAAACAAAGAACTGTCAGAACCGAAGCTATGGGAGCGTTCTACAGGGTGTAAAAAAAAAAAGGAGCAGCTCCGAATAACTCGAGTATGGGTTCGAATTTAATAAAACGCTGAAACACGGGTTCCATTATTTTGAGGGGGACATCTTTTAGGGGGGTTGCCAAATTCCAGGCCCCCCCAGGGGGGCGGGTACGGGGGTCACCGCCCCCCTAAATCACATTTCTCAAATGGCGACCCCTAATTTTTATTACATAACTTTGAAGAACGTCAAATTCTAAGCATTTTGGCGCAAACCGCAGGTCGATATCGTTTTTCGTGTTCGAGATATCGAAAGTCAAAGTTCGATTTTGACCCATTTTCAAAAATTCATAACTCCCACTAAAAAAGTCGGAATTTGAAAAACTATTAGCTTAAAATGCTCTACAAAACAAGTCCTTTTCAGAAAAAAATACAACTGTCCGGGAAATTTGAATTTTAGGCTCCGAAAAAAATATTCAAAATTTTCGAAAATTTTGAATCGGCGATATTCTTGTAAAACGGCCAGAATCGACAATTTTGGCTTAAAACCTGTTGGCTGAGTCCAAATGAGCGATGCAAAGCGCTTAAAAGCTCAAGAAAGTCTCAAAATCACCTTTAAAATGATCAAACTCAGTATTGAGAACACTGCTAAATTTAGAGTCAGGAAACACCTCTCTCTCGGGCTTTAATGGGGGTTTGGGGGCTTCAGAGAGCTTTGCATCGCTCATTTGGACTCAGCCAACAGGTTTTAAGCCAAAATTGTCGATTCTGGCCGTTTTACAAGAATATCGCCGATTCAAAATTTTCGAAAATTTTGAATATTTTTTTTCGGAGCCTAAAATTCAAATTTCCCGGACAGTTGTATTTTTTTCTGAAAAGGACTTGTTTTGTAGAGCATTTTAAGCTAATAGTCTTTCAAATTCCGACTTTTTTAGTGGGAGTTATGAATTTTTGAAAATAGGTCAAAATCGAACTTTGACTTTCGATATCTCAAACACGAAAAACGATATCGACCTGCGGTTTGCGCCAAAATGCTTACAATTTGATTTTCTTCAAAGTTATGTAATAAAAACTAGGGGTCGCCATTTGAGAAATGTGATTTAGGGGGGCGGTGACCCCCGTACCCGCCCCCCTGGGGGGGCCTGGAATTTGGCAACCCCCCTAAAAGATGTCCCCCTCAAAATAACGGAACCCGTGTTTCAGCGATTTATTAAATTCGAACCCAAACTCGAGTTATTCGGAGCTGCTCCTTTTTTTTTTTACACCCTGTAGAATTCTCCAAGTAGCTTCCCCGCTAAACCGCTAAATTACCAAGTCGTTCTTTTATTCTCCGATTTCGTTTCTGATAACCCGGGGAAGCTCATCGGAGCGTTCTTGAACTCCGATGAAGTCCATCAGAACTCTTCCCCAGAGTACACCGGCTTTACCGGAGTTCTAACTCCGGTAAAGCCGATGAAAACAAACATGGAGGAAGTAAACAACCTATTTCCGTGTATTCTTATGGGTGTTTTGGAGGTTATTGAAATGTAAACAGACATTTTTAGCAATAACACGCTGCGCCTGTGATCGTTCTTAAATTCATCGGAGAATCAATGAGCTTCATCAAAACCGTAAACACTCTCCGGAAATTCTGATGCACTTTCCCGGTTTACCGGATCGGAGAATTCTAGAACGCTCCCTATCTGTAACGGCCTCTACTCAAAATGCGTTTCGGTTCTAATTATTTTTTAATTTCTTCAAATTTTACTGCAAGCTAGTTTGAAAAGAACCTTGTGGGAGTAAATTCTTGCTTATTTGCTTTTTTCCTACTTCAAGCAAAATCTCCTGAAAAAATATAATTTATTATTTTCTTCTCTAGCTTCTCTTTTCAAACTATTAACAAGCAGAAACGAAATTCTATTATAATTCTTTACTATTTTTTACTATTATTATTATTATTATTATTAAGTTAGATGTCATAATTACTGCCACCCTATTCATTTATTCTTTAAAATAAGCCTATATTAGCAGGGAAATTTAAGAGAATGTGGGATTAGTGTTTTTCATAGGTTGGCTGAACTGGTGAAAAAGTTTGAAGTTGATATTTAGCAGCACTGTGCCCATAAAAAATCACAGAAGTTGACACCTGCCCAGCATCACGTGTTTGTGCCGATTTCTTAGTAACTTTGTTAAGGGACAAGGTCAAATTATTATAATTTTATTATTTCCTGACAATCAACATGATGGCTTAAATGAAAAGCCAATGCAAATATGTATGGCTATAATTAGGACAACTAATATGTCAATAATTGGGACAAAGCCACTTTTGGCATGGCGATAAATGGGATATGGGCCATTTTTCCAAGTTTTATTCATAATTTTTTTTCCTATTTGATTACTCCAACTTTTTTTTTTAATAAAACTGGATTATATTTGAGAGGTCCTGGTACAGACAGATCCTAGATTTGATAAAAATTAACATTTTTACAGATATTTTACGGAAATTTTTTCTTAAGGGTGGCAGACATCTACCTTATTCTATTTTATTTTATTACATTCTATTATTATTAATTATTATTATTTATTATTAATTCTATTATTTTTTCTTCTTATTTTAGGTTTGATTGTCTCTCCAACCGCTCAAAATACAGCTGTAAAAATTCAAATTAAGAATGAATATTTAATCAGGTCTTTCAAAGATGGTCGTTACTATACAGTGCCTAAAAAAGAAACCCAAGAATTTACGCGCGATATAGCTAGCAAAGTAGAGAATACTTCTCTAAAAACCGGTAAGTCTTTAAAATTAAATAAACTTTTAATTCAAACATTTTGCTGACTTGATTTTCTTTTTAACGTGCAAGTGTCTGTAAAAGCTGACATGCCTCTCAGCTCAACTTTCTTGGCAGTTGCTTTTGGTACAAATTTTTTATGGCATTCTCGGGGCGGCACCAAATGTCTCCTTGGTTAAGGTGATTCTTCAGCGTTTGGTGTCGATTTCTACCAACAGAGCGCTACCGTTCGATTATTGTCAAATTATAGGCTAAAAGGAATATATATTTAAGAAAACGGAGTGTCAGTTTCTAGAGAAGCATCTGAAGAACGTCTTGGCAAAATATCTTGTCAATAACTTCAAAAGTAAGGCTGAAAGTACCAAAAAATGATATATCGCATTTCCCTACAAGAATCGAGTTGCGATTTTCCATTTTTGGTATTTTCAACCTTATTTTTGAAGACATTGACAAGAAAATGTCACTCCGTTTTCTTAAATTTAAATAACTATCGGCCTTTAATTTGACAGAAAACGAACGGTAGCGCTCTGGTGGCGGAAATCAACACTAAACGTTGAAGAGTTAACTCAGATGTCCTTTGTTTGAAAATCAAATTACTTGTACACAGAATAAGTTTTTCTGAAAAATCTTCGAAGATTCTGTTGCTTATAGGATTTCTAAATCTCTTGATTTTTATGTTCTATCCTCCAGACAACTTTTCTTACTACATTAAATTATAATTCATTTAATTAATTTAATTAATTCATCCTTATGTGTTTCTTTTCCTCCATTTTCAGCTGTTGAAAAAGCCTTACTATTTTTGGATAAAGACGAATTACCTCCCCATTGGGATAGAGATATATTATTTGGACTTGGTGATTCAGGGTCATCGGACTCGGATGGTGGATTTGATTCTGATGTAAGTAACGTTTTCAATCAAACAACAGTTGTGTGTGAGACTGCAATTCATGGATGCCAGATTGCTCTAAACTGAGCCAATTATGAGAGCGCTTCCATTCTACAACGTAGATTGTTCCGGTGCAATATCTCTCGTCAGTTAGAGCTCGTTTCACGAAAGAAGACCAATGACAGATCATCCGGCTCGCTGCGCAAAGACGTGTTTGTGTTCTTGCACATGCGCAATAACGCAAACTCATCTCTGCGCAGTAAACAAACCCATCTGTCTTCGGCCAACTTTCGTGAAACCACCACTAATTTAGCGATACTGAAAAGGAATTGCTTTGAAACTTCCCATAGAGAAAATACAATGGATAAAATGCTGTTGATTGAATGAATAAATGAATAAAGGTTTATTTTGAGTGGCAGTGTTAGGGCCAATAAGAAACAAACTGACATGAACTAAGGAATACATTTTAAAAGATTAAAATTTTTAGTGTATAAACCCTTAATAATGATGTAAGGTAGATGTCCCAATTACCGCCACCCTCAAGAAAAAATGTCCGTAAAATACCTTTAAAAATTTTAATATTGATCAAATCTAGGAGCTGTTTGCGCTAGGACCTCTCAAATAAATTCCAGTTTTATTTAAAAAAAAAAAGTTGGAGTTATCAATCAGAAAAAAAATTAAGAATAAAACTTGAAAAAATGGCCCATGTCCCAATTATCGCCATGCCTTAAGTGGCTTTGTCCCAATTATTGACTTATCAGTTGTCTTCATTATCGCCATACATATTTTCACTGGCTCTTCATTTATACATCATGTTTATTGTCAGGAAATAATGAAATTATAATATTTTAACCTGGTCCCTTAACGAAGCTAATCTAAAAAATCGGCACAAACAGGTGGTGCTGGGCAAATGTACACTTTTGTGATTTTTAAGGGCACAGTGCTGCTAAATATCAACTTCAAACTTTTTCACCAGTTCAGCCAACCTATGAGAAACACTTATCCCATTTTCTCATAAATTTCCCTGCTAATGTAGGCTTATTTTAAAGAATAAACGAATAGGGTGGCAGTAATTGGGGCATCTACCCTGTGGATAATATGTACAGTAAAAAAATTATCAAAAACTATCAAAAATTGAATTTAAAAAAAAGAAGATAAAATAATGATAAAAAAATATATGGATACATAGATATGAAGAGTGAATAGTTTGTGTCAATCCTTGCAAAAGAGATTGAAGGGTACTTTCATTAATTGATTGAATTTCTGAATCGCTATTATTTTGCGGAGAGGTGATTTTTCCATTATCTGTTTAATACCACTATCTCAATGTTTTAAGAAGGCCTTCTTGCCACCTCATGGCTCTAATGAATGAAATTGTTCTCTGTTATTTTTTGTAGAGTTCGGACGATGAACCAAGAGAAGAAAAAGATCACTTTGTTGCTCAGCTTTACAAATTTATGGATGACAGGGGAACCCCTATTAACAAAGGACCTGTTATAAATTTTAAAGATGTAGATTTATATAAATTATTTAAGGTAAGGTTTCGGCAAGGAAGTTTTTTTTTATATGAATGACTAATTAAGAAGAGAACAAATCTCAATTTTACTCTGATGAATTAGTCAGACATCTTTATCCTGATCCTAAAGCAACTCATGAATTGATGTTTTTAAAGTGATATTTCTGTTCAAGAGGCTTCTGTACTTGATCTGCTATTTGAGAGTTGCTTGTCTGGGTAGCTGTACGTACAAGCGGACGAATGGGTCTGTTGCATACTTTTGCTACAACAATATAGAACCTTGATTCTTATGTAAAATTCAGCGAAAATAACAATGCGCATATTAAAAACTTTCAAAATCCACTCATTAACTCAGGAAATCACTTCAATTTCAAACAGCCCGCGCTACACTAGACACTATTTGCACCGGTATACTACTACATAGACGGAACCACTGTGCATATAAGTAAACAACATCATAACTACAATATGATGGAATTCCGTTCTAAATACATGAACTGTTGGCTGCATTTGGTGTCTGGTCTTTTCGGTTTATCAAAGATTACAAAATAATATAAGAAATGTTCGCATCTAAACGAAACATTCTCATGTTTACATAAATGAGATGGTTCCATCTATGTAGTTATAAGTCGGTGATATAGTGTCTAGTGTAGCGCGGGTTGCTTAAAATGAAAGGTATTTTCTGAGTTAATGCGTGGATTTTGAAAGTTTTTAATGTGCGCATCGTTATTTTCGCCAAATTTTACGTTTGAAACAAAGAGTTGTATTGATGTAGCAAAAGTACGCAACAGACCCATTGGACAAATTTATCTGGAAAGGAACAAATTGCTATTGATTGACTTCTTAGTTAGTTCTTTTCTGCTGAGAACGGACCCAATGGGTCCGTTGCATACTTTTGCTACTGTAATATGGAGATGGAAATCTCTTTTGGGCATTTTCACACGGGCTCCGTTTGTTTGCCTCATTTTTTTTTTAACTTTATAAAGAAAGTTGAGACAAATCCATTTGACATTGGTTTTATACGAAAGTGCAATTGTTTGATGGTAGCTATCTGGACACAGAAATCGATACAACTGTTTCTTCTGGAAGGATGTGCACGTTGAAAAAGCGGCCACTTGACAGAAAGAAGCAAAATTTTCTCGCGCGGATAGTTGTAATAGAATTCTGTGTCCAGGTAGCAACTCCAAAGCACTCGCACCTTCGTTTAGAACATTCCACTGAATTAATTACAATTTTTGTTTGAAGGTTTAAAAAAATGAGGCAATGAAACCCGAATCAGATCGTCCATGTTGGCACGCAGGACTTGAAACATGTATCAGCCTCTCTATCACTATAGCTCGTTGGAGTAAACGTAAACTAACCTCAATGGGGCTCTTGCAAACTTTCGCTACACGGGATTGAAGAGTTGATTCTTGCATAAAAACCTGTAAAAATGGCGAAGAGTACACTAAAAAGTAACGAAATTCACTCTCAGAATCCAGTTTAATGGCGGAGAGATGCAGGTATCATGGGAGATTCCTATCTAAATTGAAAAATTCCTCTGTGTTTCTATAGAGAAAGTGACATATTTGATAGGAATCTCCCATGATACCTGCATTGAACCGCCATCACGATCTTGCCTTTAAAGTAGTTATGTAGGTTTATTCCTGAACTTTAGACTTTTTTAGTGTGATTTTTGTGATTTTCGCTGGTTTTTACATCAGAATGGACTGTTCATTTGCTCACTGCAAAAGTTTGCAAGAGCCCTATTTGCACTGCACTCGTGTGCTGTGCTAGTTTTGATCAAAACTGAGGTAACGTGAGCACCATCTGTGCCTGATAAAATGCGGGCCTTTTGCTGCAGAGAAAAGTTCTTCTGATACCACACTTCTTTTAGTTATAGAAACTTTTTGAATGCTCATGAAGTTACGAACTGTGTTTCTTGTTGCAGGTTGTTCATAAACTAGGCGGTTATAACAGAGTCACTAGACACAATCAGTGGAAACTTGTATCCCAAAAACTAGGCTATAGTCACACAGGGTTTACTCCCAATCTTGTGAAATTTGCTTATAAAAAGTGAGTAAACCTTTTCATATTTGGTAATGTATGTGTCGCAGGCAAATAGCAATCGGCTTGCGATTTGCCTAGGCAAAAAGCGCGCGGTTTGTTTATGATCAGAAAAAATTCAGATTAAGCCTAATAGTACAATACAGGAGTAAAATGGGAACTAGACCAACAACGAATTAAAACTCACAGCCCCGAAACGTCTCGGAAGTTTTAATTTGTTGTTGGTCTAGTTCCCATTTTAATCCTTTATTGTATTGTGATGTTTTTGGCCATTTAGTTTGTAACTGTTTTAATACGAAGCCTAATGGTGACTTACAAAATAATTATATCGAGATTTACTTTAGCTCATTTGAAAGCTAAGAAGCTGACGAAAATGGTGATTTCATCAGATTAGGTTTATTTTGATTAGTTCTTTACCTACGTTATTTTAGATGAAGAGTGTTTGAACACCTGTATTCAACAGCTTTTAAAGTTCATAAAAAGAGGACTAGTTGAGAAAAATTTAATCCGTGGGTATCAAGATGCTCGTAAGCTTTTCAGATTTAGAATGAGCTGAAGCCAATCTCGATATAATTTCTTTATAATTTGCAATTACACATAAACTGATTTTTTTCTGATCGTATACAAATGGCATGCTCTTTTCCTAGGCAAATCGCAAGCCAATTGCTATTTGCCTGCGTCTTTACAACTTTTGCTTGAAGAACAAAGTCTACAAAGAGTACGAACCGTCAGAAAGAAACTGAATCTTGCGCTCCGCTCAGTCTTTTTTATGCGTAGGTAACTATCGTTAACAGTTACAAAAAGTTACTGTCTAGAAAGGATGAGAAAGCTGGAGGATTTGGAGAATTTCATGGTGCCAACTGTTTTTTGAACTCTTTTGAACATTTTTTTTTTAAACTTTATTTCAAGTTTAAACTTCTGTTTTTTGGGAGCATGGTCAAAAATATCGCTTTTTTAAGCAATTAAACTCGAAAAAAATGAAAATAATGACGAAACTCCTCACTTTTGTCCTTATAAAACAAAACGTTGCAAAATATTCTCCCATAAAAAAAAAAAAAAATTGCGTTCTAGCATATTACTGCATTAACCCATTGACATGTGATTTAATTTGACAAAAGTTGCTAGGCAACAATGCTTATTCGTTTATTCTATTCATACGGCGCACCTAGCGGTGAAACCGTGGAAGTAGAGTGAAGTGAGTGACGATATCTATCAGTAAACGCCGCAAGCTCTTGAACTTGTCGTTCCGTTGCTGTGAGATAGCCAAATCAGCGGTATGAATTTCTTCAGAGTCATGACGAGTCTGACTCGTCTATACATGGCAATGGGTTAATTTGGTAAATTAGTCATTTTTCAGAAATTGCAAGTCGTCCAACTTTGGAATCACCCCTTTCTTAATGTTGGTGGTAAATAATCCCTAATTGACTTGTTTCTATACTTTGGAACCTTTTAAGTCCATTTTCACAATAAATTAATGAAACTGATGACTTTCAAATTTTTGCTGATTGTCGCAGTTTTTCACTGTTTTTGATGAATCGCCCCATTGTGAGGTGCTTGCAATGTTTCCCACTGGCAATATAGGTGAAAAATTGTCATTTGCAATGTTTTCTAACCAAGTTCTCGTATTATGATTAGTCCTGATACCTACGCACTAAAACAATGTAGGGAGGTAAAAATTGTATTGTTTTTATCCTTCAAAGAAATGAAGGAATTATAAACTGCCCTTTTTTTAAAAAATATAGTCTCAATTTCCATATTTTTATCTTTTTCAGATACTTACATAGTTTTGAAGATTTTTATCGAAAATTAGGTTGCACAATGATCAGTAATCCGAGGGGTTACCGGAGCCGAAGTCGGAGCGGCCGTAGTTTAATTCGAGACAAAGATAGATCAACACCTGTTCAAAGGGTAAGTCTGACTATAACCATACATTCATTAACGCAGTTGGTCTGTCAATCAAAAACAGAAGAAGCAGACACATTTTGAATCTATGTTCCGAGAGTTCGTCTGTGTGATCATTGTTGAGTTCACTGTCGCAATTTCTCCATTACCGCTTTCTAAGCATCTTCTGTAAACAGGAAGAACTGTTTGATATTCTATTTTGAATATGTTTGCTTCAGCTTTTGCCAAAAAAATGTTTCTTGCCTATTCTCATAGTAGTTTTTGGCTCTTGGGGCCCATTTGTAAAAAAAGAGTCAACAGATGATCTTGATGTGCAGTGTTGCCAAATTTTCAAATTGATGACCAAATGTTACATTAAATTGATCAGTAAAAATTGGATAATTTTCCAAAAATGGCAACACTGTGTTGTTTTTCAGATTAAGTATTAATCTTTTAATTTTTTTAATATACAAGAGATATTTTTTTGGTTATTTGGTTGAAAAAAAAAAATTAAAGAAAAATTTATTTTTACTAAGGGGCGAACATAGTTGGGCGTAGAAAATCTCAACCAATGTATTTCTGGAATAGCGTGAAAAGGTGATATCTAAATTGTGATCAGAGACAATATATTATAAAGACCACGCTCTATCTATCTTGCCCATGTTTGTGCGTGGTGGCAATTTTTTTTTTGGGGTCTCAACAGAACACCGAAACATGGTTCATACATTGACTGATGAGAAAAGTTGTTGAGATTTTTGCAAAGTGAAACCGAAGCACCAAAATTGCATCAGTCAACGTATGGACCATGTTGGATGGTGCTCCTTCATGCTCCCTTTGTTAACTCCTGTTGAGTTCCAAAAACAAATTCGACCATCGCGTGCACGTCTAGTGCGTGGTCTCATTATATATTTTCTCCGATTGTGATGAAACTTTGGAGCAAAAGTTAAAACATGTGGCACCACAGAATCATGAGGAACAAGTGAAATTTTTGAGGTTAAGAAACCATGCTTTACTCCGAGTTGAGTTGGACTATAATTGAATCTATCCTAGCCGTGTTTGCCCCCAGTGTTTCTCTCTCTTCTTGTGTTCAGTTTGTTTTCTCGCATAAGCATTAATAATTAAGGATGTACTTACAAACTCTGAATTCAATCAGCTGAAACTTAGAACGTGCTGAAGTTCAAGTTCTTCTTTGTTTGTTTTATCTCTAGTTTTCTTTTGACGTTGATTTTTCTCAGAAAAGTAATGCAAGAATTCTGATTTACCTCTTTTGGAATAGTATATTAGAAATTCTAGTTTTTCTCGAAAAAGTAATGCAAGAGTTCTGATTCATCTTGAAAAAGTAAATTGGGAATTCTGATTTTTCTCAGAAAACAATGCAAGAATTCTGATTTATCTCGGATAAGTAAATTATTAGGAATTCTGATTTTTCTCAGAAAAGTAATACAGGAATTCGATCTGATGATATTTAAAATATTCTTATCGTTGAATTGACAGTTGAATTCCTTCTATTCTGCTCTGTTTGCGGAAGTCTTTACTTTGTGAAATAATGCTTTTCCTCAGTAGCGCAATTGGGGTCGATTAAAAATTAAAAATCCATCCTCGGCGAAAAACTTAATGTCACTGTGGCGATGCGGCTTGTATCATTTTGCAACATCTCGTTATTTGTTTTTAGGATAAAAGTGAAGATAAAAGTTCGAAAGACGACTCGAGTAGTGAACGTAAAGACGATGATAGCGATAAAGATAGTGATACTAGATCAATTAAAGACGGCCATAGTTCTACGCCTAAGGCCTCAACAAAACTTAAAGATGAAAAACCGGATATCAAATCAAGAGACGAAAAGCCAAAATCAGAAACTGAAACCAAAGTAATCGACGAGGAACTTAAAAAGGATGAGAAAAAAATTCGTTCCATCTCTACGAAAAACACGGTTGAAAGTTCGCCGAAAACAAACGAAAAGTCTGATACTGATGCGAAAGTATCTAAAAAAGATTCAAGTAAAGTAAACAAAGATGATAAGGACTCGAACGAACCAAAGGATGGCAAAAGCATTCCGAAAACAGATCGCGACAATCGCATGTCGAAAAAATTATCCGCTCTCGAAGACTCGAAGGATAAGAAACCTCGCTCGATCTTGTCCAAGGTCATGATGAAAAGAAAGAACCCTAAAAACGCAGAAAAGGGAGCCATTAAGGATAACTTGTCGACCCTCCAGAATACAAGACGGAAAAGAAGTCTGAAAGAGAAAGTAAAAGAAATTGCGAAAATATTTAAATTAAAAAAATCAGGACCGCAAGATATTATAACTAAAGCGACAGAGGAAGAAAGCGATGACTCTTTGAATGTCGAACATTCTCAGAAAACATCTGATTCCGAGGCATCTAGCAAAGTAAGATCTTAACGATATTTTCCTTGTCCATATTTTACGAAACCACTTTGAATCAAAATCCAAACGTTTGCTTTTGGTTGCACTTCTCTCTTCTAGCCTTAATCCAAGTAGAACGGCTGTTTTGTTTCCCAAGTTGCAAAGATTACACTTGGTTTTTACTTTCTAGTAGTGTTAGCTACTGCACTCTTTCCTTCTCCCATGCATAAACCTTCTTGGATGGTGGGGTTTTTAATCTTTGTTTCTTTCTGTAGGGTGGTTAGAATGAATGATTATTTCCCTTTCAAGGGAGTTCTGCAACCTTTAAAATATGAATCGTTTGGGAATTTTTATCCCAAAAATCTTGAATTTGAAGCACTTTTTGCGCTGTCATCCCTCACCCCCTCTATTTTTACCCATTTAATTCTGAAATACTAATAATCTGAAATCAGCTTTATCACTCTGATAGAGTAACCGATAATTCTTCTAAAATGTATGAATTCCAAGTAGAATCCAAGCATCTACGTTGTCAGAAATTCTTCAAAAATGACCCTGATCTCACCCTTTAGCTTGTTGATTTTTTTTCCTTCTAAATTATTAGCGTGCGTTTTTAGGAATCTATTTTAACTTGGAAATAAAGGTGGTATATTTAGATTACTTCAGTATTGAGCTCTTTGTTTCACTTTGAGGAAATAGAGGAATTATTTTGTAAGCCTTTTGGGGATCCTTTGACAAGGCTGTATTTAGAAGTGTCTAAACCTGTTCGTGGCTCAAGGCTTGGAAAAAGCAAATCCAGGGCTAAAGAAATTTCTTTGATAAGAATTTAGTTTGCGATAGACCATCTTGTTAAATTAAATAAAAATTCAATATACCCCTTAGATTGTTGCTGGAAGAGGTGACGTTTTAAAAATTCTCTTTAAGAAGGTTCCATTACGCTCTCTTCAGGTAGTTTTCCCCAACCCTTGAAATGTTGGTTTTGTAAGCGACAAGGGCGCAAAATAGCAATTGCCCGAACGTGCTTGGGTGTCTAAAATATGGACCTGATCCTCAATATAAATCGATGTCCTTATGTTGATAGTCGACCCTCCTCTCTCATCCCAATATTTACTTCTCTCTAAAATTGTCGGAAGAAATTTAAGTAACCCTCTTGTTTTGATCAGAAAGCGTAATGAAAACTTTTCCAACTCCATTCCTCATAATTTCCATCTCTGCTTTTCACCTCTCCTTTTCATTATCAATTGAATAGGCTCATGTAAAAACGTGTGATGTCCTAGATATTTTTATTGAGAAGACAAATATAAAAAAAAATAAAAAAATTATCAAATTAAAAGATAAAAAATTAAAGAAAACTGCCAAGACAAGTTGGGAAATAGGAGCAAGAAGTCGAGGAACAAGTATGATACGGATTTATAGAGACGCAGCGTCTTCTGAACAGTGATGCGCGTTCACTAAGTCAAATGTAAAAATATTGGACAACGGACATTTTTGCATGAGTCCGTTCAATGGTTTATGCTTTCTTTTTTATTTTACATTTCTTTATCCAATTTGACTGAAAATTGGTTTTGCGATACCAGTGTTTTTCTTTTATATCTTTTTGCTCTCTAATTAACGGCTTTTTATTTTGCTAACAGCTCATTTTTTCTTTACCTACTGCAATGCTTGACTCTAATTTAATTCTGTAGTTGTTGTTCGTTCTTGTTTTTTATTGTGGTTATTTTTGATCGTTTTCACTGCCTTGATTTTTACAATTGTGACGCATCTAGGGATAAAAGCCCTAAATCTCACCAAGGTGTGAACTGAGATAGGTACACCACTGTTTTTAGGAGTCAATTTGGCTCTTTAAAACTTTTGTTGTGAGCAAATGAATAGTTCCATCTCATATAAAATTCAGCAGAAATCACAAAAATCGCACTACGAAAGTCTAAAATTCAGCAATAAGTATATACTATGTACTATATTTCAGTATATACTAGGAGAGTTGCGCCAAGACTCTCAAAAAGAAGAAGAAACGGATCAATGGAGCCCCCAAAAGGCAAATTGCAAAGGGCTGTTGGCCTTTTGCCTCTGCGCTGTTGCCGCTATTTTGCTATTTCTAATAGGTTAGGTTCTGATTCTTGCCAATAACGGTCATTATTGAAAGAGATAATGCTCTACACAGTAAAATTCACGCATTGGAAAAATCAACAATAATTCCTGCGGTCAGTGGTGCAGTAAATGTGTGATAAAAGCGAGTGCGTAAAAAGTAAACAAACCTTCCGCTATTTGCATTTGCCTCATGGGGCTTCAGCGAGAGCCTAAATCTGAGAGTCAATCAGAAATGGATTCAGCAATGGCGCAACTCTCATAGTATATAGTAGGGGTGTGCGAATACCACTTTTTTGCACTCGAATCGAATTCGAATAATTTCCTCGAATATCGAATCGAATAATCGAATAGTCGAATAATTTTACTTGTTTTTTCACGATCTATTTTCTACAAAAATTTTTCCAAAAAATTCTTTTCAATGTTAAATAACCCATGAATTATAGAAAGCTACCATATTAAATTGTTCTGAAATGAAAGAAGGCGAAAAATTTGAGAAAAAAGTTGAGCTTTTATTACTATACTACTATACTACTAAGTAAGTATTTATCCATGTCGGTTCGAACAATAAATCGGAACGCCAAAATTAACTTTACCCACGCGTGCTGTTATCGTTTTCGCAGGTCTTCCGAGCTACCGATGCGCAGGTGTTCATTCGGAACTCCAGGAGAAGCCAAAGAGGACACTCTCATTCGGCCTTCCTCTTTCCTCTATTCGCGATAAGTATCGAGAGAAAGTGCCTTCAAATGCGAGGTTAGGCAACCCTCACGTCCCAGTGGCGCCGCCGCGTCGCGTCATTGTTTGGCGGAATACGCATTTTGCGCTGCGTCAGCGCTGTGTCGGTTCTCGTAAAGACTCCGCGAGTCCCTCTTATCAGCATCACCTCGAGTCTTGGAAGTTACTTTATTCCGTTTGACACCGCAAAGACGCGCGGTCAATGCTCTGCGCGATTGTCTAAGCGCGAAGTTCAACGGCGCGGAATACCATGTTTAGTTTCGCCGAAAGAACGAGAAAAACGTTTCCAGAATTGGTCATATTCGGCGAACTATTCGAACAAACTATTTGAACTCGAATATTCGGTATTCGAGGAGCGCTATTCGATATTCGGACCCGACCAGTAAACCGGTATTCGAGTTCGAATATCGAATACAATTCGAATATTCGCATACCCCTAGTATATAGGGATTCTAGTTTGCAGGAACCCCATTCTGAATAATTTTTTGCAATGAATGCTGTGGAACCTGATAAATTGACTTGTTTGAGAGTATTTATAATTTAAAAATGAAAATGTTTAATTTCAAAGAAAACGGTGTCTAAAGTCTGATAAGGTTTAACCCAGAAATGTTTATACAGTAATTTATTGATAATATCTTAGCTTGATATCGGCAATAATTGGTTTTCAAAGCATTACTTTTGCATTCCTCGTTTTTTGAAAGTAGGAACTTCTCTCTTCACAGAAGTAACTGTTTATGTTTTAAAGATACCTGCTTGAAATAACAGCCGATAACCCTGAAGCATGATTCTTTATGCGCTTCGTGCTGAAAGTTTGAAATTCTATCTGCAGGGCAAAATGTGAGCAAACATTTTTCTAGTCATTTCTTGAGACACCAGAGCAAAATCTGTTGAAACTCAACAGAAACTCAATCATTTAGACCTGACTCCTATTTTTGTTCATCCAAAAACTCAGTTTGATAGACTTACGGGCAGTTTTTTTCTGGGTGTGTCACAACCGTTTTGAGTTGCCTGACCGTTTTGTCAAGCGACTTGTATTAAATTTAATGTGTATTGTTCACCAGAAAATGAGAAATGCTAGAAGTTATTTTCGTCAGAAGATCCCCCCCCCCAGTTCTTTTAAAATGTAAAATTAAAGGATTAGTTTCTGAGGATAAATGTACCCTACAAATACAAATCTGCTTTGACTTGTCCAGCTTTGTATTATTTTACTTCAACTTTCCTGACTTACAAAAACATTGAAAGAAAATTGAGGTTAAGAAGGTTGGGGACACCATTGTTTTGTGTTTTTGGCAGTACTTGTCCGAAAATGGAGGGCTTTGAAAAGTGAGAAGATAATGGAAAGTTTCCTCTCAGTGTAATTTGTGTCCTTCAGGTTTTAGTCTTAGGGTGATTCTTCAGCATTTAGCGCCAATTTCTGCCACCAGAGCGCTACCGTTCAATTAATGTCAAATTAAAGGCTGAAAGTATTGTAAATTTAAGAAAACGGAGTGTCAGTTACTTGATAATCATCTGAAGAGCGTCTCTGCAAAATAATCTCTTCAATAACTTCAAAAATAAACCTGAAAATACCAAAAAACAAATTATCGCATTTCGATACCAGAATCGATTTGCAATATTCCATTTTTTGGTACTTTCAGCTTTATATTCGAAGTTATGGACGAGATATTTTGCAGAGACCTTCTTCAGATGATTATCAAGCAACTGACACTCCGTTTTCTTAAATTTATATTACTTTCAGCCTTTAATTCGACATTAATTGAACGGTAGCGCTCTGGTGGCAGAAATCAGCACTTAACGCTGCAGAATCACCGTAAAGGGGTCTCTCTACCTGCGAATTTAACAGTATGAACAAGCGGTTGGAGCCAATGAGTTGCCTTGAAGTTGATAGGTCGAGTCCGATGTATTGACAACAAAGAAGCCCATTGGCTCAAGCAGTCAATTCGCCCTTTTAAATTCGCAGGAGGAGAGACCCCTCAACTTGCTACTTTAGCACTGTTGTGTCAAAAAGTGACAATCTCTGAACTTCAAAATAATTTTATTTTGTTTTACCCCCTGTAAATTAAAATTTGCTATGCGCGTTGCTGCCAAAATTTAGAACTATATTTTTCCTCTTAATCATAATTTCAATGCAGTAATTTAATAGCTAATGTGCTTTACTCGACTATTGGAGCACGTTTATAATGCTTTGTTATGACTTTCGTCTTATTCTATCTTGTTTATTTTCATTTTCTGGTGAAAACTTGATGTGATAAACTTGCAGGTCAAGAATGTAAGTTTGTATGATGAAAATTTTGGTGTGTGTGGATTCTTACAACTAAAGTCTTTATTCATTTTTTCATTTTGGTGTCCCTTGCTGTTTTTTATTCACAGGAGTTGCATAAATTCAGCTATAATTTAAAGTAATTACGCTAAGAAATTAGAGCTCTTGGTAGCTATATTACGGCATCAGTCTATTGTTCAGAGCTCTGTAGTCTGAATTCGTAGCTTTAATGCCGCACCAGAGTTATCCCCACACCTCTCATTTCTTAGCAAAGTTCCATTTAATTTACATCAGAGCTGCACCGATGAATTAAAAACCTCTAGGTACCATGACTTACAAAAGAACTGGTTGAAATTCTAATTGTTACATTTGTCCATTCTTTTCCATAGAATTTTTGATTTTTCATGACGTACTTTGAAATGAGCACTCTGCTTGGTCGTTAAGCACTTTGAAGTTACAAATTTTTTTAAAGATTTACAAGATTAAAAAATTAAAAAGAAAAAATTAAATTACAAAAAAATGTTGTAAATATTATGACTTTCAAAAGAAAGTACTCCAGTCGAATTTCTTCAAGTTCAAGTTTTCTGTTATTTTCAATGAAATTTTTAATTTTTCATTATAACTTAAGTAGGGGCGAACGCCCCTACTTGAGTTATAGATAGATAGATAGAAGTAGACCTTCTATCTATCTATCTATAACTTAAGTAGGGGCGTTCTGATTAGTCCTTAACCACTCGAAAGCTGCAAAATAGTTTATAGATAGACAAGATTTCAAAGAGTAAACATTTTTGATTTTGATTTTGAATTTAAGGTTATAGTACTTTTTTTTGCAGGTCACAGTACATGACCCTTAATTTTTTCAAATTTCATTTGAAATTCATTGTAAGAAGACTTTGAATTGAATGAGTTTGTCATATTTAACATACATCTTCTTGAAAGCATTTTTATGTCTATCAGTCTCTAACTTTTGAGATGGATTGATATTTTGCTTGTAAAATTGTTCTGTCAAATTTCAAACTTATCTAAATCACAAATTTTCTTTCCTCTTTACCTACAGCAGTCCACTCGCTCAAAGTTCAAAGACGAATCAGTTGCTGGAACGAAATCACGGAAACAATCGCTTCCACCCGTGGCGAGTAGCACCTTGTCTCAGTCTGCAAACGCGCCCTCTACTTCCGAGCTGAATGCATTGGAAAAGAAATCCTCTGGAAGCTCGAATATCTCGTCATCCAACAGTGAGTCTGGAAGTGGCTCGAGTGCAAACAACGGCGGACCCGCCAAAAACAAGAAACTCGATGACGATTTTTCAAATATCAGCATTTCTACTTCACCCGTGTCAGCACCCACCATATCAGCTGCTGCGGCGGCTGAGTCGGCCAAGAAAAAATTGGGGAAAAAGAAAAAAGATGAAGATTCCAAACCAGGAGCCTCCAATCTCAAAGAGTAAGTAGTTTTTATTTATTTTGTTCAATTTAAAACTGTTATAGTAATAATAATAATAATTTATTCCATCTTACAAAATGAACATGAGGAAAGAAAGAAAAAGAAATAATGAAACTAAGGAATAAATATGTAATTTGAAGTTCGGTCAAACGGTTGGTGTTTTTACAAAGAAGCACTACCGAAGTTAACATTTTAAAAACTTCCACCACAGTTTTTTTCCTCAGTGGTGAACCAACCAGTCAACCTTCCTAAAATTGTCTTATGAAATTTTCCAGGTTGCATGCAAAATAAGAGGAAATAATTAAGGAAATTCACCCTTTTGTTTTTCCTTTGGGGGTGAAACAGTAATGGGAGGTTTTGAGGCTTTGTTTTGAGTTACGTCTCTTTGGTAGCATTCTAGAATTCATCCCTTCATTGTCTCGATGCTGAAAAGATGATGTAAAGCAGTACTTTTCAATATACATAGATGTACTACATCATAGGATAATGTAATCTTTTCTTCAAGGATCCAGTAAACGGATGAATTCTAGAACGCTACCTGTGTGAAAATACGGATGAAATGTTCTCATCAGCCCAAAATGCAAAGTTTGGAAAATAGTGCAGTCAATATCAGACTAACTATTTGGGATCAGGAATGTTGTCGGGACTGCTTTCTGCCAACCGCTAGATAAGAATAATAGTGGCAACCGTTCTGGGTGTTCAGTGCCTTTCATGAGAACAAAAATCACTTCAAGTTAAAACTGTGAATCACCAGTTTTTCTGGACGCCAAGTTACATTTTATGCTCATCTCTTCTGTATTTTCTCTTTGTCTCAGCGGGAAAGTACCTCCATCCTTGAAGTCTATATCGATTGGCGATAAGCTGAAAGTTTACTACGGTCCCTCAACTCAAGATTCGAAAAAAGTGACCTATGAAGCGAAAGTTTTGAACATCAAAGACAATAGGAACTCCACTGGTGATGAGCCTTCAAAATTATATTTAGTCCATTATACCGGTTGGAACACAAGGTATGATGAGTGGATTCCATTGACTCGTATCGCTGATAACTTAACCGGCCACCATGAAGGCGGGGATACCTCTGGAACTGAAACGGTAAGCATTATTTTTGTGCTCTCTGCTGAAAGGGTACTTTCCTCAAGGCTGTTTTGACTGAGGTAAATGTTTCAATTGTACTGTTGACGCTCTGAACATTTTACCGCGCATTAGTGAAATACTGATGTCACTTCAGTTGATCATAAAATGCACAGTTATTGTTTTAGTATACATATGCTGTTCAAAAAGTACCACAACTGATGCTATAACTTCTGAAGTAAACTGGCCAACAATCCGATCTTGGTCGCGTTTGAAAGATAACTTCATTTCCTATCAACTGAGCTTAATATGAGCAAATTTGGTCAAAAATTGACAAAGTTATGACAGTTTGTTAGTTCCCAGTGTTAGATCCCACCATGCAGAATTGGGAGGCAAAACCTTCAATTTGCTCCCAAAGACCATCAAAAATTTAAAATGCCCTGGTCCATTCCTCTACAATTGAACAAAATTATTAATTGATAAGGCTTATTACTCCGTAAATGAGTACAGTAAAAGTCGAATTTTCCGTTATGTTGAACAAAACCTTCAGTCGCGTATTTCTCCCATCAGAGCAATGTTAAAACTTTTGACTAAATCGAACTTTGATGTGTCGAAATCACGCTTATCTCCAACTAATTTTCAGTCCCGAACCTTTTTTTTTTTTTTTTTCTTACCTAAAAGTCAAACAAAACAAGTCTGGTTGTGGTTTTTTGCAAATATGTCTCCCAGTCCTTTAGTGAAATACGTGGGCCAGCCCCAGTGTTGGTATTTTGACGCTGATGAGATTTGAGAAATTTGTCAGTCATTTGGAGTCGAAAAGCGCGAGGATACTTATTTATATTTTTTACAAAATTTGCACAACGTTTTTCACGGTGCTGCCATTGAGCCCTATCTAAAGCACGCTGAGATGAGGTGAATCTGAACTGAGTATTTTTACAACTAGGACGACGAAAAATTTTAAACTGACAATGGCGATATGATGCCAATGCTTTTTGACAAGTGGGAGTCAAAGGCGATGTTGGAATACGTAATGACTTATAAGAAGCATGACATAAAACAGATACTAAATCATCCCAAGTAGGTTTCTCCGATAATTCTAATAATGTTGACAGTTCATGATTCACACAATGATGGAATTCTGTTTTTACAATACATATTTTTCTTCTCCTAAAACCAGGGAAGAATGTCAGCGGATGGTAAATCTTCAACTGGTCCACCAAAATCCGGGAACAGATCTGGGCCTCCGTCCATTCCTGGCAGAAACAAATCGCCCGGCAATTCTACTCGACCACCCTCCAGTCGGATTCTAGCCAAAAAATCCAGAACGAGAAAGATTTCCTCCCAAAATACTGGTAAGAAGCTCTTTTCTTGTAATTTAAGTCAGGTCTTGTTACTTTACTGATTTGCTCGTAACTCAGCAACAAAACGACTGCTCCGCGACGATGCTCAAGAGCTTGCGGCGTTTTCCGATAGGTAGCATCACTCGCTTCACTCAATGTCAACAATTTCATTTCGTTGAAACTGCACTGTTCGATATGTTTTTAAAAAAAATTGACTATTCGGTACCGGGTCGTTCTTATTTGCTTATTATTTATTTATTTATTTATGTCGCCGTTACTCTCCTCTTTCCTATCCTTTGTTTTGAGAATACTTTGATTGTCTTTCCTACCCCTTCTTTTTTTATGCAGTCCAGTCGTTCGCTGTGAAATATCAGCATAACGAACCACGTGTTTGGGCGGCTGGACTTTACCACTACTACTTACTAATTATTTATTTATTTATTTATTTATTTATTTATTTATTTATTTAATAAGAGAGTGAATTGTTGATAGTGAATCATAGAGAGTAGAGATACATAGATACAAAGAGAGTTGAGGGAGAAGAGATGAAGGAAGAGTTACACAGTTGCATGGAGAGAATATAAAAAAGAAGAAAAAAAAAATCCGAGTTACACAAATGTATTGAGAAACAAAGCAGAAACAGAGAGTAGAGTAATATACATGAGAAAAGAGAGAGACAAAATATATTTAGAGCACTTTACCTCCTTGAGTGCTCTAAGTACTTCCTTCCCATTTTGAGAGTCCCTGGCAGGTCGCCGTTACTCTCCTCTTTCCTATCCTTTGTTTTGAGAATACTTTGATTGTCTTTCCTACCCCTTCTTCTTTTATGCAGTCCAGTCGTTCGCTGTGAAATATTAGCATAACGAACCACGTGTTTGAGCAGCTGAACTTTACTACTACTACTTTTTTATTGAAACTGAATGGGCAACAATTCCCAATACAAAAACGATTATTAATAAAAAGCACAAAATAACATTACAAGAAATATCAACAGTGCAAAATCTCAATGCATAAAGAAACGAACAATTAATAGAGAATATTAAAGAAAAGCATGAGGCAAAGAACAAAAAAAGGCAAGTAAATTAACAGAATAAATCTTTAAAATAATAATCTTAGCCAAGCCTTTAAAAGTATTTAAAACATTACAACCACACACATCTGAAGGAAGAGAATTGAAAGACCTAACTGACCTAGCAAAAACAGAGTTAAACACTAAATTTGAGGAGGATGACGTTTCCTGGAATGGACGTTCCTAACGTTCCATGGACGTTTTGTTTTGTTTTCAAAATAATAGATGAAAATATTTCACCTTTATGATGACTGTCGGTTAAAGTTTTTCATCATTAAGTCTTTTATGAATCTTTTTGTTGCAGATGGTTCAGAATCAGAAAATGATTCTGCCGAGATGGACGATGCATTTTCAAGAAATGGACCAGATTTTGATGACTCGGAAGAAGAGCACGATTTCCAAAGTATCAGCGAGTCATCTGTCGGCAATGAAATCACCACTCGCAGTCGACGGGACAAACAAAGAAAGGTGCCGGATAATAGCAAAGACTCGGATAACTCAAGTGACAGCAGGAAGAAAGATGAAAATATTTCCAATCAACAGCTGCGTGGATCCAAGAAAATGAACGTTAGGAAACGCAAAAATTCTGAGGTATCGATCAAAACTGTAAAGTCTGTGAAAGATGATGACGATGAAAATGAAGACGTCAGCGATAATTCACAAAGCGAGCCTCGAAAGAAGGTAAAGAATAAACCGGAAGAAGAAGACAGCAACGGCTCAGCGAGTAAAAAGAAAGGAAAGCCTGTTAAAGAGCCTTCCAAAGATTCTGAAGAGATGGATTTACCTTCTGACGCAAGCTCAGCCTCTAAAAAGAAAATATCAACCAGATCCAATAAAGATTCATCTATGGATGAGACCGGTTTTCCTGAGACTCCGACGGAAAAAACACTGGGGTCATCCGGGAAGAAAGTGACGACCAGATCATCTGTTATTAAGAGATCTCCGCGATGCAAAACCGGTTTGTATCTCGATGAGATTGATGATGACGCAGATGTTGAAGATATGGATGAAGATCCTGACGTGGAATCTTCAATTCCGTTGAAAAAAGGAGACTTATCATTTTCTGCGTCAGAGAAGAAAGCCTCTGTTGAGAAAGATAAAGAATCTTCTAGTAAGAAATTTGCCAAGTCGAAGTCTCCCATTGTTTCATCGGTCAGTGATGTGAAAGAACAAGATGCCGTCGACAAAAAGTTAAAATCTTCTAAACCAGATGAAGAGGCTTCGAAGAAAGACGCTCAAAATTCACTTTCTGGTACGGAGAATATTTATCAGAGAAGATACAGTGGACGAAGAAGTGCTCTTTTAAAAAGTAAACTGAACAAAAGTGATTTGGAGGATAAATCGGACTCCAAGGTATCTCCGAAAGGCCGTGATTATGATCTCGCTGCGATTAGATCCGAGCTGAAAGGTCTCTCGAAGACTAGAGCATTGGAGAGTGATATTGATCTTCCTCCTACCTCAACAACGGACAAAGCCATCATCGAAGATGAAAGTTTGGGTGTGAGGTCATTGCTGGGCAGCTCTTTTGAAGATGATAACGATCAGTCTATGGAAACAGCTACTGACAGCTCTGTAATTGATGATACAGCTGTCTCTTCCACTGCGGAATCTATTTTTGGAAGCAGTCAGAAGAAATCAGGGGTTAGCAGCGATTCGGTTTCAAAGAAGTCGGCTTCTATGATTGAATCCACGCAAAAGAACATTGATGTATCAAGCGATACAACTTCGAAGAAGCTCGTTTCCGCTTCGGAATCTGCCGTTAAAAAATCATCAGCGCTTTCAGTTGAATCTAGGTCCAAAACACCCACCTTGTCAGAGTCAGCTCTCAAAAGGTCACCAGGAATGTCTGACTTTTCTCAGAAGAAAACAGTTGCTGCTGAATCAGTATCGAAAAAGATCTCATCACCGGAAACGGTAACTAAGAAAAATATCTTGTTGGCGGACTCACCTCTTAAAAAAGCTGTGTCGGCTCAAGAGACGACTCCGAAAAAATCGGCGCCGGAAACAACCAAGAAAAAGCAAGGCTCTTCATCTGATGTTGGTGTTAAAAGACCAGACCCAGCAACACCAAACCGTTTCTCTGTTTTCGAGCAACCCTCCAGTGATGTTGATGATATATACGAATTCAAGGATTCTGATGATCCGTTTGAATTCATGGAATGTCGCAGTAAAACTGGTTCGTCCGATGAGAAAAATCCAAACAAGTTAACTCCGAGGCGCCCAGCCGTTTCCGGCATTTCTTCTATCTCATCTAGTCCTAAATTAGACAATCACGATAGTAGAAGTGTCTTATCGCTCTCGTCAATGACACCCAAGAAGAAAGCATTCACCGAAAGCTTATCTTCTCCTCCTCCTTTAGTATCATTCAGTTCGGAAGTTCCTAATGTGGCAAGTGTCACTGCTAGCATTAAACGGAAGCTGGATGACGGACCAAGTTTAAGCTCAACGCAAGACTCGCTTTTCAAGAAGAAAACGCCTGTTGTCACATCATCTACTGCGAGTGATACCGCAACCTCAGTGTCTGAAAAGCAGACTCCAGATGCGGCGAAATTGTCTTCCTTCGATAGTTCCTTAAGTCAATCAAGTGAGAAAGCCAAATTATTATCCTCTGCTGATTCTTCCAAAGCCGAAATCGATCGCATCAAAATAGAGCCAGTTGATGTGAAACCAACCATAACCACCTCCACTGAAGTCATTATGGAAGTCTCTAGTTTAAGTTCTTTGTCGGATCCGCTTCCAAAGAAAGAGAAGCTTTTTACGAGCTCAAGCTTACCTGTAGTGTCCACCGTTCTCAAAACTGAAGCAGATAAATCAGATGCTGTGAAGCCCGTGCCAATAGAAAAACCAACTCTTCAGGTCACTGAAAGTCATAGTGGTCTAGGTACTGAGAAACCAACTGCTGATGAAGCCAAATTTTCAATTGAACCCACTGCGAATCGAAAAAATCAAAAACCTAGTAAACAAACAATCTACAGTCGAGATAATAAACATCCTCCTCCTCTGGTCGCAAGGAAAACACCTTACGCCAGCGCAACAACTGATGATAAAATCTCGGATGTCAAACCTCTCATTACATCTCTGTCCGACTCAAAAGTCTCTTCTTTTGATAGTTCTAGATCCAGACTTTCACCAAGTTTATTCTCAAATTCTGCCGCTTCGAAAAGTGCCGATTCGCCTAAGGTTGAAACAAGTGAAACAAAACCGATCATCTTGTCGGTTCCTGCTGAACCTGTGAAGCCTTCTCCGTCGGACAAGTTGAGCAAAGAATCAATCAACGGGGTTTTGAGCGAAGTTAAACCTATTGAAGTGGTGGTATCTAGCGCAGACAGTAGATTACCCAAAGAAAAAAGCAGCGTAGACAAACACAAAGAAAGTACTCCAGCTCCGAGAGCGTTCTCTGAAACGAAGCTTAATGAAAACGAAGCCAAGTCGAATAAGGATGTATCACATTTGCGAAAAGATTATCCGTCTCTGAAACAACGGAAACCAATTCTCAGTAAAGAGTTTATCAACGAGGATTCTTCGAGCAGCGACTCTAGTTCAAATGATTTCGATTCACTTTTGACTACAGCGAAGAAGTCGCCAGCCAAAGCGGCTCCTCCGTCGGGCGGTAGAAACTTCCAATCGATATTTGACTCGAGCAGTAGTAACGAGGACGATGATCGGAATGATGAAGACGATGATGATGAAGGGAATTTGCAGATTTGTCTGGAGGTGAGCAGTCAAGAAGAGATCACGAAAGCTATAATCGGCGAAGATAATATTGATGACGATAATGACGCAGATGATGACGATGATGGTTTAGACACTGATGATGATGATTTAGATGATGATGATATCATCGATGAGGAGGACGAAGATGATGATGACAGCTGTGGTCGATATTTGGGGAGGAAAGGCAAGAAGCATATTGCAAGCAAGAAACAAGGAATTCTCAGCAAGGATAGGGTAAGTTTTCTCTTTGTTTATTTTAATTTCCAATAATTGCCCACAAAATGTTTCGAAAAATTAGAGAAACTCGAAGCAAAGAAGGGGAAAGCTAGAAGCATAAATTTAACCCTTAACTGCAGATGAGCCCAGATCTGGAACAATTACTTTGAAGCCTTATCTAAAAGTAGGGGACTTGAGTTGTACTGTTGCTGCATGGTGGGTCATATGTGGAACAGATACTAATCGAGTAAGAATTGTCGATTTTGTCCTAGAGAGCGCAGCACAGGATAGAGAACGTGCAGAGTGGTTGAAAATAGCTCACTGAAAATCTGATAGAGAGCAGCCATTTTCATTGTTATGTTTTGGAGTATCGCAGGGGTACCATATACATAAAAAACAACTATTGAAACTTACTAACTTATTTTTTACTACTTTAATTTATTTTTTTTAGCCTGAAAACTTTATTTTCAGTTGCATGGATACCTAAATGCGGGTAAGGCCATATTTGGAACAATTAATATTCAGGCTCTATACCATTGAAATATGATGGAAATAATTTTTTCACTATTTTTCCCTGTCTCAAGAATCAAAATTGTACTGAAAAAAATTATTTTATTGAAAAAAAAAAATCATGCAGTAAAGGGTTAACAACTCCAAAGTTAACTAATTTCTTCCAACCTAAGCAGCATCAAGTTTTGATTAAAAGTGAGATAAAAGCCCTTGTTCAAAATTTTCCAAAATTCAATTCTATTTATTTCCAAAATCACAGAACTTATATACAATTCTATTTTCTAAGGCTTAAAGTAGGTATTAATTAGCTAGAAACAAAATTTAATTATTAACTAGAAACTACAAAATCCACAGAAGGTTACCCTGTGCGTGGAGAGGAGAGAAAGTTTTAACGTAGAGGGTTATCTGACACTGTGAATGTTTTACTGTGAAAAATTAGAATGAAGAGTAAGAGTAGAGAGAGTGTATGGAAGAGAATTTGAGTTCAAGAAAGGTTGTAGTTTTGGTGAAGAAGTACTGGATAAAATTTTCGGAACTTAAATCTAATTTGGTGGTATAAATTTATTAAACTAGTGTTATCTAATATTTAACTATAAAAGAAAAATTAACTTGACTAACAAAGAAACAAGAGTAAAGAAAGAGATTGAAAGATTGAACTGTTTTCTTCCCTTTTCCTTCTCTGCTTTTTGAATAATGAATGATAGTATAATGACCTGTATTGGTATTTTCAGCCTCATAGCTAACTCTTTTTGCTGTTTTGCAATATTGCGACTACGCAAACTCGAAACTCCAAAAAATTGTCAAAACTTGACTCGACCTAAAATTTCAATACTCGAACACTTCTAATAGGGGTAGAGGTCGATCATCTGGCTGCTATGTTTTGCGTCATCAAAGTACACAGTATCGTGCTTTGTGCCGAGTGGTGGGGGTTGTACTGGCAAAAGCAGAAGTTTTGACATTCAGAAATGCGCGCAGAGCACAGAAAGTTGCTTTGATTAAACGAAGATTCGCCTCTTATCTGGAACTCTTGACTGTCAAAACTTTTGTAAGTTTGATCGTATCTTCGCGTACGTTAATTTTTGTGTTGTCAAGGCATAAGAATCGGTGATGGACCTGCATTTCTATACTTTCATCGTGGATTTTTCCTTTTTATTCGCCTTTTACCGCTAAACTTTTCTACTTTTTTATTTTCGTTTATCAATTTTACAGGTGGATAGCTCCAACGATCTGAAAGACACGAAGCATGTCTTTTCGAAAGAGATGGATATGGTCGATGAGAGGAACAAATCGATCAAAGAAGAGAAAGGAATCAAGAAAGAGGAAGATGCTGAACTGAAAATGAATGAAGCATCCGATGAAAATGATCTGATAGACAATGAACTATTGTGCGAAGAAATCATTCCAAAGAGTCCACCTCCGTCTGGGATGCTCTTAGATAGCGGATCAACGAAACAGCCAAGCAGCAAGAGCAACACGAAATCCAAAGAAATGCCTTTCGCTAGCGCTTTGAGCAGTAACTGTTCATATTCCGGCTCAGATAAAGTTTATTCTAGTAACAAAAATCTCAATATGTTCCCACCGAAAACGATTAAAACGCTCCAACCTTCTTCTTCCAAGTTTAGGTCTTCATCTTCGACGAACAACGACAGGAAAGAACTATCCTCTGCGTCGGAATCTAATGATAGTAGTAAGGTTTTGTTAATGGACATCACTCCGCCCTTGACGCCGGAACACTGCTTATCTCCTGTCTCTAACTCTCCCATCGAGTAAGTTTCAACCATTAGCTGGAGCGCAACCAGGATGTCTGTTATCTCTCTCATCTCCTCTTTGAATGTATGAGTTAGAAAAGGATAGAGAGAGGGGGTTGTATTCCCTCGTCCATCCTTGTTTAATATACTATGACCTTCAAAATAAAGTACCCTGGTCGAAATTTTTAATCTTTTAAATCTTGGCAATCTTTAAATAATTTTGCGGTTTTCAAGTGTTTGAGGACTAATCAGAACACCTTATAAACAAGTATTATCGACGAATTAAAGACTGTCGCAAGATTTTCACAAGTTAGGTTTTGCCTTCAATGTTCTGAATCGACCACTCTTCATACTCCTTATAACACCTTGCAGGTGTGAGGCCAGTGCGGGTGGGGCGGGGAAGCCGTTGCAGATCAGTCCCCCCACTCACACCCATAACTGAAAATGTGTGAAAATCTTGCGACAATCTTTAATTCGTCGATATTACTTCATGAAAAATCGAAAGTTTCATTGAAAATTAAGGACAAATTTAAAGGTAAGAATTTAGACCTGGGTACTTTCCTTTGAAAGTCATAGTGCGTCTTTCAATGGAGGAAAGAGAGAGATGAAGAAATTCTCTCTGTCGCGCTACTATTTCAACTTTTACTGCTCTTTATTTATTTAATCTTTAGTTTAAGATTTCAGCATAGTAGTCAGTTAATATTTTGATAACCCATTGGCATGTGAATTCTTTTGTGCCCAGAAATACTAATTAATTTTAGAGTAAAACACCCATGCTCATTTTTGAGATATTTTTTTTTTATGTTTCTACTGCAATTTAAGTTGAATTTCGTTGAATTTACGCTCAAATGTATACATAAACCGAAAAATTGTTAACTTACGTCATTAAAATAAATTATAATTGAATTATCAACAAAAAAAAGATAACAATGGCCTATCCATCACTTAAAATATAATTCCGTTGTGATTAATACACCTTAGCGTCTGAAATCTACTCATGAAACAGACCTGGCCGCTGGTAAAGATTTCTTGTTCCTGAATAATTCTCTTGAGGTGTGTCTTGTTGAAATGCATTGCTCCTCTAGTAATTTTTGATAATTATTGATAATTTATTTGACTATTTTTTAATTTTTTTCAGTGATCAAAGTAATTCGTCTCCTGCTCACATGCAAGATGATGGTTTCAAAAGCACTAGTGTTGGCTTGAAAGCTGCTGATTTCAATGATGGTAAGTTTACTAATTGTCAGTACTGATGTGGGCTGGTCTATTCATGAAGTGTGTGCGCATTTGCGTTCTCATTAAGATTTAATGGAGAAAACTTACTCCTTGTTTAAAATAGTCTAACATCCTCTGCTCTTTTTGCAAATAATTTTGATAACTTATTGGCTCTCTTGCATACCTCAAATTTTTTAAAAAAAAAATTAAAGATCCAGAACGGCAAAACTGAAAATATTAAATTTTGAATCTTTGTCTTTTCCATGAATCCATGAAACTAGATTTGACTGTCCACCAAATTTTCAAGGTCTTATAAATCATATTTTAATATCATTTTTTGAAAGATTTATTGGCGAAATGAGGCATTTCTTTGTGTTCAAAGTCTCTAAAATGTTTATTGTTGTAAATTACTCGTAAAATAAGTGAACTACAGGGAATACCCCATGAACACTTTCTCACATTAAACTTAATCTGGGGCCCCCCAGACCCTCTTGAATTTTTTGGGGGAAACTCCCAGGCTCCTTCTTAAGGGGTTAATTTTACAGTGGGCTAGCTGCAGAATTTTTTTGCAAGTACCTAAATTTCCAACTGCATCAAGTTGTTAAAACTCATGAGAAGAATCACACTAGTCTCAGCATTTTGAGTCCGTAATGAGAGGGTGACTATATGAGTCTACTATAAGTGTGGGAATAACAAATGAGAGCCTTCAAGAGGTACCAACTGATGATGAGTTCTACAACAGTGTTGCCACGTTGTAGTGAAATAAAACATTGTTGCCACATTGCAGTAGTTATTTATTAAATTTACGGAATGAGAGAGTGACTTGTTTGATAGTGAATCATAGAGAGTAGAGGTGCATAGAAACAAAGAGAGTTAAGAGAGAAGAAATAAAAGAAAGAGTTACACAGTTGCATAGAAAGAATATTATGTATTTTTATAATAATAATAAAAAAAAAAACAAAAAAACAAAAAAAAACAAAAAAAAATTAAAAAAAAAATTATTCGAAAAATTCCAAAGTTCCCCTATGTGTAGAGCCACCTTTTCATCGTGATGTTGAAACCCTATGTATCTTAGGTTGAAACCCTCGTTTTCCATACCTAATTATAATTAACTTCTATTAATTAATTTCTAAATAATTTCTTCTTAAGTAATTTCTAACTTCATTAGAAGCTTGGGAAAATTGTGTTGTGGACTCTGCATCAACACAAATAATGTCTGTGTTTCAAGTTACAATTTTTCACCTGCTAGCTTTTTATTCAATTGTTTTATTCATACCATTATATTTTTTCTCACGCATCATCTAGATTCTCAAAGCACTTTGGATACTCTCAAATCTGCATCTTTGAAGAGGCAAAATCTCGATTCTATAGTGGGTAGCTCGCGGAAAAGAAGAAGGAGTGAAACGGACGGAAGCTCAACTTCGAAAGGGCTCTTTCAAAGTTACGATTCATCAAGAAAGAAAAGCAAGTCCAATCAACAAAGTCCAAGAGGTATGAAAGTAAATTTTCAATAATTTTTTTGTTTTGTTTATTCTTCGTTTAAATTCACTGTACATTGATATAGGCCAACGCTTGTCAAATAATAATTTTGACAGATGGCTGTTAAAAAGATTGAATTTCAGCAATTGCTCTGTACCTGTTTACAGCTCGTAACAAAGAATTATGTAGGTTTAAAAGCAACAAGCTTTTTGAACCAATTTGGCCTGTATTTAGCTTAAAAAATCAAGCAAAAAATTACGCAGGTGCTGACACTCCGATTTTTCGTCTCTTATTCGTCTGTTCAAAGAAAACAGCCAAAAACTGTCAAAAAACGGCTATTTTCGGAGCCAGCGACAAGTAACGCCATCTATCAGATTAAAATTTCTGGGAGTTTGCCATAGAATCATCTTAAAATAATTTTGATTAACCTATTTTTTAAGGTGAAACTTGCCACACGAGTCTGACTTTTGGCAAGTGGAGCAGTTTTTTTTATTGCTTACGCACAAATTTTCTTATTTGCAAATAAATAAATCTATCTATCTATGTAACATAACATAACATAACATAACATAACAGTTTGATTATATCAGTACAAAAAGGAACCCAAAAAGAGCTCTCCTCCGTCGATAGCTAAAATTAATATAACTTAAAATCTTACTCGTGTAAGTCATTATTATCAAATACTGGTTAAATAAACTATGAATCAATTCTCTATTTATTGTTACTAATATGTACGTAACAACATGTATGGCTCTCTTTATCGCTGTAGCTGGTTGTTTAAAACCTGAACGCAGCCTGACTGCCTGAGAAAGAAGATGAAAACATTAATGAAATATGATCTATTGATTCACCGATTTAGTATTGTCAACTAATATCTTTATCTATTAATTTTATCTGTCTAGCTGCTGGTAGTGACAGTGAGGATGGATCTGAACACGGTAATAGCACAATGGGGTCCAGTCCTTCAAACTCTAGCGTCACCAAGGCCGCCAAAAATAATTTCTTTGTGGAACTGGGTAATTTTTTCTATTTCTATCTCTTACTCGGTTGAAGTTTCTTATTCATTTGCAAAGGATATGAGCCAAAGAGAATGACTTATTTGCTTATTTATTTAATCATTCATTCTAAAGTTGAGGAAGATTGCTATAACATGCCTTCTATGCTGTATCAGAGATTACCGAAATTACTGGTTATTATGAAATACAGCTTGATTACTCTATGATATGTATTTGTCTGTAACCTCGTTATGTTTTTTGTTCCTATGTTCTACACTGTACCTACATATGTTCTTCTTGACTTGTATTATAGCTCTTCGTAACAAGGCTCCCGTACTAAACTTAAATAAATAAATAAATAAATAAATAAATAAATAAAAGATAAATTGAGAAAAGAGTTACACAGTTGAATATCGAATGAGAGTTGAGAGAGGGGAAAAAAAAGAGATATGAGTTTCACAGATTTGTCGAGAACTGAAGAGCAATACAGAGAGAGCGGTAATATCCTGAAATATGATAATATTTTACTAGATAGAGTGAGAAAAAAAAAATGAAAATATCTAGAGCACTCTACCTCTTCGTGTGCTCTAGGTTCATCCTTCCCAATTTTGAGAGTCCCTGGCAGGTTGTCTTTCCTATCCTTTGTTTTGAGAATACTCTGATTGTCTTTTTTACCCCTTCTTTTTTTTATGCAGTCCAGTCGTTTGCCGTGAAATATTATCACAATGAACCACCGTGTGTGGGCGGCTGGACTTTACTACCACTACTTACTATTTATTTATAAGATAGAAATAAACTTTTATTTTTATTTCTCAGATCCTGAGCTTGATGGAAGTCAAAGAATTGCCATATTACAACAGAAATTGCAAGACTTGCGGAAAACCTATATGACCTTGAAGCAAGAATTAGCTTGTATTGATAGAAGGCGAAAGAAGATCTGTCGAAGGGAACGAGAAGGTAAGCATTGTTTACCTGTGATTATATAATTTAAACAAAAAGGGATTTAGCAAGAAATGTTATCAGGCTGTGTTTGTCCCGTCAGAGTTTACAAATCTGGCAAAGCAAGAGCTTGCTGAAGCTGACCAGCTTTGTTTTAGAACCCTGTGGCTGTAGAAAAGACAGGAAATAAATCATAATCGTTTATGCAAGGAGTTTCTACTGTTTTCATTACTGTATCTGAAGATCATACATTTTTGGATACTAATGATGATTTAACGGAAACAAGGTCAAAAACAGGGAGCTTCTTTAGGGAGTAAAATCGGAGAATTAGACCAATTGGTAGAGTTCTAGAATTGAGCAGGCTCATGCGAAAACATCCATTGTCCTTTTTCTTTATTTTTGACTTTGTGAACGTTCATCACTCTTCAGAAGACGCTGCGGCTGTATAAGTCCAATCAGACTTGTTCTTCGGCTTCTTGCTCCTATTTCCCTTGTCTTGGCAGTTTTTTTTTTTAATTTTTATTTTTTAATTTGATAATTTTTTTATTTTTTTTATGTTTGTCTTCTCAATAAAAATATTTTGGACATCAGATGTTCTTGCATGAGCCTATTCAATTCATCGGAGTGTTGCACCGGCGCTTAAAAGATTATAACACCGTGTGTTGTTGTATAACTTAGAGTCCCTGTGTATAACAAAGAGTCTCGCCATACGAGGTTCGGATTCTGGTTGGCTGCTGGATTTTAGGCTGTCGTAGAGCTCGAGGAGGCGTACACGCCCCCTCGGCGAACCCAACCAATCAGAGTGGACGCCTCCTTAGAAATTCCTCTTCTTCATGCTTCACGTGGCAAGACTCTTTGATGTACAGGGACTCTAGTATAACTGTGTATGTTGGAAATGATCGACATCTAGAATCATATCTGCACTGCTGCTATACTCTGGAGAAGGACTCTCCCCTTAGTAAGGAACTCACAAAACAGTTTTGGTCCTTTGGTAAAATTGCACCTTTTAACTTGAATTTCATTCTTTTAAACTTCAATTTGTATTGGTTTACCAATGAACAGAATGGAATGAAATTCAAGTTGTTGTTTCAATTGTTGAGTAGAAGCATTTTGAGTATCAGATTCTGAAAAATAACGGTGCCTGCTTCTGAATTGCATCAAAACTTATCGGTGAGCGGTTGGTTAGTGCAGAGTTTCAACTCGTTGCTACTCACCTGCTCTTCGATGCGCGTTAATGCATTGCGGAAGCAAGCACTGCTACTTGTCAGAACCGGATACTCAAAATTCTTCTGCTCTAAGTTTTGAATCATGTAATATTTCCTTTTAAAAATCAATATGCAGGATGTCCCAGACCTATTTTGCTGTTCTTGTAAAGATGTGTGCATCGATGAGTCATCAAGAATTTTAATGAAAATATTTTCCAGAGAATCGTAGAATCATGTCTAGGCACTTCTATGTATTTGTGTATTCATAATTAGTAGCCCCGTGAGTCTTGTAGTATAGTTAGAGTACATTGCCTGCTACCACTCCATCTTCGCTGATTGCCAGCGTATTCTCTTATGTCAAAATTACCCTCAAAGAATCGTTTTAAACAGAAACAATATTTACTTGAGACCACGCATGAGCTGATTGCGTGGTGGCTTACTTTATTTTTGGGGGACTTAATAGAAAAGAATATGAAGCAACATCCAGCAGAACCATACGTTGACTGATGTCCCACGACAAAAATTCTGATGCTTTGCTGTCACACTTTACTCTTCAGTCAACAAGTGGTCCAGGTGGACGATGTTTTGTTGAGATCCCGGAAAAAAAAGTTGCTGCCTGATTGCAGCATGGGAAAGATAGCTAGTGCGCGGTCTCTTGCGCATATTGTCTCTGGTTTTGAAGGATGTGTAGCTTGCCTTGTAAAATATTGGATTTCTGGTTAAAATTCAGTGTTGTTCAGCTTTTTTGATTTTCCTATCCATGAAATGATTGGTCATAAATAGCAATTCAGCATGGGTTTTAGAGGATTAGTTGTATATACTCATCACCCCTCAAAATCATCGTTTTGAGAAGTTGCGGAGGCTGCATCAGAATGAGCCCCTCTGAATATCATTCATTAAAAATAGCTCTAATAAGCTTGCTGGTGTTTAAAATTTATTAAAAATTTCTGGAATGAATTTCGAAACTTTAAGACTAACTGCCTTTGGTTTGGTAGTCCATTCCAAACCTTGGAATGTACTTAGACCAGCAAAAAAATCTTGCACATCACGGCGAGAGAGGAAATTTTCTTACCCCCACTCTACAGCTCAAGCAGTGAGAAATATCGTTTTACTGCCGAATGATTGGGAGGAGGGCGGAGACATTGAGTCAGTGTTAGCTGTTTGTGTGTAGCGAGCACAATGGGTGCTGTTATCTCCATATGAGCCGAGGACCGATTCGCATATCAGTTCTGCCGTCTTTCTTGCGTTGGAGAGGGTCAAAATATTTCCCCTCTCTCCGTGATGTGGAAGATTCTTTTGCCAGCCTTAGTACTAATTTTAGTGATTACCCACATGTTCCCGATGGCCCCTATGGGCCAGCCATGCACCCTGTTATTATGATGAAATGTACTATGGTGGGACACCTTAATTAATTAGATACCCTAAACATTGATGGCTCCACAGGCCTAAGAAAGTCTGGAAGCCACAGTGTTACTGATCGAAAGTGAAAAGCCCAACTTTTTTTCCACTGCTTTTATCAGTTGTTAACTTTAGTAGCTTTCATCTAACTAAAGCTTTTTCTGGTCTGCATTTTCCTGCCATCTATTGCCTTATTGGTATCGGAACTAACCTCTGTCTTCCCAAAACTTGAATATTATTTTCATTACTATGATGAATAGAATCTACAAGTTTTTCTGCTGGCGAACGCTGGTTCTATTTGTTAAAAAGTACTATCACTCTCAAAAAGAAGTATCTGAGTAGAAATTCTCATTGTTAAATTTTTCCGTTGTTCTTATTAGAATTTAAGATTTTTCAAGACGTACCCTATGATGGGCTTTCTGCTTAGTCCTTGGCAGTGGCGTCGCGTGCAATTTGGCAACAATGTATTCTATCCATTTAAACTCATGTAAAATATCGAATTCAGGGGGTGCACAGTGCACTAGGAAAATTCGATATATTTAATGAGTTTAAATGGAGCAGTTGCATTGTTGCCAGATGGCACGCGACGCCACTGAAAGACTAAAAAAGTTGAAAGTTGAAAGTTGACTGTTGAAAGTCACAAAAATGCTGTGACTAGCATCTTCCATAAACTCCATCATTTCTTCCTCAACAGCAGGAACGACAAGCTCATCAGTCTTCTCTGCAAAAACAGACAGTTATTTCTTTAAAAAATAATACAGAAAGAAATCCCGTTCAATCTAAAGGTAATTAAAAGTTCAAAGTTGACTGAAAAAAAATGGAAAATAGTTCAAAAAGCAGAGCTTCCTTAGGCAGAGAGCAGTGTTAATCTGCAATGAAACAACCGATTTAAAAATACAAGTCTTATTTCCCTTCGCAAAATTAAGACAATTCTATAGACCTGTTTAGCGATGACGTCACGATCAAAATTGGATCCAAATAAATGTTCTATCTTGCTCATTTTCGTGGCTCACAGGAAATCAGAAATTTTCTAATGCAAATTTATGCTAGTAAACAACCAGTTTTCTCAAATTTTATTGCATCACTGGATCTCACGTACTGTAAAGTATCTTGTCACTCCGATATAATTCATGAAAGATCTTAAGTGAATTTACAATCATAAGTAAATCGAAATATGTCCTGTATTTTGTCCTTGTCTTACCAACTGTTTTTTACAGGCCTATCACCGCCATGGCACTAAATCATCCCAACTTCTCTTCGCATCGAAGCTTGTTCGAGGTATAATACATGGTGTGATGGTGCCGATGAGCCAATATTTTAGAATGGTCTGTTGCAAACTTTTGCTACAGCGCTATAGAGTGTTCAATCTCATGTCAAATCGCGTGAAAAGTCCATTGGTGGCATCAGAATGTCATAAAATGTGATAATAAACTCACAAGAGATGTTCAATGAAATCCGAGATGGCGGTAAAATATCGAGCAACCTGTATGCATGCACCACGAACATCCAAGGATTGCCAACCTCACAGTATCGATCACACCCAATCACAACATAAATAAACACATAACCTCTGAAGCTGTGAGGTTGTCAACGTTGGCAATCCTTGGATGTTAAAAGTGCATGCATACAGATTGCTCGATATTTTACCGCCATCTTGGATTTCATTAAACGTCCCTTGTGAGTTTATTATTGCATTTCTTAACTTTCAGATGCCACCAATGGACTTTTCGGGCGATTTTACAAAGGACGTTACACTCTTTATCGTTTTAGCAAAAGTTTGCAACAGACCCATTCTGTGCCCTTACGAAACTGCGAGTGAGACAAGGACAAAACATAGGTCTTTCTTTGATATAACTGTGATTGTAAATTAATGCTTGATGTTTCGAAAATGTTGTTGAATGGTTAATTTAATTATAATTATAATTATTATAATTGAATTATATTTTAAGGTACGTGGAATCGAATGGTGTAATAAAATCTAAAAGAACTCGTTGTTTGCTCGCACGAATTTGCATTTGAAAAGTGGATCCTGTTTCTAATGGGAAAGCTACGAGAGCGAGTGAGATGGAGGTATCTTTTTGGATCCAATTTTTTTTGTGATGTCACTAAACAGGTTTATAAATCTTATTGCTTACTAGGCAGACTCTATTAATTGTCTTATCCTTGATGATGTTTGGTAGCCTTGATGTGTTTCACAATCCTCTTTTTTGCTGTGTTCTGGAAAAATGGCCCTCGACTGATTCAAGTTTTTCTGTGGAACGGGAATCGTGGTTCAGAGTTTAAGTTAGCAAAATTGAGGAGTTCTTCGGTAAAAGAGTGGATGAAACAGAAGATGTCCTCAAACTCAAAAGTCATGATTTCAAATTGTTTTTGTATGGATCTTTGATGAGGAAAGCTGGATTTTCTTAATTATCTAACAATCTAAGTGTGGAGTTGAATCGTCAGATGATTAAGAATAGTGATGGGGCAAAAATCATTTTTTGAATAACCATGAATAATTTAGGTTAACATCCCAGCAGCGTCGGCGCCTCTAAACTTTCATTTACTAATACAAATAACTTGAGAATATTGCAAATAATTTTAGTTAATTATTCATGGTTATTCAAAACCGATTTTTGCGCATCACTCATTAAGAGTCCCCAATCTAACTCTTCATAAGACCTTCGTAGACGCTCAAAGGAGAATCCTCAAATTTGCATCGTTGAGCTGAAATCCACCGCAAACTGTAGAATTGCCAACCTGACATTTCTAAAATTCAAACAGAATCTTGTCCAAAACACCTCCTATACAGGCTTATCGGTTATGTTGACAATAGATTGGTGAACAGATGACACACCATCCATCATCAAATAACTCTGCAGTTTGACGGGCCGTCAAATTGCACAGTTGTTTGACGAACGGATCATCAACCAAACATACAACGGTTGGCTCACCTGCCGTTTTGCGGTGGATCTTGGCTCATCAATGCCAATTTGACGATCCTGATGTGAGGGTGTTCAAAGGCCTATACTTACGTAGTAAAATCACGTTAACTCACGTAATTTCACGTTTTTGAATTCAGGTTTTTTGAGTACAAGGTTTGTTTTCTCTGTTGTTTTACCAAAGATCTTATGAGTGCTGATCCTCTCAATCTGAATTTTCATTGCAACTAATCTTTTTTTTTTTACTTTTTTTATGTCTGTAGATTCAGACACATGTATATAAATATTTTATTTTGTATGTATCTTTTATTTGAATGTCGAGCATATTTCAATTGAATGAGGTTTATAGGTTACGCTTATGGATTAAGAAGTATGAATTCCTCCCTAGTACGCAATCAGGAATGACTCAACAGACATTATTAGCCGTGTGATAGTCATTGGTTTCCCTGTCTTTCCAAGAAATTACTGTGATGAAATATTTAACTAAATTAATTGTGAGTAAACAGCTTAATATCCTATTATTGCCATCAACGTTATTAGTTTTACAATTTCATAATGAAAAAAAAAAAAAAAAAAAAGGAATAAATTATTGAGTCAAATTAATCTTGTAAATTTATGTAAGCAAAAATAATTGCCCTTTTTTTTTTTTTTTTTTTTTTTTTTTTTTTTTTTTTTTTTTTTTTTATTACCATCATAATTTTAAACCAAGTTTATTTTATAATGGCTTGCTCTTTGTTTCTCTCTCAATTTTTTTTTTATTATATTTTTTATTTTCCTATTTCCCATCCCCCCCAAGAAAAATATTAAAAGACAATTTGAACCTATGTTCCTGTTGTCTTTTCAAGTGATCCTTTTCAATTTTTTAGTCCAATTTGGCTCACTCAATTCATCAAACGGCAACGGTTTTCTATGTGACTATGTGCCCCTTTGTACATCACTCGAGGAAAGCTAGCCAACAGCATGTGGTTTTTTTTTGGTCTTCGTCTTATTCTGTAATGCTTACATGACGTTATAGAGATGTGGATGTAACCTTTTTTTTTTTTACCTCTTAAACAATCAAATTGTTGTAAATTAGTTTGTCAAAAAGCATGCCTCAGCATTTGCACAACTTTCTCTTTATTAAATTTTTTATACTTTTTTATTTTTTACAATCGTATAAATTAGCGAGTCATGCAAATACTCGTCTGGAAACAGAGATCACTTTATGGTAACTCTTATACAAATTCGTTTATGCTATAAAAAGCTTTTATTAGCGTAAGCTTTTTTGGTAAGTTAAAAAAGTTAGTAGAATCACCATTTTTAAATAAACTTTTTAAAGTAAGGGGGATGGCGTTGAAAAGTTGGATAGCTGAATTTTTTATTTCAGATCCGCTGGTTTCTAAATGTAAAGCAGGGATGTTGATTTTGTGATGATGACTGTAATATCCATGGGAAGAGATGAGGTCAGCTGGGGTAATGATTCGATTTTTATTGGCGTGTTTCAAAGTTTCTCAAATCAAATCTAGGATCTGTTTGCACTAGGACCTCTCAAATACATTCCAGTTTTATTGAAGAAAAAAGTTGAAGTAATCAATTAGGAAAAAACATTGTGAATAAAACTTGGAAAAATGGCCCATATCCCATTTATCGCCATGTCAAAAGTGGCTTTGTCCCAATTATTGACATATTAGTTGTCCTAATTATCGCCATACATATTTGCATTGGCTTTTCATTTAAGCCATCATGTTTATTGTTAGGAAATAATGAAATTATAATAATTCAACCTTGTCCCTTATCAAAGTTTCTAAGAAATCGGCACAAATAGGTGATGCTGGACAGGTGTCAACTTCTGTGATTTTTGAAGGGCACAGTGCTGGTAAATAACAATTTCAAACTTTTTCACCAGTTCAGCCAACTTATGAAAAAAAACTTGTTCCACATTCTCTTAAATTTCCCTGCTACTATAGGCTTATTTTAAAGAATAAATGAATAGGGTGGCGGTAATTGGGACACCTACCTTAAGTAAATTTAAAAACTTTTAATTGTGCCCTTGGTAATTTTCGCTGAATTTTACCATAGAATTGACTATTCAATCGCTCATAGCGAAAGTTGGCAAGAGCCCCATTAAAATACTCGCTGATTTTGGCCTGTAGTAGGAGTGGTGCCATCTGGCAACAGTGGTTTGACTCAGTGTTGCCAGATTGAGGGTAAAAAGCCGTATCGTCCCCATTTAAATAAATGTAAAACATACGGCTTTTTCACCCCAATCTGGCAACACTGGTTTGACTTCATTTATTTATACCTGTGCGAAACAATCGATTTGCCTCCTGTAAGAATTGATTATTTGACATTGGTTTGATTGGAAGAATATCACTTTTTCCCAATTCCTTGCTTCACCACTGATTTTGACTCTTCCGAGGTACCTGTAGCTCTTTAAGGTCAACATTCATTTCGGCAGGATTTGAGATGAAATAAAAAATGAGTGTTTTTTTTTAGTTTCTTTTATATTCTCTGTCTTTCATTGCCTTTTCCTCCTTACGTTTCTTTCTGTCAATAATGCATTGTTTCTCTTGACTTTTTCAAGCGAACTTTGAAATTCAATCAGTCTTTTAGGCGTTACTTATTCCACCCCCCCCCCCCCTCCCCCCCTTTGAGAATATCAAGCCTCAGTTTTTTTTTTTAATTATCACGGTCAAAAATCTTTGTCTAATGATTAACACATTTGCATGAATGCGATGACTCTTCCAGTTGCATGTGTGGAAGTATTTGAATTATTTGGCTGATCCAGATTGCACGCTTAACCATCAATATTCTAATTTTTTTTTTAGGTCGGGTAAATAAAAATAGGAACGGGGTGTAAAACGGATTGTCTGAGGTCTTGTTTGCTTACATCTGATACCCGTTGAATTTTTTTTATTTATTTTTTTTTTTTTATTTATTTGTTTCGAAACAAACAGGTAGAGCCCAATATAAATACACTGTTACCGAACTGCGACAAAAAATTGCGTTATTCCATCTCGTTCCATTTTGTGGTTGTTAAAAAAATTAGGCTTAACCTCTAATTTTTAACCACTGTTGCTTGAATTAGGATCAATGGGCAACATCTGGATCTGCACAAGTCTTTCATTCCAGTAACTGTCTCGTAATTTTTCACTCTCTCAGCATTGTTACTCGTTTGTGGTGCTACATACTTTTTTAAAGGATTATAATTAATTCTAATAGGGGAGCATGAGTTACTTTTGCAGCACTCGGTACACTTGCGCTTTTTGAGGGAAATGGAGTGGAGAATAGTTTTATTCCAATTTTTTTATCATGCAAGATGAATGTTGAGTATTTAAGTTTGAATACTTTCTGTCAGTCATATCAGATTAAATCTCTGAGAGTTTTAACTGCTTGTAGATTAATATGTGAACCAACTCCGGATACTCGCCACCGCACTGCGAATCCACCCTGTAAGACGTAAGTAGCTTGCCTGCAATGACCATTTTACGACTGAAATCATAAAATATTTTGATCCAACAGCGAAGTTTTGATGAAAGCCTCTCTGTCCGTCAGGGACATCATCATTTCTCTACATCACCTGCAACGAAACCATTTATAGTTTGAAAATCAAAGAAATGTTTCAATTCTGAAAGTTAGTGCCAAGTAGTATCTATGTTTTTCAAAAATATAAGCAAATAAATCAACTTCTTTTCAAGAACAATCAAGGAAAAACAGATGTTACGAAAATGCGGCTTTAATTCTCAACAAATTTTGCTCGTTTTGGGCTCAAAAAATCCATTAAAAAATTACACAGTTGCCGACGTTCATGGATTTTGCAATTATTTTTTGTTGTCAATTCAAAATTTCAAAAACACAATTAACCCAAAAGTGACTAGTGGCTAGTGGCGTTATCCATCGGATCGAAATCTGGAGAAGATTTGCCTGGAATCATTTTAATAGTTTCAGCCTTTTTATGGGAAATACCTTTTGGCTAGAGTTGTTTTTTTTTTTTTTTATGGGTCCCCAGAACGAGAGTTCAACTTCTTTGTAAGAATCAAAGCATCATTGTTTTTCAGTCGTAGATTGATTCAGATGAGCCACCACTCTTCAATTTTATGAACAGTAATTAATCATTAATTAATCGTTAATTAATTTTCTATCCTTGTCTTTCATTTATTCAGATTTCTCTCATTTCACTTGTTATTTTCAATTTTTCATTTGCTTTTTGCTGATATTGCTGTTTTTGTTTTTCAGAAAAAAGCAATAAAGGAGGAAATGCATCCAACTCGTCTTGATGGGCGGCCGTTTGGGCGCAATAAGAACTTGTTTTTTTAATTTGGTCTCTCCGTTGCTTTTTTTTTGCTTTTTCAATTTTTTTTTAATCTATAGAAAAAATGATCGAATTCTTTGAATAATTTAATGTGTACAGTTTCATTTGTTCTAAGTGTTATCCTTACTTTCTCCAAGTTTTTAAATTATTTTCTGTTTCAAAAAATTGTATTTATTTTGTAAGTGAAGGAGTTTTTATCATCATAAATGTCAATCATCACAGTTTATCGGACAAGTTGTTAAATTTATCGCAAGTTTGTTGTAATAATGGTATCGCGCATTTTCTCCAATTTTGATTTTTTTTTTAAACTATCATTAATTATAATGGTAAAGTGTAAACTACTTACTTAACCAGATCTCATTTAATGAAAAGTGCGAGTTGAAAGAATTATAAGAACTTTTAATAGCTCTCAAGTCTCAAGTTATCGCCTTTTTTTTTTCTTTGTTTCTTGAATTTTAGCCATGAACTTTTTCTTTCAGTTGAATTTTAAACGGAAATGGTTCAAATTTTATCAAGTTAATCGAAGGCTTAAAGTCTCTAGAGGTGATTTGTATGTTTAATGTGTACCCAGGTTGTGCTTTCTGATGATCGTTAATAGTTTTCTCTTTCATTTATTTTATTGTTTTTAATCCCGTATTTATTATGTACTTGCTCGCTAAGCTGGTTCCAATTTTCTCGAATCAATCAAAAGAGGGTTTAAATCTGATGAATTATCGCAAATTACATGATTCACCTTTCCCATTTATCTGACATGAAAAGAACTGTAGTCTGTTCGTTCTAACTTGAGACCTGGAGATTCAGGTTGATTTTTTTCTGTGGGAACGTAAGAGTGCTAACCCTCGTCAGTCGGCCGAGGTGACAGGGCTGCTGCCCGACTCTCGGGCTATGACAACCTTTTAAAGTGTTGCCATTCTCTATTTTCCGAAATTCATTTATCGCCCACTCAGGTCTTAAGTTAGAACATACAGACTACAGCTATTGCCCATTACCATTTGCTGTACTGTTTTCTTAGAAGTAAAAAAGGTTTCGGGCTAATTTATGTCAACTGCTTTTTGCCTGTTTGTTTGGTTTTCTCTCAATCATCAGAAATATCTGTCTTGATTGTAGTCTTTTTGAGGGCATTCACTTTTTTGGATAAAGAAAGGAAGTTGATTTTTATTGAAGAAAATTTTGGGTTCGTTGTCTGTAATTTTAAAGCTATAAATTTTTTGTTGTGTCTCAAGTTTGTTTCTCTAAACAAAATTACAGTCAATCCTTGGGATATTTTTTAACCCTTACGGCTCGAATTTTTTGCCTTGCTCACTGTGCTCCACTCGTTTTTAAATTGGGGCAACCGGGTTTAAAACCAGCATGATAGCATATATTTCCCGCTTTACTGTCAAAAATGTGAATGAGGTATGCGCTAATAGTTCAACGTACTGCCACTAAGGTTCAAAAGCGCTGTATATGTTTGCCAATTATTACATTGTGCCTGATCGAAAGGTAAGGGAGCGTGAACAGAACTGACAAACCCGAAGGAGCGCAACCTGTAAAACGATTTTGTCAAGTTACGAGCGGTAAGGGTGAAGAACTGGTCAGAATTTATGGTTCTCTTATAGAATTCGGCTTGAATTACTTTTACAGCTATCTTAGATACAGACCATGAACGACCTCCCAAGCAAATCCTACAACATACCTCTCAGTGCGAGTCCTCGTTATTTTAAAGGCTATATGTTGTACAATACCAAAATAGCAGTGACTGGTAAGTAATTGATTACCATTTTCCTTCCATTGGACTGTACTCTAAACTATCCGTTGTTAGAAATCAGGTGGGGGAAAATTCGATTTAAAAGTGGAATGTTTTTAAGCATCAGCTTCCTATGATCTGTATAATTTCCTCTTCTTTTTCACCTCTTAAAGTGATAGGTCGATTAAATTGAGCCTGAAATAGAAACTTGTTGCCTCAGAGATGAGTCCCATGATTTAATGTGTATGAAAAAAGGAGTAGTTTAAATTAATGTTTTATCAAAATTAAATGAACCCAATTCCTTTGCTCAGTTGATTGTCTGCTGTCTTGTTTTTGTATCATCCCTTTACCCTCTCCAAATTACATTTTAAACTGTAGTCAGGCAGTATGAGTTTCGCCTGTATTGGTCATTTTAAAAAATGGTTTGTATCCAGAGTTTGATCATTTTAATTTTTTGGCTACTGTGAATTTGTAGTTTATGCAAATGAGCTATTCTACTTTTGATGTGACTTGCAAATGAGCAATTCTACTTTTGATGTGACTTAATGTCAAAAAATCAAGTTGCTGAAATGAGATCATTATATCAGTCAGCCAATTTGCAGTTTTTTTTTTTTTCCATTTATTTACTGAACGTTGCAATTTGGTGGTTCTTTTTTAACACTCAATACTTACCTACTGATTTATCTTTGTAATCTTTGTAAATAAGAGAAGTGTGTTTTATTACCAGCAGGCTGAGTGGTGAAGTCGATGAATAATTAAAATCTGTTTCAAGTATAACTTTTCAGTTCTTGTTTATTAATGTAATGAAATATAATTTATTATAGTTGATATGTTTTGAATTGTATTATTATTGTATGAAATTAAATGTTTTCTTTTATCTAAAACTTTAATCAGTGAGACTTCTTTTTTTTTTCTGTCATGAATACTATACTTATAATATTTTGTTTGACAGGCCGATTCCGTTTTCTTGGACAAAGAAGAAAAGATCGGGAATCAATTAATCCCATTGGTTTAAAGCGTTACTTAACTCTGTGAATAGATTTAAAGGTGTTCAAGTTGTTTATTTCAGACCGAATGACTCTGGGTCTTGTTTGCGTGGTCATGTGACTGTTTAAACTAATGGGATTATTTGATTCCCGCTATCTTGCTCTGTGTGGTCTATGAGAGCAGAATTTGTCCGGGTAGGTGGGATTGAGGTATTCATTTCTCACTCCCCCCCTCTCTCTCTCTCCCGCTTTCTTTCTCTCCCTCTCTCCGTGTCAATTTGAATGGATTTGTCAGGAAAGGACACAGATACGGACTAGAGTCACGAGGAGTTTGTCAAAAGTTTGATATATATCGAAAACGGCTGCTCCAATCCAGCAGTAAACTTTCCCAATCGATTCCCTGGTCTATTCTTCGTCGGAATAGTCACTTTTTAACTCATTCCGAAACAAAAAGTCAATGTATTCTTATATTAAAAAAAAAAAAAAAAAAAAAAAAAAAAAAAAAAAAAAAAAAAAAATGTGCAAGGCAGACATCTTGAAGCCTCGTAGAAGATGTGCGGATCAAATATCTGTAAATTATTCAGAGACTTCAAATTTTACCGAATCATCCCAAGATGATATCCTGGCATGATCCGAAATAGTCTGATTTTGTAAGGATATCCACAGAATATTCTGACAATATCCTATGAAGTTGGATTTTGTCCAGACATTGTCAGGAGATTAAATGATATCTGGGTCATGGTCCCTCTCTCGCACCTCTTATTTATTACGGGGGGTGGAGTCCAGGATTTAGCGCCACAAGCACGAGTGAGTGCGAGAGAGGACCCATTTTCTTAAAACGGTCTTTCTCTCTCGCACCTACTGCTATTGTTCTCCTTGGGAAGGGGGGGGGGGAGTCCCGGATCTGGTATTTTAAAGCACAAATGGATTGAGTAAAATCCTTTATAATACCTAAAGTATGACATCGAAAGAACCTTAGGTGTAGGATATGTACTTACAATGTAAGTACACTTGCTCGTTTTCACCTTCTACCTATTGTGGATCATTCCTTTACATTTGCGGATCCAGTCCTAGTGAACACCGGGGCTGCAGTAGCGTCATTTGGGGGGGCAAGGGGGGCAATTGCCCCCCCCCCCCCTGTGATTTCGGCATACCTGGAAATTTCGACCAAAGAAAAAAAAAAAAGGTTGTCAAATTGAGCGATTATAGGTAAAGAAAGAATTTAATTTCAGGAAAGAATGTGTACCTTGTCTTGTGAGTCCCCAGTTTTTTTAATTTTTTAAATCTGAAAAGCAAAAAAAAAAAAAACAAAAAAAAATAAGTCATCAGATTTTTGCCCCCAGTTTTTTGAATTTTTTATATCTGAGAAGCAAAAAAAAAAAATAAATAAATAAAAAAAATTAAAAAAAAGGTCATCAGATTTCAGATTTTTGCCCCCCCCCCCCTGGCAAAAGCTGAAATGACGCCACTGCCGCGGGGCTGGGGGTAAACTTAGGATTTCAACACCCCCCCACCCCTCCCCTTGCTGATTCCTGTTTTCTTATTACTATTACTTTTATACATTCTGCCTGCCTACCGGCTGCACTTCTCCCTTCTTCTATTTTCCAACGGGGTGGGGGGGGGGGGGGTGACTGTCCCTTTCTCCACCCCTGAATCCGCCAATGAATCGCGCCATCTAACAATATATTACAGCAGTGTAAACGGGGTGAGATGGCAAGCCCCCCACCCCCCAACTTTGAAAATAGGTAACTTTTTGATGATTTACATCTCCACCTCTCCGCAGAAATTGATGGATGAGTTTCAACATTTTCGGGTAAAATTCCCAAAGCAAATCTGTTGTTCTGCTACAAAATTGATCGTTTATATTCCATGACGCCCAAATACCTCTTTGGCAACGTTGGATTAATGAACCAATAAAAGCGCTCTTTTTCTGCTATCGACCAATGAGAAGTAATTATTATTGACGACAAACTGCAAACATGTCTCCGGTGATGTTTTGGTTTGGTCATAATTCATAACCTTTAGACCAAAACAAAGCAATCCAAGCTCAAATTGCTTCACTTCACAATCATAGTCAATTCAGTGTTCTTAGCTTCAATTTAGTTCACAAGCGTATATTTTCGCTCACATTTTACGTCACCCATCGTCGAATTCCAATTGAATTTGTTAAGTACTTCCAGTTGAGTTTGTGAATGGTAGAGTTAAATCCAAGCAACTTTTATAACCTCAAAAATTAACTTTGGTTTCTCCAAATATCTGTTCCTTTCAGTGGCATTTTAGAAAATAATAACTTCAATAATAACACCAAGTGCGTTTCGCCGTTTCCTACTCTTCTGAGAGCACGATAGTCGCTGAAGAATTCAAGTGTTGGAGGAAAAGTGTTGTCCTGATCTGGAGTCGAGTGATTGCAGTCCATCTCAATCAGCTCAATCAAGAATTATGAATTTCTAATTGCGAGTGTTCAGCTGATCATGGGAAGTTTAGATGGTGCTGTCATCACTGGGTTCATCTGTCGCTTGTGTTCAAAATTAAGTCGATTGGTCATTCACATCTATGGCGAGCAAGGCGTCACGCTTCAGTTGGACAAGAAAATAAATACTTACCTACCTATAAGTGTAAGTGTTATTGGCAACAGTAGGCACGATTTTTTTAAATGAAACATGATGATACACTCCCTTTTTTACTGCGGTTAGCCGACGCAGTTTGAGTGTTCCATGGAAATGAAACGGAACCCTCTCACCCCTGAGACGAGTCAGTCCATCAATTGTGTTTACTCGTTATCTACTTCTCAGACATGACATTGAAGCTACTAATTCCCGTTCAAGGTGATTTCAGGCGAAACTTTTCCAAATTTCAATCCAACGGACTGCGCCACTAGTAGCTTTTGGAAAAGTTATGTTTTTGGCTTTTTTAATTGAAACCAGAGAAATATGCAAAATCTCAGAACTTCAGCACCTGCATAGTTTTTTTACGGATATTTAGAGCCCAAAACAAGCAAAGTTGGTTAAGAATTAAAGCCGAAATTTATGAAATTCATTTCGCCGTAAGCTTATAGTGTTTCAGCCTGAAACTTTCAGGGTATCTTCCTGAAGTATACTTGCAGGTGCTGACGTTCCTCAAATTCCTCGACGCCTGAATCGTCTTAATCTTCATCTCCTTGACCTGTTGGCTTGTTTACGACACAAGCCCCATTTCGGAAAAATATTTCGAAGATCCTCTCACCAAAACTGCGGTGCTAAGGAAGAACGCCGGAAGCGTCATGTGTTACTTCTACTGTTTTTGCAATGAAGCTCGGGGTCCCTATTCTTCAGTTTACTCTCACCTCCAATGCCTCCAATGGTTTGTCCTTCCAAGGATTCTAGAATTGAACAATAGACGGTCGGCCTTTCCTAAATGCTTGGACGGGCAGAGAGCCTTTGTTAGAGAGAAAGGAGTGACCCAGGCAGCAACAACAATCAGTAGCGCACCGAGAGTTTCTTCATCTCTCTCTTTTCTCCATTAAGAAACGTATGTTAGACAAGAATGGACAAGGGGATAAAACCCCCTCCTTCTGTCCTTTTCCTACAGTTCATACATTCAAATGGGAAATGAGAGAGATGGAAGATATCCTGGTTGCGCCAGTGATAAAAATAATAAACTCCTGAGAAAGAACTTGGTATAAGAATAGAGGCCCAAGCTATACTGCAAAAACAGTCTAACTAACACATGGCGCTTACGGCACTCTTCCTAAGCATGGCAGAAAAGATGGCACAGAAAATAAATGAATAACGCAGTTCAAGAATGTAAAGAGAAGCAGAATTCGAGAATTTTTGTATTGCACGCTTCTTTAAATTAAAATGCCAGACCAACAACGCTCTACCAAGAGTTAGAAGTTAGAAACCCGTTCCATTTTGTTCCATCATGTTTCTATGTGTCCACAAGTTTTTGCAAACCGCGAATATTGTAACCATCTTTAAAGTGCCCACTTTCAAAGCCACTTATGAGTAACCTTTAAATTAAGGGGTAATGTTATGATGATTACTGTGGCAATAGCCAAAGTTTACAATTTTTGACCAAAAGTGTCACTCAGACATAGCTGTAATAATGACAAAGTAAATTATCAGCCTGTTGGTGTAGACTACGGAGCGGCATAAAAAGTTGGCTGTACAACTGTATCCATTGACTTGACTGGTTTTTGGTTTCAGGTCAAATTCAGCGATCCTCTTCCTAAAACAGTATGCATCGCTTGCGTTGAGAAATTAGAAATTCATCATCAGTTAGTCAAACGATTTCAAGCAGCAAGAGAACACTACAAGGACGCTCCTTTAAATCCAATGAGAAATAGAAACGCTTCTTCTACTAGCTGTGACCAATCTCTTCGATATCGGACTACACTTCTAAATGCCACCTCTTCCAATGCCAACCAAGTATCGCAAGGTCTTAGTTCAACAAGTACTCGAGAAGAAACTAGCCGGAATGAATGATTTCAGGGCAAATTATTATTATTTTTTTTTTTAATTTTATGTGAATAAGTTTCTGAAGTAGAAACACTGCTGTTATCTTAGTTTTCAAACTTTTTCTCCTCTCTTTTACCCCTTAACTTTAAAGTTTCTTTTCCTAATTTTTGTTTCAAAAACAATCAATGTGTTATTTTACTTTTAGTGTGTCAAGAAAAACAAAATTTTAATTTTTTAGGTGTTCTCAAATACAACTAAATGAACGTTAAAGTATATGTTCCTTTTCTTATTTTTTATTGATCATGGAAGACCCTTTATGTGATGGCAGGTAAAACATTTCAAGATTTCCATCTGATGAATAGTGTGTCATTAGTCACTTTCGGAGAAAGTTGTGCAAACTGCCCTGGAAAAGGCGAAAGTGAAAATTTGGGAAAAGTGCCACTTTTGATGGCTCAGGCGTCCTCCTTGTGGCGAGTACCCTTCGCTTGAGCCTTAAAACTGGCCTCAGATCTGCTCTAAAACACACGGTTCTCGAAATATCGAGGTCTAAAGAAACGGGCCTTATTTTTTTTTATTTTTTTTGTCAGCATTTTGTTCGAAAACCCCCCGGAAAAGGCCAAAGTAGGGTCTTGGGGACGATTTAACCCCTTTCGATTTTTTTAATTTTGAGTGGGGAAAAGAATTTCGAGCTAGCGGTCGATTCCGACGTGATTCGACCCAAGGAATCGATTGAGAGTAGTCCCGCAACGATCGGACTAGAGGCGACCGAGTTATCGAGGTTTTTCCGTACGTTTCGGTTCCTTCATTCCGAAAGAATGCGACAACCTCAACGTATCCTGAAAAATGCGATATCTCAAGAGCGGCTCCTCCGATCGATCCGGGAGTGGTCTCAATCGATTCGGTGGACGATTTTACGTCCGAGTAGACACCTCTCATCTAAATCCGAGACAAAAAATCTCGAAAAATATTTTTCGCCTAAAATTTCGACGATGTAACCCCTTTCGATTTTTGCAATTTTGAGTGGGGGCAAAAATGTCGAGCTAGCGGTCGATTCCGACGTGATTCGACCCAAGGAATCGATTGCGACTAGTCCCGCAACGATCGGACTAGAGGCGACCGAGTTATCGAGGTTTTTCCGTACATTTCGGGTGCCTTCATTCCGGAAGAATGCGACAACCTCTACGCATCCTGAAAAATGCGATATCTCAAGAGCGGCTCCTCCGATCGATCCGGGAGTCGTCTCAATCGATTCGGCGGACGATTTTACGTCCGAGTAGACGCCTCACATCTAAATCCGAGACAAAAAATCTCGAAAAATATTTTTCGCCTAAAATTTAGACGATGTGACCCCTTTCGATTTTTGCAATTTTGAGAGGGGAAAAAAATTTCGAGCTAGCGGTCGATTCCGACGTGATTCGACCCAAGGAATCGATTGAGACTAGTCCCGCAACGATCGGACTAGAGGCGACCGAGTTATCGATGCGACAACCTCTAAGCATCCTGAAAAATGCGATATCTCAAGAGCGGCTCCTCCGATCGATCCGGGAGTCGTCTCAATCGATTCGGTGGACGACTTTACGTCCGAGTAAACACCTCTCATCTAAATCCGAGACAAAAAATCTCGAAAAATATTTTTCGCCTAAAATTTAGACGATGTAATCCCTTTCGATTTTTTCAATTTTGAGTGGGGAAAAAAATTTCGAGCTAGCGGTCGATTCCGACGTGATTCGACCCAAGGAATCGATTGAGAGTAGTCCCGCAACGATCGGACTAGAGGCGACCGAGTTATCGAGGTTTTTCCGTACATTTCGGGTGCCTTCATTCGGAAAGAATGCGACAACCTCTAAGCATCCTGAAAAATGCGATATCTCAAGAGCGGCTCCTCCGATCGATCCGGGAGTCGTCTCAATCGATTCGGTGGACGATTTTACGTCCGAGTAGACGCCTCACATCTAAATCCGAGACAAAAAATCTCGAAAAATATTTTTCGCCTAAAATTTAGACGATGTGACCCCTTTCGATTTTTGCAATTTTGAGCGGGGAAAAAAATTTCGAGCTAGCGGTCGATTCCGACGTGATTCGACCCAAGGAATCGATTGCGACTAGTCCCGCAACGATCGGACTAGAGGCGACCGAGTTATCGAGGTTTTTCCGTACATTTCGGGTGCCTTCATTCCGGAAGAATGCGACAACCTCTACGCATCCTGAAAAATGCGATATCTCAAGAGCGGCTCCTCCGATCGATCCGGGAGTCGTCTCAATCGATTCGGCGGACGATTTTACGTCCGAGTAGACGCCTCACATCTAAATCCGAGACAAAAAATCTCGAAAAATATTTTTCGCCTAAAATTTAGACGATGTGACCCCTTTCGATTTTTGCAATTTTGAGTGGGGAAAAAAATTTCGAGCTAGCGGTCGATTCCGACGTGATTCGACCCAAGGAATCGATTGCGACTAGTCCCGCAACGATCGGACTAGAGGCGACCGAGTTATCGAGGTTTTTCCGTACATTTCGGGTGCCTTCATTCCGGAAGAATGCGACAACCTCTACGCATCCTGAAAAATGCGATATCTCAAGAGCGGCTCCTCCGATCGATCCGGGAGTCGTCTCAATCGATTCGGCGGACGATTTTACGTCCGAGTAGACGCCTCACATCTAAATCCGAGACAAAAAATCTCGAAAAATATTTTTCGCCTAAAATTTAGACGATGTGACCCCTTTCGATTTTTGCAATTTTGAGAGGGGAAAAAAATTTCGAGCTAGCGGTCGATTCCGACGTGATTCGACCCAAGGAATCGATTGAGACTAGTCCCGCAACGATCGGACTAGAGGCGACCGAGTTATCGATGCGACAACCTCTAAGCATCCTGAAAAATGCGATATCTCAAGAGCGGCTCCTCCGATCGATCCGGGAGTCGTCTCAATCGATTCGGTGGACGACTTTACGTCCGAGTAAACACCTCTCATCTAAATCCGAGACAAAAAATCTCGAAAAATATTTTTCGCCTAAAATTTAGACGATGTAATCCCTTTCGATTTTTTCAATTTTGAGTGGGGAAAAAAATTTCGAGCTAGCGGTCGATTCCGACGTGATTCGACCCAAGGAATCGATTGAGAGTAGTCCCGCAACGATCGGACTAGAGGCGACCGAGTTATCGAGGTTTTTCCGTACATTTCGGGTGCCTTCATTCGGAAAGAATGCGACAACCTCTAAGCATCCTGAAAAATGCGATATCTCAAGAGCGGCTCCTCCGATCGATCCGGGAGTCGTCTCAATCGATTCGGTGGACGATTTTACGTCCGAGTAGACGCCTCACATCTAAATCCGAGACAAAAAATCTCGAAAAATATTTTTCGCCTAAAATTTAGACGATGTGACCCCTTTCGATTTTTGCAATTTTGAGCGGGGAAAAAAATTTCGAGCTAGCGGTCGATTCCGACGTGATTCGACCCAAGGAATCGATTGCGACTAGTCCCGCAACGATCGGACTAGAGGCGACCGAGTTATCGAGGTTTTTCCGTACATTTCGGGTGCCTTCATTCCGGAAGAATGCGACAACCTCTACGCATCCTGAAAAATGCGATATCTCAAGAGCGGCTCCTCCGATCGATCCGGGAGTCGTCTCAATCGATTCGGCGGACGATTTTACGTCCGAGTAGACGCCTCACATCTAAATCCGAGACAAAAAATCTCGAAAAATATTTTTCGCCTAAAATTTAGACGATGTGACCCCTTTCGATTTTTGCAATTTTGAGTGGGGAAAAAAATTTCGAGCTAGCGGTCGATTCCGACGTGATTCGACCCAAGGAATCGATTGCGACTAGTCCCGCAACGATCGGACTAGAGGCGACCGAGTTATCGAGGTTTTTCCGTACATTTCGGGTGCCTTCATTCCGGAAGAATGCGACAACCTCTACGCATCCTGAAAAATGCGATATCTCAAGAGCGGCTCCTCCGATCGATCCGGGAGTCGTCTCAATCGATTCGGCGGACGATTTTACGTCCGAGTAGACGCCTCACATCTAAATCCGAGACAAAAAATCTCGAAAAATATTTTTCGCCTAAAATTTAGACGATGTAACCCCTTTCGATTTTTGCAATTTTGAGTGGGGAAAAAAATTTCGAGCTAGCGGTCGATTCCGACGTGATTCGACCCAAGGAATCGATTGCGACTAGTCCCGCAACGATCGGACTAGAGGCGACCGAATTATCGAGGTTTTTCCGTACATTTCGGGTGCCTTCATTCCGGAAGAATGCGACAACCTCTACGCATCCTGAAAAATGCGATATCTCAAGAGCGGCTGCTCCGATCGATCCGGGAGTCGTCTCAATCGATTCGATGGACGATTTTACGTCCGAGTAGACGCCTCTCATCTAAATCCGAGACAAAAAGTCTCGAAAAATATTTTTCGCCTATTTTCACTTTTGATGGCTCAGGCGCCCTCCTTGGTTCGAGTCCCCTTGGATTGAGCCTTAAAGCTGGCCTCAGATCTGCTCTAAAACGCACGGTTTTCGAGATATCGAGGTCTAAAGAAACGGACCTTAAATTTTTTTCTGTCAGCATTTTGTTCGAAAACCCCCCGGAAAAGGCCAAAGTAAGAGGCCTTGGGAAATTTGCACTTTTGAGGACTCCCAGGTGTTCTCTTGGGGGGGGGGGGGGGTTCCTTTGGGTGAAGCCTTATGGTGATTTTAGTTTTGCTCTAAAGGGGTCTCTCCACGTGCAAATTTAAATTTAATTTAGGTAGGTTGAGTCCAATGTATTGACAACAAAGATACCAATCGGCTGACGCAGTCTTTTTGCTCTTTCAAATTTGCAGGTGGAGAGGCCCCTTTAGACGCATGGTTCTTGAGATATTGAAGTCTAAAGAATCGGACCATATTCTTCAACTATGAGCATTTTGTTCGAAAACCGCTGGAAAAGGTCAAGATGCGGCCTTGGGAAATTGGACCTTTTAAGAACTCTCAGGTGTTCTCAGACCAAAGGAGTTGATTTACTGTCTAACAAATGTTTATTTTTCAACCCTTTTGTTTGGAGCTTCTAGAGCGTAGAGTACGTACTCCTTAACGAAAGTCTCAGCAAGGGACGGTAGGCGACCCGAGGAGAAGTTAAAAACGTGAAGTTTTATGTTCCTACAAATGATTTAAAAATGAAAAATCAGAGAGAGGCAACTGGTCAGGGAATGAATTTTTAAAAATTATTTTTTATTCCACAGTAGACTTGATCAATTCAGTAAATAATATCTACCAAAAATTCTAAATCGTCAAATGATCAAACCAAGTTGTAACAAAATCTAGGAAGAAAAAATGAAGGAAAAAAAAAAAAAAAAAAAAAAAAAAAAAAACAGTGAGAAATTAAAATGCGTATAAAGACAAAATAACTATTGATATATAAAAGCCCTTTGTACAAAAATAGCATTAAAAAGAAAATAATCAATCTTAACAAACATTATAAAATTTACAAAGGCAAAAAGTAATTATTAAATTTAATACATTCTCATTTTTTTGCTGAAACATATTTGGATTAAGTATGAATGTATTGGACAAGGACTTGGACAAGGACTTGGATAGCGGTCAGAATTGGAATAATTGCTCATCAAATATTTCCAAGGGCAAAAGCGGTAGAGTTACAAAGGGTAAAGTCATTAATCATTGTCACTAAAGAAGTTATGAATAAGTCATCTTACTATTTAGTGTTAAAAGAAAAAAACAGAATAAATGAAAGTAAATTCATAAAAACCAATCTTGTATTAAATTAAATAGACTGACATAAAAGTCGCCAGAGGCCTTTCAATCCAAAGGATCAACTTTAGTGAATTAAGAAGCAAAAATCAACAATGATAAAAGCAATAAAAAACAATGTAAACTAATAAAAAGAGCAAAATGCAATATGTTGAACGACACTAAAGCAAAAGAAAAATAAATCATCATCATGCTGTTTTGCTGTTTATCAGTTTACATAGTTTTTCATTGCTTTTATAGTTGTTAATTTTTTGCTTGTTAAGCCACTGAAGATTATCCTTTGGATTGAAAGGCCTCTGGCAACTTTTATTTAAGTCTACATATTTAATTTAATACAAGATTGGTTATTATGAATTTAGTTTAATTTATTTCGGTTTTTTTTCTTTTCTTTTTTTTTAACTATTTAGTGGAGTACATTAGCTTAGTACTTAGACGAATGCTTCATACTTTCATAGTTAGTTACACTGTCAAATTATATTTTTCAGCAGTGCTGGTGTTGTATTAACGAGATGCAGCTATTAACAGCTTAAGGGGAGAGAGGGTGAGTACTGGAAAAATTTTTGGGAAGAATTTTTACGTGCATAAAGGATATCTCAATTGATTTACTTATTTTTCTCATTTTATGGGAACACCAAGTTCATGTAAGGTAAGTGTACCAGTACCCGGAACGTTAAGGAATTTTCAGACTTTGAGAGCTGAGTAAAAATTGAAAAATCAACTGAGAAATGTGAGAAGCACATATTTAGTTTCAGAATTTAATCAACTTTCAAATGATATGTAGGTTTTTTCAGTTTACCTCATCAGTTATTTTGGAAAAAAGGAAACATGAGAGAAAGTCGAAATGTACCAGTTTCCGGAATTCTTGTGCTTGACTGTTCCTAACTCTGGAAACTTTGTACCAGTATCCGGAAAATGCTAATAAAACCATCAGTTAGGATGGAAAAATAAACATAAATGTATTAAACACTGTAAAAAATGCATCCAACATGATAAACATTAATTTTCAGTAGAAACTGTACTTTCTTTAAAGCAGAAAACAACAAAAACTGATGCATTCATAGGAAGTGAATCTTAACCTCCAATCTAATGAGCATCAGCCGAAGTTTTTCTAATCGAACATAAATAATCTCCTCCTAGTAATAATTCTAGACTACTCAGAAGTACTAATGCAAAATTGAGTAATAGAAAGCTGAATTATTATATTATTAAAGTTAAAACACTCATATAAAGAATGTACCTATGCTTGGAAATCATTTCCGAATACTGGTGCTTTTTACGAATTTTGTGTTCCTATACCCGGAACGGATAATAAATAAACAAAGCTTGCCCAAAATTAAAACTTTATTAATGGAAAAGATTCCTGAAGATACAGAGAACATAATATCGTCACAACGACGGTAAAATACCGAAAAATAAAGTCATGAGACCTTATTTACGCTTACTGATTTCTAAGTCAACGACTTTAAGTATTCTGGCTTATGGGAAGGTTCTCGAGTGACGTCACTTTCAAAGTATATATCAGATGATTGTTGCAGTGAAAACAGTTTATTTATGTTGTATAGTTTCACCCTCTATGTGTAGAATTAGAAAACATACCGCCCCTTTCAAAGTTTTGCCTATGCAGCTTATTTTTTTACGAAAAACCGATGAATTTCCGGCTACTGGTGCACTTCCGGGTACTGGTACACTTACCTTAATAGTTACAATTCATTCACATGACAGTTGTAGATTCTACTATTAAATTTTTCCTATTGCATCTTTGGGAAGAATTTTTACTTGCATATAGGATATCTCAATTCATTTACTTATTGTTAACGTTTGCCGTATTTTACTTTGGCATTGCAAAAGCGATTTTAATTATTTTTTCACGTATAAATGTTTTGTAGTATTTTAATTCTGTTTGCACCCTCAAAAAGAGCTCAATTTGATTCTGTTGCTGGACCGTTATGAGCTGCTCAGTCATTTAAACGGCAATTTTCGGATTTTTTTCAAGGTCCAAAAAAAGAATCAAAATGAGCTCATTATCATTATAAAATACCACAAAACTTATTTATGTAAAAAAATACCTAATCAAAACCGTCATCACAATGGCAAAGCAAACCACGACTACTTGTATTTCTCAGCAGTGCTGGTGTTGTATTGACAAGATGCGGCTATTAACAGCTTAAATGGAGAGGGTGTGAGTACTAGAAACATCTTTGGGAAAAACTTTTACTTGCATTTAGGATATCTCAATTCATCTACTTATTTTTTTCATTTTATGGGAACAATAAGTTCACGTAGTAGTTACGCCAGTTGTAGATTTTACTATTACATCTTTCCTTTTGGATAAAATTGAGTGCTCAGTAGAGTTTGTTTCTGAAGCGTAGGCGCACATAGACTGTAATCTTTGGCAAATTTTCAATTTTCATTCCTTCATATTGCAACAAAACTTGCCTCCGGCTTTCCACTTTTGATTTTAAAGCGTTCCACAACAAAAAGCCAGCACTTAAATTCATTTTTATTAATTTTCACTTAGTAACATGAGAAATAATGTCAACAAATTCCAAAGATCATCGGTCTAGGTACGCTTACACTTCTGAAATGACCTCTGGGCAGTAGCAGCTCGTACTGTTTGGCAACCTTGCAGTTTTTTAATTTAAGGTGATTCTAGGGCCGATTAGTAGGAACCGTGGACACCACGTTGCACTGCTCAAAAAGACACCAGTTGATGGCTAAAATTTATAAATCTACGCAAAAAGTACAAATTTGAGAAATGTCGCCACCTGCAAGAACACTTCAGGAAGATACCCTGAAAGTTTCAAGCTGAAACACTCAAAAGTTAAGCAGGGATTTAGGAAATACAAAAACTCTCATAAAACTCAATGAGAGCAAGTGAGGCAGATAGACATACTTTCACTCACACTCACTTGCACTCACTAAGCTTATGGCGGAATGAATTTCCTAGATTACAGCTTTAATTCTAAACCAGTTATGTTCATTTTGGGCTCAAAAAATCTATTAAAAAGTTATGCTGGTACAAAGTTCTTGGATTTTACATGTTTTCTTTGATTTCAATTTAAAATACCAAAAACATGACTTTTCCCAAAAGGGACTGGTAGTGATATACATAGGTTTGAAAACAGGAAAAGGTTTGCCTGGAATCATCTTAAACTAAGATGAAATAATCGATTCTTGCAGAGGCTGACAGCCTCCTTGAGAATCGATAGTTTTTACATTTGTTTTTTGTTTTGGCCCCCATGGGCCGGAACATTTTTGCCAAATTGAGAATTGAGAGGGACATCAGTTTATCGGATGGTTACAGGAACGCATGACAGAAAACTAGTGCTTCATTTGTGAGAAATCTTCCGAGATATTATTAGACACAAGAAGAGCTGAGATGGAGAATATCGCTTAAGCAGCATCGCTTTAATCAACTTTACAAGTGAGGCGAGGACCATTTTTCTAGCTCATAGGATCTCACAAAAACTGCTTACTTTGTAATTTTATTCAAATATGAGCACAATTTTGTTTACAACCAGGTTCAAGGCTTGATAAAACCTTGGGGGGGGGGGGGGGGAGGGAATTCATTAAACCCAAATTTCTTATCCTGGTTGAGATAAAATGGGTGGAGCTCTGGTTCCCTGCAAAATCTTGAGTTATGAACCATAATTTATTGCTATAAAATTTTAAAAAAATAATTCAGGATCTATACATGCTCAAACACGAGTTTCACCTCTTCACTGCCAGCCTTGAGTTGACTCGTGACAAAAAAAAAAAAAAAAAAAAAAAAATGATTAGATTTTTGCCAACCTGGAATTGACTCCGAAACAACTTTGCAGCATTCGCCGGTCTCTAGCGTGGTTGCATGACAAGGGAACATATCAATAAGAATACTCCATCTATCAGGGAGACCTTGAACTACACCTTCAATACACCTCTTGCTAACTTTTGTTATAAGCAATTGAATATTTTATTCTGGCGTAAAATTCAGCAAGTATTACGATGAGCACATTAAAAAATTATGAAATTGACTCACAAGATGACAAAAAGTTTAAGGCATAATGACAGAGCTACACAGGTCCCATGGGCGATTCCTTTCTAATCTCACACTTTCCTGTGTGTTGCTTTAGAGAGAGTGACATATTAGACAGGAATTCTCCATGACCCCTGCGTAGCTCTGCCATTTGAGTTAATATGACGGAGCTACGCAAGTAGCATAGAAGATTCCTATCTAATTTGTCTATCTCTCTAAGTAGGAAAACACAGAGAAAAGTCCCAAAATATATACAAATCTACCATGGTATCTGTGTAGCTCTGCCATTATCACATTGATGAATTGTTTTCACTGTCCTCATAATTATTAATTCTGTAGTTCTCTTTGACTTGTACAATAACCTGTTACCTACATACTTAGTATGGTTTTATGTATCAATTTTTAAATAAATAAATAAATAAGTAGTAGTAGTAGTAGTAGTAGTAGTAAAGTCCAGCCGCCCAAACACGTGGCTCGTTATGCTGATATTTCACAGCGAACGACTGGACTGCATAAAAAAAGAAGGGGTAGGAAAGACAATCAAAGTATTCTCAAAACAAAGGATAGGAAATAGGAGAGTAACGGCGACCTGCCAGGGACTCCCAAGTTTGGGAAGGAAATACCTAGAGCACTCAAGGAGGTAAAGTGTTCTAAATAATTTTTTTTTTTTTTTTTTTTAATAAATAACTTATGCATTTAACTTGATACTTAGTCATTTTGTGAGTCTATGAATGAATTTGGTCATTTTATTGTAACAATCATCGCTATTTTCGCTGGTTTTCACCCAAGAATTAACTATTTGGTGAATGATGAGTGTCCGCGGACGCCACCTTCTTGCTGAGGGCTTTTGAACTTGGCCTCGCGGCTACTGCCACTTATGATTCCATAGCTTACGACTAAAGTTAGCAAGTGCCCCATTGAAAAAATACCCAATCGGCTCAGCAGTGAAGAGGTTAGAGTATGATTGCAGTTATTTCCACTCTTAAGTCTTCCGAGTGACTGAGCAAAATGCCAAAAAGATGACCAAAATAACAAACAGTTCATACTTTCCCCAAACTGGTAATGACCTTCTACGTCAAGACAGAACCAAAGAAGACTCACCACAAAAAGAAAAAAAAAGTTCTACACAAAAAAATAACTTCCCGAAATTCATACGATGTAACAATCTCCAACTCAGCCCTTTAGAGCTAGTTTCAGAGGTGTAGGCCCACCAAGACCATAATCTTTGGCGAATTTTCAATTTTCGTTCCTACAAATCGCAACAAAACTTGCATCCGGCTTAAAACTTTTGATTTTAAAGCATTCTACAATGAAAAGCCAGCACTTAAATTAATTTACACTAATATTCACTTTGTAACATGAGAAATAATGTCGACAAATTCCACAGATTATCGGTCTAGGTACGCCTACACTTCTGAAACGACCTCTAGCTTATAACTAAAGTCACAGAAGGACCAGAATCGTAACACTCAAGCGAGCCCATCCTTTGCCGTTTCAAGAAACCATCAGATCAGGCAATATTTTGAATACATTGTTTCCTATCAACGAGGCAGGCAGGTTCTCACATTACTTCAAGACAACCCTAATTACAATTCTGGTCATCGTGTGCTACAGATAAGGGGGTTTTTTTGGTGCCAAAATACTTATTTACAGTAAAACCTTGAGTTAACAGATTCTTTACACTGTCAGATAGATTCTACAGGCTGATTCTAATCTCATCACCATCCTTTCCTTGTCATAGTTTCTTTTTTGTTCTGCTTGGTGATTCTACAAGGTTCAGTGCCGATTTCTGCCACCAGAGCGCTACCGTTCGATTAATGTCAAATTACAGGCCAAAAGTAATTTATGTCTAAGAAAACAGAGGGTCAGTTACTATAATCTGTTTGTTCTAACTTGCGACCGGCGATAAATGAATTTCGGAAAATAGAGAATGGCAACACTTCAATTGTTTGTAATAGCCCGAGAGTCGGACAGCAGCCCTGTCACCTCGGCTGACTGAAGAGGGTTAACACTCCTACGTTGCCACAGAAGGCAAATCTACCTGAATCTCCAGGACTCAAGTTAGAACGAACAGACTATAGCTAATCATCTGAAGAACCTCTCTGCAAAACATCTTGTCAATAACTTCAAAAATAAGGCTGAAAGTACCAAAAATGGAATATCGCAAATCGATTCTTGTATCGAAATGCGATATTTTATTTTTTGGTACTTTCAGCCTTATTTTTTAATTTATTGACGATGACGAGGTATTTTGAGGAGACGTTCTTTAGATCATTATCTACAAACTGACACTCTGTTTTCTTAAGTATAAATTACTTTCGGCCTATAATTTGACATAAATTGAACAATAGCGCTCTGGTGGCAGAAATCGGCACTAAACAATGAAGAATCACCTTAAACAGTTTGCTCACAATTTTTCAAGAATTAAAGATCCTAGATGCCAAATCTGCAATATTTGAATTGTTTGTTGAACAAAGGAACAGTTTAGAATGAGGGAAGCACAATGTGACAAAATAAAACATAAAAAAGACAGTAAGAAAAAAAAAAATGTTGCCGGAATAGTAGCACGAAAAAAGGATCCCTTGTTTAAAGCGATAAAGTTCGCGATTGAAGCAGAGAAAGACGTTGAGATTTACTCCGCATGAAGGATCTTTAATCCAAAGAGAGCATCCAACAGTTTTCTGAAATTTGTTAAATCAAGGTTTCATTAGACTCGTTTTTTTTTCAATTTTTTTTTTTTCCATTTAAGTTAAAAAATACAGACTCATCTACCACAATGACTGCTACAAAGATAAAAATAATTATTGATCGACAAACAAATTCACGTTTATTCCCAGTACACGGAGAATAAGCTGATACACTCAAGAAAACTACTTAAAAAAAAAACAAAAGAACTTTAAAAAAAGAATAGCGATTTTATGGTCTCCAAAATAAAAGGAACACACCTTTACTAACTGTTTGAATTCATAATTGCTTTTGAGAGGGGGAAGGGAGCAACGGCAAAGGACCTGTCCTACGAAGGGATGTTCTCCTCCTTCACAGTGTCTTCAACCTTTATTTTTGAAGCTAATCTCTCTCTCCTCAAAGCTCTAGGGGGGCCATTTGCTTGAATTTAATGACAAATGATTGACATGAAACTAAAGAGTATAACGCGTTTAACACCATTTGAATTTATCTTAATTAAAGACTGAGAAAAAAAATAGGGAACCTTCCTTACTGAACGACCCTTGTATCTGCGCAGTAAACTCTGCAAGGATCAGTCCTTCGATAGCATGAATCAGTATCTGAAAATTTGAATCCCATTTCTTGTGGGAAACTTTCAAGATAGGAAAGAGACAGTAAATTAAAGTTGATCCAATTTTGACAGTAAAATCATCACTGAAACGGTCCACTTGGATTGTTTCACAGGTGGAAAACGGCTCTTCATAGAACAGGACCTTTGAAGAGAAGAAACAACTAGACAAAACATTTCTATTAACTTAAAGCGCAGCAGACTTTCCAGAAAACTTCAATCCGGACAACTATCCTTCCCCAAATTCAAAAGAGTTCATACAAACTGCAGTCAAATACTTCAGAATTTTCTTATTACCAATCAGACTTCCTTTTAAACAATTGAATCATACAATCAATAGATAAGAAAAAACTGGAGTTAACCCTTCACTGCATTTTTTCAACCAAAAACGGATTTTACAATTCACTAGGTGGTCAAATAGGTAAATGGGAAAAATAGCAAAAAGAATAATTGGACAGTTTTTTGGTAAAAGTTCTCATTTTTCAATTTTTTTTTTTTTTTTTTTTTTTTACACGTGCTATAACACCATAAGAAATGGCAGAAAAAGAAAAAAAATATCAAAATTTAAAAAAAAAAAAAAAAAAAAAAAAAAAATTATTACTTTGATTGGAAAAGCAAATGCTAAAAGCTTATTAAAAATAACGAAATTGGGGTTGAATTTGATACGTATGCAAATTCCTTCGCCATGATTTACATTATTATAAGCATTATAAAGAGTGCTGGTAGTCTTATAAAAAATGTTTGAGTCCATTTTTATGTTTTCTTATAATGTGACACTGGTGATACAATTTGAAATAAGTCAAAATATAAATTACAATGTCTAATATTGGGCTTTTTACATCATGTGACACCGGTGTTACACTATGCAGTGAAGGGATATCCCTTCCCCTCAGACTTCCTTTTAAACAGTTGAATCATACAATCAATAGATAAGACAAAACTGGAATTAAGTCAACATTTGATTAAGAAATGAAAATATTGATAACACAGTTCAGTGATAGTCTAAGACACTGGAACGGTTTCTTTAAACAACATGCTTTCTTTTCCTCCTTCTTTCTTCTTTTCCTAATTTCTACAGATTCTGAGAAAAAAAAAAGTCCTATAAATAGGGTTCATATTTTTATTAGATATCACAAAATTCACTGATTAAAATATAAAACAAGTAAATAAAAATTCGTAAAAGTAATGATGTAAACGCTGATAGTGAAGTATCACCTTTAAAAATATTTGAGTCCTAATGAATTAGTGCCTTCCATTTGACTTGGTGAGGGTGATTTTCCCTAACATCTTGTTCAACTAAGAAAAAACAAGAATTATTAATGATCTTAAAAGTTAATTCTGATGACTAAGAAATAATTTATTCTTCGAAAAGAACAGTAAGATTGAATCTGTTCTTTGAAAACAGAGATTAAGAATTCATGAGCGAACGCATTAAATGCAACATCCATTGAAATCCTGGAAATCCTCCCACCTCTTTTGTTAGGGGTAAAAAATATTGCAAAATTAAATTGAAACTTAAAACGTCGGAGATATTTTATGAGCAAATACTTCTTGAAAAAAGCGACAAGCAAATTTCTCGTTTGATGGGTCAGTGTGGCTTTGATTGTAATTTAATATTTTTCATGTAATGAAATAATCAATGTCGAATGTCTTTCATTAATCAAATATTGAATATTGAAAGCATCGAAGATCCGTTTTATGACACGTGAATTTGATGTGATCCAAATTAAATTTTAACCAGATACAACTTTCACAAGCGCTGTTACACGTTAAATAACCAGATCCATTACCAATCAAATTTAAATGTTTGAAATTCCAAATTGAAAATTTTTTTGCTTGCGATCACCGGCTATAAAATGGATCTTGGATTTTAACCAACAATACTGCCGTGCTAAAGAAGAACGCCGTAAGCGCCATGTGTTACTTATGCTGTTTTTGCAATGTAGCTCGGGATCCCTATTCTTCAGTTTACCCTCAATCTTAAACCTCTAATGCCTTGAATGGTTTGTCCTTTCAAGGATTCCAGCATTGAACAATAGACGGTTGGCCTTTCTTAAATGCTTGGTCGGGCAGAGAGCCTTCATTAGAGAGAGAGTCGAGTGACCAGGTAGGTGCAACAATAATAAACTCCTGAAGAGAAACTCGGTATAAGAATAGAGACCCGAGCTATACTGAAAAAACAGTCTAAGTAACACTTGCCGCTTACGGCGTTCTTCTTTAGCACGGTAGAATAGTTGACCTATAAAAGACACACGACAAAAACTAGATTAACGTAAGAGGCAAAATATAAAACGAGAAAAGTTGCCAAATCTGTCGCAACAAAATTAGCTTGATGTAGGTTCTAGAGTAGAAAAAAAAAAAAAAAACTCGAGCTTCCGTTCACAACTACGACGGAGGAGATTGAACGCGCCATTTACTTGCTGCATCCTTTCTAGCGTCTGGAACTAGCTGACTTCGAACGCCACCAAGAACATTGGTTGTTGCTTGACTAGCTAATATGATGGGCGTTAAAGCCATGGCAGGGATTTGCCTTAAAACTCTTCCTTCGCTGGCTGCACGGGCAAGGGTTTCGGCTTTCTCTCCCATCCCTTCTCTAACCAACATCAAAGCATTAGCAACTCCCTCTCTGATATCAGCGGGATTGTTATACGGATGTCTTCGCTTCTTTTTACGTCTATCATTACGAGGATACATTTTGTGAATATTTGGTCCGGGAGATAACATATCAAAAGCAGTTTCAGCTACGCTCTGAATTGCTTGCACCACCCTAGCCGTTAGTTCTAAAGCGGCAATAGCCGTTGATGTTGTGAACGAATTTGCTCCACGTTGTAAACCGCGGACGATGCGACCATCTTTTTGATACTGCTCGATGGGTAACCAGAAGAGGTCACGGATTCCATGAAATAGTTGAACAACGGAGTGGATTGGGCCTACACCGCCGATGATTGAAGGCAATTGATTTTTCTTGATGTCTTGAAGCCATTCTGAGATCGCGTATTGAATCAGCTTATCGAAACCTAAGAGACCATGTCGATGAATCAATCTTTTCAAAGCGAGTTCTGAACAGTTCAAGTTTCCTAAACCAAGGAGAAGCCCGGCAAAGGGTCCGTGGGTCATGTCAACATGTTTTCCTTCATAATCTACTCTGATAGGCACTTCTGGTGAGAAAATAAATTTCTTGAAAAAGATAGGAGGAGATGAAGTATTTTGCGATGACCACGTTCGCTCGCTCTTATCGCTTCTTTCTGTTGTTACGGTCGCAGCATCGTCATCGTCTGGAGGTGATGAACTCCTGCTTGGTGTCATAGTGTCACTTGCCATGCTATTTAATTCAATATCTTGATTTAAATTTACACAAAGCTGGTTAGCATATGAGCACAAAAATGTAATTGAATCTTGATCGATGTTCAGCCGTAACGGCAACAGGGAAACCTTCAAACAGCATTCTTCTGCAGGCTGCAGTGGATCTGGCCGTAAGTAGTGTGCCTTAATCACAACCTAAGAACAGAAGAGAAATAAGGGAATCATTGAATTAGAGAACAAAAAGAATGTTTTGCTTCATTGCAGGCAACCGACCTGAATTCAGTTTGAAAATTTCATAACTTTTCCGTTAATTCATAAAACAATCCCTGACTTTGAGTGCCGATGAGGCAGATAGACATAGGGTCACTCCCACTCACTAAGCAAGGTAAAATAAATTTCATAAATTATGGCTTTAATTCTCAACCAATTTTAGGCTAAAAAAATCCATGAAAAATTACGCAGGTGTTGACATTCTTGAATTTTCCAGTTTTTCTCAGTTTTCAATTTAAAATGCCAAAGACAAGACTTTTTCCAAAAGGGTCAAGAGGCACTATCCATTGGATTGAAATCTGGTAAGGATACCTCTGGAATCACCTTAAGTATTAATTGGATATAATGAAAACCTATATAAAATTAAACGTGAAATAAATAGATTCCAACTTTCCTGGAACCGGAACACAAATAATGAGAGGAAGAGAGAAAAGAGAGAGACACACAACCACTGGCGCAACCAGGATATCTTCCATCTCTCTCATTTCCCATTTGAATGTATGAGTAGGAAAAGGACAGAAGGAGGGGGTTTTATCCCCTTGTCCATCCTTGTCTAACATACGTTTCTTAATGAAGAAAAGAGAGAGATGAAGAAACTCTCGGTGCGATACTGCACACAACAGATGTGAATGAGATGATGAAAACTGCAAGCATGATACTAACCATGTCCGCATGAGATTGTCTTGGTCTGGCCTGGCTTGAATATTGATACAAAAACTTGTTGATTCTGGACGAAGCTAAACGATCACGAATTTCCACCTCCTTCACTAAAAGTATTTGCCGCTTTGCTTCGACTGTAGTTTCAGGATAAACTTCGTGTTGAAACCGAATCTGAAAAATGAGACACAGCGATGAAAATTTACAATTCAACCCTTTCCACTCATGAGCATTTTTACCTGACCGCCCCACCAGCTCGGGGAGCTTCAACAACACGATGTAAACAAACGATATGATCGGTAAAAAACTCACATCACGGTGTACAGAGCGCGCTGGTGTAGTGCGTGATGTTCGTACTAGTTCCCATAAAATCCACTAGAGCGCACCATCTGTCAAGCGCGTCGAATTTATCCGACAATCGAGTCCGCAAAAGTCTCTTTTTTTTGTCGGATATATCCGACATGCCAGTGGAACTCAACTTTTCCCTGGTCGGATATATCCGACATCCGAGTAGAAAGGGTTAAATCAAATCCATCTTTTTGAACAACACTCAAATTTTGTTAAAATAAAAGATATTGGTTTCCAAACATCAAAAACGTTGATTCAGATTTTTAGTCTATGGCTCAAAAGTATTACTCACACCGAATACAGAAATCCAAGCACATTTTTTCTCAGCGAGATAGGAAAAACTGGAGTCTCTATATACTATGAGAGTTGAGCCATGTCGGAATCTGTTTCTGATTGGCTCTCAGATTTAGGCTGTCAAGAAAGCCCCAAGAAGCAAATGTAAATGGTGGAGGGTTTGTTTACTTTTCGCGTACTCGCTTTTATTACACATTTGCAGAGACAGTGACCGCGGTAATTATTGTTAATTATTCCTCTGCTTGAATTTTATTCTGGAGAACATTATCTCTTTCAATAACAATAATGTAGAGATAATGTAGAGAATCAGCACCTTACCTAGGTATTCGGGACAGGCCACAAAATTTTCCAAACTCTTATCAAATGACAAAAAACCCCCACACAGAAACATTTTTTTTATTTACTATGAAGCACTTTTTGAAGCTACAAAAACAAAAAATAGTTTTTTATTGTTGCAATGTCATGAGAAAATTAGAATTAATAGATGAACAATCCAAGCAAATTCAAGAACTGATCGGGATTGTTACTAGCCTAACAGTTGCTTATTAATTTCTCATCAAAATTAGAGAATCATTTTGTTTCCAAGTTATTTAAGCAGTGATTATTCATTTGAGTTTTCATATTAACTCTTCTCTACTCTAGAGTTTGGATAAATGATCCATCAGTGTTATTCGTTTACAGTATATTTTATATTTCCCAAGTTGGCTGACGGATTTTCGTTACAAACGAGAATAAAACCATTAAACCTACAAAAAAAAAAAAGAAAGATCAAACTGAAGTATCAAGCAACTAGTCTCATCATAGGGGCTATCAAAATCTAAAGTGTTGACACTCAAGAATGGACATGGAGCTTAGCAAAGGTTGCTTTCATTACATGAGGATTCGTCACTTATCTCAAATTCTTGACTGCTCAAACTTTTGCGTTTGATAGCACTTTTAATACATGAAGGAAAGTTGTAACGCACCTTATTCAATTGTAATTCCATTAAAATATGGTGCTGGCGGAGAGGACCTCCTTGTTCTTCCCAAGGCCGGGATTCGGCTTGTTTCACGTCTTCTATTGAACTATGGTATGCCTGAAAAAGAAACACAAAGTACAATGACAATTATTTCACAAGTGAAAACAGTTTTAATGAATTTAAATTTGATGTTTGGATTAATCAGCTGTGTTAGAATGAACTTAGGGATAAAGAGGTTGATCCAGCTCCCATTAAGGTGTAAAGATTTTTCTGATCGATAAAGCGTTCTATAGTGTTGAGGAATTAATATTGTAGAACAATTTATTGTTTCCCTCTTCCTGTAAAAACTATGTAGCATATATTGTAACACTGTATTTTAAGCGATTGTTTTTAAACAGACCTGTATCAGCTCTATTTCCTTCTTGGGGCATTTATGCACCAAAATAAAAAAGTAAGAGCAGTAGCAGTGGTAAAGTCCAGCCGACCAAACACGGTGGTTCGTTACGCTGTTATTTCACAGCGAACAACTGGACTGCATAAAAAAAGAAGAGGTAGGAAAGACAATAAAAAAAAAAGTAATATAAACTGTAGGAAATACCCAATGAACACTTTCTCACATCAAATTTAATCTGGGGAAGACCCCCAGACCCCCCTTTGGCCCCTTTAATATCTTGGGGGAGACCTCCAGACCCCCCTTTAATATCCTGGGGGAGACCCCCAGACCCCCTTTGATATTTATATCCAGATCTAAAGATTCATTTTTGAAATATTTAAAATTGTCCTTTTTTTGACCCATTTTCCCATTGATTTTAATGGAAACCATTTTTCATCCATAACTAACATAAAAATTAAAATTAAAAAAAAAAAAAAAGAAAAAAAAAGACCGTCAGGGGAATGTTAAAAGCAACATCTCTGCAAAATTTGGATGCATATGGATCAATATTTCAAAAGTCATGCTGGGTTTCACGTTTTAAGGCTACGGACGGACAGACAGACACCACAAAAAGTTTGTGCATTTACTCCTCCAAGCCACATATGGTTAAATAATATTGATAGTTCATGGATGAATATTCTTTAGGATAGTATTAGGCATGATGAGAGCCAATTATTTTGTGTTTTTCATGATTTACTTAGTCGTAGTGGGCCAAGTATCGAAATAAAATACCTTGAAAATCTCTGCGCCATCGCAATATTTTCTCTATTTCTAACTTTGTTAGTAGTGAGAGAGTAAAAACAAACAAAAAAAATTAAAATTAAAATTAAAGGAATTGGAAAGACAGTGAGTAACACACTTGAGTAAAGATTTTGGAAAGACTTCCTTCAGAATAGTGGCTCTCTACAACGTAGAATTTTTTAAAAAAAAAAATTTCCTGCTTTATTTGTAATTACATAATTTTTTTTGAGTTGGCAATGGCTACGATGGGTCTGTTGCAAACTTTTGCTACAGCAATAAAAAGTGTTAATTCCAATGTGAAATCGCCTGAAAAGTCCATTGGTGGCATCATAAAGTCATGAAATACAATATTAAACTCACATGAGGCGTTTATTGAAATCCAAGATGGCGGCAAAATATCGAGGAATCTGAATGTATGCACCGTGATCATCCAAGGATTGCCAACTTTGACAACCTCACTGGAGGTAGAGGTTATGTGTTTGTTTACGTTGTGATTGGTTGTGATGGATATTGTGAGGTTGGCTATCCTTGAATGTTCGTGGTGCGTGCATACAGATTGCTCAATATTTTGCCGCCATCTTGGATTTCATTAAACGCCTCTTGTGAGTTTATGATTGCATTTCATGGCTCTTTGATGCCACCATTGGACTTTTCAGGCAATTTTACATCAGATTATACCCTCTATAGCGCTGTAGCAAAAGTTTGCAACAGACCCATTTAACCCTTAACTGCGCCGTGGCACCCCTGAGGCACATAATATATTTCCTCCATTTTGAACTCTTAAAGTTAAAATATCATTTTTTTCCATGTTGTCACCCCTCCGGCACATATCAGGGAAAAGTTTCGATTTTTCACCGAAGTCTGAAAAAGCAAGGCCCCACGTTGGGCGCCATCTGAGCATTAGAAAACATATTTAACCCTTAACTGCGCCGTGGCACCCCTGAGGCACATAATATATTTCCTCCATTTTGAACTCTTAAAGTTAAAATATGTTTTTTTCCCATGTCGTCATCCCTCCGGCACATATCGAGGAAAATTTTCGATTTTTCACCCAAGTCTGAAAAAGCAAGGCCCCACGTTGAGCGCCATCTGAGCATTAGAAAATATATTTAACCGTTTGACCTTGATTTTCTCCCTATACTGGCCCATGTTAAATTTAGTACTTTGCAGATCTCTTTGGCGCAAGAATTAGTGCTAGGAATTTTTTCACTATTTTTCCCTTTCATTTTGAGTCAAAATCAATTGAAAAATCATGTTTTCGAACGAAAAAAAAAAATCGCGCAGTAAAGGGTTAAGCCAATGCATCCTCACCGACTTAGTGTGATAACTAGCTTTCAACCTATTTTCTCCAATAAGTGCTTTTTAAGGTAAATGAGCAGTACTGCAGGGATTCCTCTACATTTCTGTAGATTTGAGACAATAATGGCTGAAATATATTTAATGGAAATTTAAACTTACTCCTTTCACATTGTATTTGTAGAACCTTACATCGTCCAAGTCGATATTCACACCTGGACCACTTCTGTATGAAGGAGAGTTAGGACAGCTTACGCTAGAAAGCAAAGAACCCAGAGGCAAAGATTAGAACAAAAGAACAAATGAGTATAACTGACAATCATCACCATCGCTTACTCCTGAAGCAATGAAAAGTGATAAACTGTCGAATAAAATGATCAACCAAATTAGCTCCTTTCAAGAAATTTAATGGTCAGGCCTTTCTAATTTACTTAAAATTACGAATTTTGTCAACTCCCAAACTCACGAAATTGCGCCAATTTTGTCGACTGGAGAAATTGCAAAAAAATTAGCCAATTTCAGGGGTTATTTTGTGTCAAAGGCCAAATTTCGCACTTTCGCAGCTTTGCGCAGATTTCACATTTTTTCGTGCGACACTTTTGAAATCAATGAGGTACTCTGAAGTACTTGGTACTAATACTAATCCAGACTTGATTTGAGGTGTTTTTGCGTGAATTGCAGCAGAGAAATTATGGTGCCTTTAATGAAAACACTGGACCCTTCAGAGCCAACAAAATAAACACAAATACAATAAAAAATTGAAATCACAAACACAACTATAATGTTCATTTTAATTTACCTTTCGCCAGTAAGGGAGTAGGTTTCGTTGGCTTTTGGGTCTCCAAAGTCGGATCCTCCGTACATGTGCCAAACAACGGTCATTTCTTTTAACGTGTATCTTCGGACCGGGATCGGGAAGTGGTCAGGGGCCTTGAGAACATCCGTCTTGCAGATTGGAATATTGAAATGGTTATCAACGACTTTAATAGCGGATGTATTGAGGTAACGCACTTCAGGAAGACTGCCTTTGGACTGTAAGAAGAAGAAGGAAAACCGTTGACCCTTTCATGTTTTTAACGACTTAAAGAATTAGTTATAAAAGAGAGGATGGTTTTTAAAAAAAATTAGCAAATTAAAAGATCAAACAGTAGGGTAATAGACTACCCATGCCATCAACTCTTTATTTACAAAGACTAAGGTTTTAACCTTGACATCAACGTAACTTTGGTTTTCCAATTTGGTTCCCTTAACACCTAAAAACTTGAAAAAGTTTGTCATTGTTTTTTAAAATGTGTGTCTTATCATCCTAATAGCCCCATGAAAATTTATGACCATTTTTATGATACTACTGCCAAGCAATTAAACTTATATCCGCTAGTTTTTTTTTTGGTATTATTATGACCTCATATTTTTATTTAGGCTTCCTAAAAATTTTATAGATTCTCCTATTCTTCTTAGTTCAATAAATATCCATGTTCCTTCTAGAACTCTTCGCAATTTAAATTGTACATTTGTTATCCCTCCATCACTTAACACTTGTAGGCATTGATCGGATATTCCCAGAATTTCTGGTCTTGCTAATAATTGCTCAGAGTGGATTACATTTTTTGGCATATCCATCTCTATTTTTGAATCTCTTGTTAAAGAGCATGGTTTTGTTTTTTAATTCAATCTTTTTCTTTCTGCCTGCTTTGTCATTTGTAAAGTTGCATTTTCTGTTACTTTTGTCATGTAATTGGGACTTGTCCCATTGAATAATTGAATAAATGAATAAATGAATAAATAAATAAATAAATAATTAATAAATAAATAAAAAATATACAGATACAATCGAACTCATACCAAATTATCCATGCACGCTTTCTGTTCCAGTAAGCAAAATCCATATTCTACATCATCGTCATTCCACTTAGATGGCGATCTGCTTACATTATCACTACAGTTCTCGTCAGGGAACAGGAATATGTCTCCAGCACCGTTGTTCATCACAGCCTCATCTGAAAGCGGCAGAGTCGGAAAGAGGTTAGACAATCGGGTACAACCATAAGTTATTCTGCGGGGGGAGGGGGGATGTTTGTTTATTTTTTAAAACTGCGTTGTTTGAGGAGTTACGACTTTTACCTATTGAAATTTTCCTTGTGGTTTCAGATACGCCCAATTCAAAGATTTTGAAAAAAAAAAAAAAAAAAAATTTCACCCATGCCTCAGAGGGCCTAAATTAGTTACATTGTCTGCTACCATCATTATTTTTGGAGATTTTTACGACGAAATTGTCCCTAACATTGCCTGCAGCAAAAGTTTGCAACAGGCTCATTAATTCGAAACTTTTTATAACTTTTTTACTTAGTGTGAGCGAGTTGTTGGAGGCTTCATTATTTTGTTATCATTTGTAATTACACCTTTATTGCAATTTCTTTCTTTTTTGTTCTTGTAAAATACATGTTTTTTGACTTGCACTTTAGCCCTTGAGGCATTATACGCATTAGTTTCAAGTTGCAAGTTCTCCCAACTTATTACCAAAATTTTCAGTATTCCAAACTTTTCCCTGACTCTAAGGGGTTCACCAAAATTAGCATCTTAACAAGAATTAATGAATTAAAAACAAGTACATGTTAAACAACAAACCTTCAGACTTATTTTCTGTAATCATATTTGATTCCATCATTGCTTCTTCCATCAGAAAATGGACATTAGCCTCTGGGTTATTTTGAGATTTTTCTCCTTCATCCATGGTCGTGTTCTCTTCCATCACAATAATTTCAGTCATTTTTTCAGGGGGCGGAGGAGTAGACTCAAGGATAACATTATCAGGATTAATATCACCATCAGACGCAATATAAGACAAAAGTTGCAAAAGGACACGCGCTGAATCGGAACAAGTCCGTATGTGAAGGATGTTATTCGAAGCTTTGAGATCAATTTTAGGACTATTAGAATTTTCTGTTTTCCGCAACGACAGTTCGAACAAGCCTAATTTGATAACACACACATAGTCTTTTTTTACATTAAGAGTTCTTCCGGTTATTGTAGAGACTTTGTCCGATAATGCCAATGTTACTTCTTCTGCCATAAACCTTAGAGTCGAAGAGCTAGTGCGTGCTACAATGTTGCTAGAGAGATTGAAACTACCAAACGACAAAAGAGCAGCATATGGAAGATAGAGAGGTCTGGAACAAAACCAAAAAAATCATTACTTCTAGGGCCAATAAGAGATAAACCGTAGGGAACATCCCACAAACACTTACTCACATCAAACTTATTCTTGAGGGGCCGCCAGACCCCCCTTTATTTTCTGGGGGAAACCCCAAGACCCTATAATATTCTGAGGGAGATCCCCACACCCCACTACGATGTTCTGGGGGAAACCTCCAGACCCCCCTTAAGGGGTTAATTTTACAGTAGGCTGGTTGCAGAGTATTTTTACGAATTTTCATCAAAATTCAAACAGCTACAATTGAAACATTCCAATTTTTCCCCACGCTCACCCACTTATGTATTTTAGCGTTGTGCTCCATCTCTATTCATCTCTGATTTGGTCCCAGCATAGTTATCATTTTAATTTTTGGAGTGACCCTGCCCCCTGGTTAGGTACTTGGTTAGATAATAAAATCAAAATTTGCTTTTGGAGTAGATAAAACATTTCTGCTTGAAGAAAACTCACCGATAATCGACGGCACAGTTGAAAAATTGGATATGAAGTTCTGTTACAATTTGAGACGGAGTGTAACCCATCACAGGATATGAGAGAACATCGAAGAAATCCAGTAACTGGTTAAACCAGTTATTGTCTGTAGGACAAACTCGGTATCGCAAAGTTGCATCACTCAAGCCACAAGCAACTCGAATTGTCTGAAAAGATCACAAACATAAATAGCATGATGAAAATAAATATAAGTATTCCCAAGTTCCAGGTGCGTGCCATTTGGGGGGTGAAGGGGGCATGTGGGTACCCTTGCCCCAGGCGGCACTCTCCGTGGGTGGCAAAATCAGAATGAACAAAAAAAAAAAAAAAAAACAGATTTTTTTTTTTTTAAGTTTCAAAATGAAGTACGTAAGGCGGCAATTTGCTGAGGGCGGCAAGATTGCATTATAGGCCCTCCTCTCTAGAAACTAAAACGTGCCCCTGCCAAAATCACAACTGGAATGCAACTGAGACTCTTTATTGTGCAAATAATTCCAGAAGAAACAGTTAAATCAATTTCTGTGTCCAGATATCCACTCTAAAAAGCTTGCACTTTCGTTTAAAACCAATTAATTTCAAAAGTATTTGTCACAGTTTTTCTTCAAAAATTTAAAGGTTAAAAAATACGAAACAAACAAACCGAGCCTGAGTGAAAAACGTCCAAAAGAGATTTTCATCGTGGCTACCTTCGTAAAGTTTCAATATCACGCCCCTCAAATCCTCTCTTTTGCTATAGCTCATTCACTACAACTAATTTTTTCCTTCTCTTTCTTTTCAATTTTATATGCTGTTGTATCCGGCTGGAAAAAATCTACATACAATCCTGTAGAGATGTATTCAAGCAACTTGAAATTTGTACTATCTATAGTTTGTATATAATGGAGGTTGTGATATGGGTGCGGAATAATCCGCAGGATTTTGAATCCTTCAGAGAGTTCCACACTTATAACACAAGAGGTCAGGCTGATGTGAAGCTCTTGAGTGGAAGGTCCAGATATTATGACAACTTATTTGGCACTGCGGGTAAAATTTACAACAAGTTACCCAAGGAAATTAAATTGGAGACTAACAATATAGCCTATATGAGGAAAGTCAAAAACTTTGTTACGACTAAAGCCTTTTATTCACTGGAAGAATTCCTTTGTTAAACTTGATCTTCAACTAGTAACTCATGTGTAATCGCAGTTAGATCGCAGGGAAAATACATAGATGCATGTACAGTCTTCTGTGCATGCATCTATGTATTTTCCCAAATACTATGTAACCCAAAAAAAAAAAAAAAAACTACGTAACCTAAATACTCTGTAACTTGGCTATTATTGTTAATATCATTGACCTGTACCATACAGTTTTCCTGTCCTATGTACCAATGTGTGATAAATAAATAAATAAATAAATAAATAAATGATTGTCCAAGGCATTGAGAATACGAGAGGAACTTACTTTGACACGAGATTCGTTAACTTTTATACTAACAGCAACAGCCAACATCTCTGAAGTGGAATCTTTGAGAAGCTCTTCACAAGACTGATAGATGGTGGCATCTAGATGCGGAGGAATTACAGATGAATTTGAGCTGGCACTTGATGATGCAGATACAGATGAGCAAGGGTTTAAAGCACCTAATTGTGAGAGAAAAATAATTAAAAAGGTTAAAAATTGTACTCATTGTCAATAGAAAAGGGGTAAGGATATGTAATAGCTCGGCTGATACAATTACAGGCTGGAACACTTGGCCCATGTGGCAATGTTTCGAAGTCTGGATTTCTTATTCTTCCATAAGGTTACATGTTAATGTCAACAAAAATATTTCGTTTATTAAACTGTCTAATGATTTGAAATCTGTTGAGCATTTATTTTAGCCTTTTAGCCTTCTATTTTCCCTAACAATTATATGTAATGACAGTAGAATCCCCTTAACTCGATCTCGGATAACTCGAAAATCACACTTCCATAAAAATCAGCTAACTCGAAAATCGCGTTAACTCAAATTTTTTCGGAGGTCCCTGACGAATCGAGCAAAGGGGATTCAACTGTATTCTTTTTAAACTGCATAATATGGGTCTAAAGTTTCCATGTTTTGCCCATGTTATCCGCCTTACGGATTTCTGAGCTACTTAAAACCGCATTAATGGCCGTTATCCGCCTAACGGATTTCTGAGCTACTTAAAACCGCATTAATGGCCGAAAAATGAAGTCAAAGTAAATATTCGAAAATTTGAGGGCCTAAAAATTCTTAGATGCCAAGTTTACATTTTTTCATCAATTTTTAAGGAAGATATTAAGGGTTATATTTACATGGTGTCTCATGGCGGCAACATGGTTACCTGACTCCGACCTTGAGGGTTTTCAGTGTTGCCACATTCAGTATTCCAGTCTGTAATTGTATCGGCCATGGCAGGAGTGATTCAAATACATAAGGTGTCCAAAAAGTACCGAGAATGATATTGTAACTTCAAAATGAAACAAGCTAGCGATCAGATCTTGATCACGTTTGAAATATCAACTCAATTTGCTTTTGATTCAGCTCAAGATAAACACCTTCCGTAATAAATTGTCAAAGTTATGACAGAATGAAGAGAAAAAAAAAATTGACCACCTATGAGTTTTTAACAAATACTTTCTCTTAGCATATCAGATGAGTAAAACAAATCAACTGAATGCTGACTTGCTCTTGACTTTCCTTTTTCACTTTTCTTTACGCATTAATCTTCGGAATGATTTACTCTTTGCTTTGCTTTTGCACTATTTTTATAGTTTGTGATGATTTATGATGTAGTATGTAATTTCTTCTCTCTTCCTTACCTCCAAAGATGGCAATAAGTGCCAAAAGCCCTTAGGTATGTTTCTTATAACATAAAAAAACCCTTATCAAAATGCACAGCATAATTGCTAATTTATTTCATTTTTATTCCTCTGAAGAAATCTTGATGTGAAGGCCACTGATTCCTTTCTTAGAGCACACCTGATGTTTTAAAGGCCCTTCTTTTGAAGACGGGTTTTATTACTTCCTGAAAAGAGAATGAATAAAAACAGAAGAACACTGAACTTACTGGAGTGGTGCAAAGAGATAGTGTTTGCTTGAACACAGGCATAGTTATCATGAACATTGCCCTTGTAGCTGGAAACAAAAAAGACTAGGCCTTGTTTAAACGGCAGTTCAAGCTTCCCGTTTTGTCCAGGCAATAAGGATCCTTGTTTATCCTAGACAAAAGAGATGAAAGATTTTAGTCAAATAATTTTGCTAAAGGTGATTCTATGGCTACTCCCGAAAATTTTAATCCGATGGATGGCGTTACTTGTCACTGGCTCTGAAAATAGCCGTTTATTGACGATTTTCGGTCTCTGAACAGACAAAAAATCGGACTGTCAGCACCTGCTTAGTTTTTTGCTTGATTTTTGAGCCATAAACGGGCCAAATTGGTTCTAAAATAAAGGCGTAACTATGCAAAGAAAAAATTATTAGTGATTTGGAGTTGTATCAGTAAAGATTACAGGTGAAACAGAAACCTATCTCCGGATCTATGCAACGGATCTATGCATCTCCGGAACTATGCAACCATGGTAGAAAACTAAAGCATCTTTGTTTTCAGCTCACAGAATACTTTCATTGGCTTACTTAAAAAACACCAAAATTCAAACCCTTTTAATTGCTACTGTCTGGTAGGTAAAAGTCGTTTCACGAAAGATGGCCGATGACGGATGGGTTTGTTTACTGCGTAGAGACGAGTTTGCATTTTAGCGCACGTGCAAGAACGCAAACACGTCTTAACGCAGCAAGCCGCATGATCTGTCATCGGTCTTCTTTCGTGAAATGAGCTCTAAACTAACAGACAACCGTTCTCTTCAACATTCTGGGCTTAAAAAAAAAAAAATCTGACAGTGAGTTTTGGAATTTTTTACTCTCAGACAGCAATTTCAATCACTGACCATCTGAGCATCTGATCAACACTTGTTATTTCACGACTAATTTTTTCCTTGATGGAAAATTCTTCGAAAACCTTAGATTGAAATCGGAAACTTAAAGCTACACTCACTCGGTTCTGCGGAAGAACAGTGAAGAGACCCTCCCCCACGTTTAGGGTGAAAGTAAATTGACTCTGTCCTTTTGCCTTCTTCACCGGCTCCGTTTTCTGCACCCAATTACCGACCCCATCTTCTGATTCAGAATCTGATTCTGAATTTGAGGCTAAACAAACAGAGAAAAATAAATTAATTGCAATGAACGAAAACCCAAATAATTGAATGGACAAGGGAATGTGTAGAAGTAATAGTACAAAGTCTGGTGAAAGACAATATGGAAATGTTTTTTTCAACTTACCGTAATGTAATCCCGACTTGCAGAAAGAAAAATTCACCGAGTTCAGATTGTCTAGAGTGTTCCATTTCTTCTGTTTGGGAGCTGACGGGGTCCACAAACATAAATCAGTGTTCAACCTAGATGAAAAAAATGAAGAAAAAATGAAATCACAAGGGGGGGGAAAAAATGAGTGATCAGTGAAATTTGAAAAAATAAAAGTTTGTAATTTTTCCATTTAAGCGTAGCAGTGTACAAAATTTCAAGAAAATCTGAGAAGATGAAGTTTTGGTCTTGGTCTGATTTGGTATGAAATGACTCTTAATGTGTTAAGAAAGTAGTATGTAAGTAGTAATAGTAAAGTTTACTGTCTGAAATTACAGTTCGTTATGCTCATGCTTCACAGCAAAGGACTGGCCCAAATAAAAACAAAAAAGTTGCAGAGCAAGATTTATTTATTCAACTATTTATTTATTTAGTTATTTATTTAGTTTGTTAAAACAAACGGGCAAGCCCAATATAAAATTACAGAGGAAAACGCAACAGACTTCAAAAATTATTCATCATTAAATAAATAATTTACGTAGACAAGAAAGAATAATTGATTCAAAATTCAAAAGGAGTAAAGAATTTAGTTAAAAAGAAAAAGGGATTTGATTAAGATGATTCTTCAGTGTTTAGTGCCGATTTCTGCCTCCAGAGCACTACTTTTCAATTTATATCAAATTACAGGCCAAAAGTAATTTAGATTTGAGAAAATGGAATGTCAGTTACTAGATAATCATCTGACAAACAGATCTGCAAAATATCTTGTCAGTAACTTCAATAATAAGGCTGAAAGTACCAAAAAATGAAATATCGCGAATCGATCCTTGTATTAGAATGTGATATTTCATTTTTTGGTACTTTCAGCCTGAATTTGGAAGTTATTGACGAGATATTTTGCAGATCTGTTTCTCAGATGATTATCTACAGTCTGTTCGTTATAACTTGAGTCCTGAGTGGGCGATAAATGAATTTCGGAAAATAGAGAATGGCAACACTTCAAAAGGTTGTCATAGCCCGAGAGTTGGGCAGCAGCCCTGTCACCTCTGCTAACTGACAAGGGTCAGCACTCCTACGTTACCACAGAAGGCAAATCTACCTGAATCTCCAGGTCTCAAGTTGGAAGGAACAGACTATAGTAACTGACACTCCGTTTTTTCAAACATAAATTACTTGCCGCCTGTAATTTGACATTAATCGAACGTTAGCACTCTGGTGGCAGAAATCGGTACTATAAGCTGAAGAATCACCTTAAACTATTTGAATCGGGTCATGAGAAAATATCCAACGTCCAAAATAATTTTAATTGAGATGACAAGTATAAAAAAAAAAAAAACGGAGCAAAAGGTCCCGGAACAAGTCTGACCAGTACATATAGATGCAGCTTCTTAAAAAAGATAAACACTCAAAAAGTCAAAATATAAAACAAATGGATAACAGATGTTTTCGCATGAGCCCGTTCAATAGTAATATAGGAACCCATTACAAGAGATGGAAAAGAAGGGGAAAAAAACCACGTAAATTACCTATTATAAACGACTTCATAGAGATGTTTGGAGGGGAAACAGACGTTAGCACACGGGAAAGTTGCATCAATCTGTATCCGAGCATTATGACTAGCATCTTCCATAAACTCCATCATTTCTTCCTTACCAGCAGGAACGACAAGCTCATCAGTCTCCTCTGCAAAAACAGACAGTTATTTCTTTAAAAAGTAATATAGAAAGAAATATGTTCAATCTAAAGGTAATTAAAAGTTCAAAGTTGACTGAAAAAAATAGAAAAAAGTTAAAAAAGCAGAACTTCCTTAGGCAGAGAGCGGTGTCAATCTGTGATGAAACAACCAATTTAAAAATACAAGTCTTATTTCCCTTCGCAAGATTAAGAAAATTCTATAGACCTGTTTAGTGATGACGTCACGATCAAAATTGAATCCAAAAAAATGCTCTATCTCGCTCAATCTCGTGGATTTACCCATAAGAAATCAAGTCTTAATTTTAGAATGCAAATTCATGGAAGTATACACAACCAGTTTTCTCAAATTTCATTACACCATTAGATTCCACGCACTTTGAAGTACCTTTTCACTTTGACATAATTCCTGGAAGATCACAAGTGAATTCACAATCACAGTTATACCGAAAGATATTCTGTTTTTTCCTTGTCTTACTCAAGGTCTCTTATGGGCGTAACACCGCCATGACACTCAATCATCCTAACCTATCTTCGTATCGAAGCTTGTTCACGGTATAACACGTGCTGTGATGGTACCGATGAGCCTACATCCTAGAATTCTGTGCCCATAAGAAACTGTGAGTGGGACAAGGACAAAACATAGGACTTTCTTCCATAAAACTGTGATTGTAAATTAAAACGTTATGTTTCAAAAATGTTGTTGTAACATGACTATATTTTAAGATACATGGAATCCAATGGTGTAATGAAATCTGAGAGAACTTGTTGTTTACTAGCAAAAATTAAGTGGTATAAACTTTCTCTTGCGATACATGGCTAAATTTTGTGGAATCAACACACTCATCACACTGTATCATGGACTATTTATGTCAAGTGTAAGATATTGCCTTGGCACATGGAGCATGTGTACTCAAAATGAACTGCAAAAAGTATTTGTCTTACAGAAGAGAGCAATTAGGATTTTATTCAAACTTAGCAAGGATGAGACGTGCAGAGAAATTTTTAAAGAAAATCAATTAATCACTGTACCATCGTTGAAAATCGCTCATCTTGCTAGCACCTATTTTGTAATTAAAAATGATCTTGAAATAAATGGCAGTAATCATGGCTATTCTACTCGCAATAGAATGCAGCCAAAAACAATAATAGTACAAAAAAAGAACAGTGTTGATAACGAACTTAGAAATGCTCAAAAATTGTACAATGCTTTACCTGAGACTCTAAGAAATGCTGAAAACCCCATACAATTAAAAAAAAGACTGAATTGTACTTAAGTCAAATGGGGTGCTATAGTGAGCAAGAGCTACTCGACCATGTGAGTTGAACTAGCTATTCAAAAGTATTTATAGGTTTTGAACAATAGTGGAATAAGAGGTTATTGTTATTTGTGACTCTCATTGTATAATATATTATGTTATTGAATCTGACTTTGTACTGAGCCTGAAAAAGGACAATGTAAATAGTGCAGTAAATAAATAAATGAATAAAATAAGCATGAATTTGCATTTGAAAATTTGGATCCTGTTACTTAGGGGAAATAATACGTTTTTACACAATTTCTTAGAAATGAAATTCTGGTGTCTCTGACTATGAGAAAGGCTAAAATAGCTACGGAGAAGAAAAATTTTTCTAAAATTACTTACGAGAATAATTATGAATTCCTTCGCTTCCTCGCACAACTTTCTGGGTACTAAAGAGAGACGGCTCATTGTCATCCGATTTTATGAAGAAAGACTGAGCCATTGCGTTAGGATCATTCATGTAGGAAAGATCATCATCTAATTCACTGATTTGTACCGCAGGGTATATCCTTACCACTATTCTGTGAGATACAAAACAAAAACCGCCAAAACTTTATCAAGTGCGCAGACAGTAAACATCAAACTTTGACACAGTGTACATCACTTTAAACAGACTACGTATACATCTTCAAGCAATTGAGAGTCAGTCAGTGACTTTGAGTGAAATTTAGCAACGCTGCATTTCGTCCATCTAAACCCAGGCCAGATATCAATGGGTGGGAGTGCACTGCGCACCCCTAATAGTTAGAAATTTTTTTGCGGGCTCAAACAGAAAAAATACAGTGATGCCATATTGCAGTCGACGCCACTGGTGTCAGTCGATACACAGGATTGTTCAAAATTGATTGACTCAATCCCCAAAATTGCATGAAAATCACATTGACAGCATAAAAAAGTCTCAAAATCCACTCATAAACCCACAAAGAGTATATTAATCCCTTGACGACCGCGCCTGAGTTAACTTGGGCTACGAATGTTGCATCTGTGGACCACGCCCAAGTTAACTTGGGTTGGGCGCTCTGCCGGTATTTCGCGCTCTTACACACTTGGGGTGCACCCTAACATAAGCAACCATCACCTCTATCTATTCGGGAGAGTATGAGCTACAGCTTGCGCCAACTCCCATTAGAGTGCGCGCACGTCCGTCGTCGCTGCGCAGCATTGTCTAAGAGCTTTCCCTTATTCTAACCTCTGTCGCACCTCTGTCGCACTATGTTGTAAACAAACCTCTCTCCTAATATTGTTTTTCGTGAGGTTTTTGTTTGTTTTGGCTTTCCTCTGCGGATTTTAGAGTTGTTTCTATTGCAATTTTCCCTCGTGGACTTAATAGGGAACAAAGTAGTGAAATTATCACTCAACCTGAGACGCATATGTTTCATGTTTTTTCACAAATAAACCTGGTCAAGGGGGTGTATGCAGCCAGAGAGAAACTTGGTCTGTAAGGGGTTAAGAGAAATTCAAGATGACTGTTACACAAGTGGGTCTTGGAAATTTCTTGGAAATCTTGAAAATCTTGGAATTTTCCTCGACGGATTTACTGATTATGTTTACAAGACCTCAACTTAAACCCAGAAGCAGTACCAAGGAGGAGAGGCATGGTTAGTTTTGCCAACATCAGAAAACAATTTTACCTTGAAAAATTGAACAGAATGAATAAAAAAACTGATGTCTGATATCTTCCAAGTATTTCAAAATCTTTGATCAGAACACTAAATTTTAAGGTCTTAAAAGACCTTTGATTTTGCTGGATACCTAGTTTAATAATGCATAATACCTTAATAATTCAAGATCTTTTCCGATTTTTGAACTTGTGAAATCATTATTCTTGTCATCCATAAAAGCTTTGGCAATTGGCACAAGAGGATTTGTGTCTTCCTGAAAAAAAAAAAAAATCAAAATCAAACTTTCAATAGTAAAAAAAAAAGGGAAAGTTTGTTGAGATGAACTACAGGAAATATACACAGGTCACAGGGGCGTTATTTCAACTTTTGCCGGGGGGAGGGGGGTGAAACACAACTCTGTTAACCCATTGACATGTATAGACAAGTCAGACTCGTCCTCGGTCTTCCGGGATAAAACAATTATTCTCTAAGTCAATATTATGCTTAATCTGAAATTTTTTCTAATCATAAATTAACAGCGAGCTTTGTGCTTAGGCATTACGAAAACCTATTGCTAATTGCCTAGTATAGCTATTTTCCTGCGACATGCTAAATTAGACAAACTCAGTTTTCAGCTTTTCAGATTTTCTGTAGATATGAGGTATGTAAAATTCTCGGGTCCCGTGGGTCAAGAGTTCTTGGGTAAATTTTTTTAAAATTGGCGAGTAATAATCTATCAAATAATAGCACAAAAGTTCTATTACGGAGGAAATAAAAATACTTGTGAATTACTCAGTTTTATTTCTACTTATCTTCTTCTTTCGTGTCCGGCAACACCAAAAAACACATTTAAAGGTAGATTAATTTAAAACAATTTAAATCTCCGCTTTCCAATAGTCAGCAACCTCCGTTGCTTTGTCATTCGCCTTAAAAATCTCGTCTCTTGTACAGGAAAAAGGCATGTTAGGACAAGTGAAAAGATGGTTAAAGTCCTGCACAGCCCCACATTCACATCCGTCGCTTTCGGCGAAACCCCTTTCGGGGGACACTGTAGGAGCCTCCCCTAAGATTGCGTCCATCACTCGGACTATCAAAGAACGACTTGAACAAAGCAATCGGGCGTCCCCTGGGCAACAACATAGTCGTCTGATCCTGCAACCACCGGTACACCAAAACAAAGATTTCTACTTATTAAAAGTGTTTGCGTGGATTAAGACTTGGACTCGAAGTTATAGGGAAAAGTTGAGACATTGGAAATAGAAAAAAGAGACTGTTTGACTAGCGCACAAACCTGGAAGAGGACATTTATGTGCCGACACTGCAATTCATAGCTGCTCGCAGGTTGCCTTGTCGATGCGTGACTTCGAATATTAACATCTACTAGTTGAAGGTGCATGGAGTCTGGGCGGATTTGTCGCTGCCACCAAGGTGGTTTGTCCATATCGTTCGCACTTCTCAAGTCAGGAATTGGAAACCTGAAAAAAATTTAAATAAAAATGGAAAAAGGTGAAAATGAATTGATGGAATCAAACAATGGCGTGGATAACAGGACCTGCACTGTGGAAGGGAAGGGCAGCTTCCAGGAGGCCCCCAGAGAACCAAGGAGAGAGAAATTTTCAGGGTTTGACTCTCCAGCGAAATTATGATTTTTGAGCATTTCTCATGTTTTGCTTCTTGTTTTCCGTTAATATAAAAAAGCGAATTTACGCTTCATGAAAACACAGAGATATGTCTCAATTTAGATAGGAATCTCCCATGATACCTGCGTCTCTCCGCCACTAAGCCCAATGGGGCTCTTGCGAACTTTTGATACACGGGATTGAAGAGTTGATTCTTGCATAAAAACCTATAAAAATGATGATGAGTACACTAAAAAATCACGAAACTCACTCTCAGAATCGAGCTTAATGGTGGTTTGACGCAGGTATCATGGGAGATTCCTATCTAAATTGTGACATAACTCTATGTTTCCAAAGAGAAAGTGGCATATTAGATAGGAATCTCCCATGATACCTGCGTCAAACTGCCATTAAGATCTTGCCATTTAAGTAGTTATGTAGGTTTATTACTGAATTTTAAACTTTCTCAGTGTGATTTTTGTGATTTTTGCTGGTTTTTACATCAGAGTGAACTATTCATTTGCTAACAGCAAAAGTTTGCAAGAGTCCCATTCTGAGATTCTGTGATGTTTTGGTGTACTCATAGTCATTTTCGCAAGTTTCTACGCAAGAATCAACTCTAGTTGATTCTATAAATTGACAATGTACGCAAGAATCAACTCTAGTTGATTCTATAAATTGACAATGTCCCATCTATCTCTAATCTCATGGAACACTATTTTCAATAGAAAACAATATACTGCAAAAATTTTACGAGGATTGAATGAATCGATACCGCACATCTTGAATTTTAAATAAGGGCACTAACCCGTAGTTTCTACTCAATACTAGGGTGCAGCCTTTCGTGCTCATATGGTCTCGCCTGCAATTAAAAGCAAATAAACAGACTTGCAAAAGAATGAAATGAGATAAATACCTAAGTAAAACTACAAAATATGGTATGGAGATATTCCATTCAAGTTCGCTTTCATTTGAATACGAGGATGTTTCCAATAGATTAGTTGAGGAATTTTTAAAAAGCTGAAAGCAAAGAGAGAGAGAAAAAATTAGTATTATGATACTTGGAATTTTTGGTTTTAAAACACTACAGTAAAACCTCTAGTTGACGAATCTTAGCGGACCGAAAAAAACCATACATTAATTGGAGTATTCGATAATGAGAATTTCGCGGAAAAACCCGTTTTTCAGCTTGTAGAAATGAAAAAACTCGAAAATTTCCGATTCGCTTGTTCGAGCCCCATCATTTTACGATATATGTTATAAACTTTTTTATTTAACATCTGTATTCGCCGTAAGTCCGTGTTTCGTGCTTGCCTGCCACCGCGCCGACAAAATTCTATGCCTAAGAATGGGTGTACGGTAGATTCACAACCTCACCGCTAGGAGCCGGCCAGTGCACTTGGCGCCAGCCAGACTGCACAGTGTCTCTGTCGAGCGCGTTTCGAGTCACGCATTAGACGTGTTTGAACGGAAACTCAGCTTCTGCGCAGCGTGACTCCGATCCGCATCAGAAACAACTATGAGTCTAACCATCCTTCCGATCACGGTTCTTCTTGACTCTTGTTACGCGCGTATCAGCAGTAGAAATTGTGAATACGGCTAGAAACTATGCGATTTCTCGGAGGGAATTCATTAAAATATGGTAAAAATGGTCCGCGGACTGCAAATTTTCTTCGTTCATTAGAAAATTTGTAAATCAGAGTCTTTTTTTACACAGGTAAGATAAGACTTTTGACGGAATCAGCCAAAACATTCATTAATTAGAGGTTTTCGTTAACCAGAGGTTCGTTAATCAAAGGTCTTACTGTACTTATAAAAGTTTAAAATCCTTATAATGAACGATTAAATTGAATTGATTACTAATACTTAACCCTTTGCTGACTGACGGTACTCACAAGTACCACTAAGTTTACACGGAATTTAATGGAAAATGCAAAAAATCAATACACACATCAATTTACATTAGAAATCCACGACTAGATCACCCATAGGATTCGAAAAACCTGACAAGACTGGGATATACTCTTGGGCAACAAAGGGTTAAAAAGAATTAGAGCTGGGCCTAAATTCAAATCAGAATCATTTAAAATTCTAAGAAAATACAGATTAATAACTCTGCTGGGAAATGAGGCTAACATTAACAAGAATTAAAAACTTGTAAAGTTTTTAAATCTTGTGAAATTTGTTAAGTTATTTAAATCCTGTTAAACATGTCAAGGTTTTAAATCTCGTTACTGATGACCTTATTTTCTAGCAAAGTTGAATGTTTGTGCATTACATTTAGGGCAACTTAACTATTTTTACTATTATACATGCCGATAATGTACAATGGTAAGATTCAGTGAACACTAAATTGATAGAAATGATCAAATCCCTTAGTACCTCCGTAGGCACAAAAAAAAATTTAGATGCTTATAAACCGTTAGATTATGAGTTATGATGTGTCACAGACAGACGGATACACAAACCTGCAGACTAACGGTGAAACTTTTTTTTCACAAAAATGATTTTTCAGTTTAGGGGGTGCCAAATGAAACAAAATGAAGAAAGCCAAAGTTTCAAATTTTTTAAGATCAACAATACTTTCTCACCTCGTCCCTTCAAGAGAGAGAGAGGGGGGGGGGGGCGATAAAGTACAGTGGAAGTTTGTTGCATGGAACCTCGGTCCTGCCCTGAAAAAAATTCCACTTAGCGAAAGTTCCACTTAGGAAATGCAATCAGAGTATTCGAGGTGTCATGGCGCTGAAAAAAAATTCCACTTAGAGGACGTTTCACACAACAAACATTCGCTGCTGGAAAGAACTTGGACTTACAGGTTTATTTTCGCTGACGGAAGACACTTTAGTACACAGTGGTTGAGGATTCAATAAAACGGAAATTCTATCCACTATTGAAATGTCAACTTCCGACCAACACTGCTGCAATGATATCCTGAAAGAGAGCAAAGAAATACATGACAAATGGTAATTAAGTGCCTTTCAGGTTATTTTACAACTTTACTTCTCCTAAATTTTAATCATTCTTCAACTCTAGTTTGGTCTCAACGGCATCTTCAAAACTAAAAGTTTTCCGCATTGACAAAAAAAAAAAAAGAAGTGAATTGAGGGGGGAAAAAAAAGGTGTTAAAAATTACTAAACTGTAAGGCAATTAACTGTAAATGATGTAAACGTTATGTCTCAATTTAATTACTTAATTTAAATTTAATTTATTGAGTAATTGATTTGTATGTTAGTTTATTTATTTATTTATTTTTGTTTCTTTATTCATTAATTTGTCTTACACCTTTTTTACTTATTATTTTATTTTATTATTTATTCATCTTTATTTTTGTTTGCTGTATTTACTGGTTCAGACACAGTCTACCCCAACGGGAGTAGAACTATATTTATTTCATGTTAGTTGCTATCCCAGCAAAGATATTCTGTTACTGGACTAGGAGCAACAGTTAAAAATTAAGTGTAAGTTATAAATAGCACATCGATATACTCAAATGTATAGTTGGTGTAAGTTAAGTACTAAGTAATGTAATAGTACTGTTGAATATAAAAAAAAAAAATTAGGAAAAAAAGTTCACTATAGGCTAATCAATGGAACACAACGAAACGGGTTACTCTTGGTTAAATGAAGTTTGTCTAGTGTTCCGATGTAAAAAAAAACAGGCTTTATCCAAATTCTCCCCACCAGCCTTTGTTTACCTTTTAGAACTGCACTATTGATTCATTTCCCGTGTCATCTTCAGAATAAAGACTCTTTTAATTCAATTTCTGAAAAGAATCTATCCCGTAAACAAGTCAACAGATAAAAAAACTCAAGATTTGACGGATTTACGGTAATATTTCATTAGAACACAAGCAATGAGTTATAGCAAGAGAGAGGATTTGTGGGGCGTGATATTGAAACTTCACAAAGATCGCCATGATGGAAATCTCTTATCGACGTTTTTCACACAGGCTCAATTTGTTTGCTTCACATTTTTTAACCTTCAAATTTTCAAAAAAAAAATGGTGACAAATACATTTGAAATTTATTATTAACGAAAGTGCAAGGTTTTAGAGTGGCTATCTAGACACAAAAATTGATAAAACTGTTTCTTCTGGAAGGATTTGCGCGGTAAAGAAACTGACACATTATGGAAACAAGCTAAATTTTCTCACCTGCGGGCCGATCATTTACTTCATCGTTAAACCGATTGTTAAGACTGTGTATGAGTGATTCTATTGGTTGAAAATTGTAAAACTTAGCCGTTGCCATGGTAACCATCGTTAGAGTTCCCATTTTTTAAAGGTTATTCATGAGTAACCTTTAAAAAATGGACACTATAATGATGGTTACCATAGCAACGGCTAAGTTTTACAATTTTTGACCAATAGAATCACTCATACACAGTCTTAACGATCGGTTTAACGATGAAGTAAATGATGGGCCCGCAAGTTAGTAGTATTAAAATTCTGTGTCCAGATCGTCACTCTTAAATACCTGCACTTTGGTTTAAAACCAATTTCCACTGGATTAATTACAACTTTTATTTTAAGGTTAAAAACAGTGAGGCAAACAAAGCAGATTCAGATTGCCCATGCTGTCAAACCTTAGGATAGGACTCATAACATGTGCCAACCTATCTATCGCTATAGTACGTTGAACAGAAGAAACCGCAATTAAAGGACCGACTCATCAATGGTTCGAGAGTTCCATTTTGTTCCGATGGAACAGTTGAAGCGTGATAGCCAACCGCAGTAAAAAAACGGGTGTGTTTTGTTGCAGTTTGTAGTGATTTATTATTGTGGTTAGTTTTGTTCCAAATAAAAAACATTAGCATTATAGAACAGAGAATAAAAACTCATAGACTTACTTGATATCCATACAGGAGACTGAGCTGTTTTTTAAATGATCGCTAAATTTAATTTGCACTTTCACATCAGGACTAGAATCGACAGAATACAAAGGAGTTACTTGACAATTTTCGGAGGAGTTCTTCATGAATCGCAACAACTGAAACAAAATGTAGAGTTAATTAGGATTTGTAGACTAATATCTTTCAACAATCCGTTAAAATTTTCAAGATTAGGAATGAGAACCCAGCGGTCTTACCTACTTATTTCGGCTTGTTACACTTTTTTTTTTCAAAGCCAAAGACTGGGCTCCGAGGAAAGAAATGGGAAGAATTATTTGTTCTTTTTCTTCTCTCAAAACCTTGAGTGCAGCTTGTCGAAGGCAGGAAAAAATGGTGAGTCAGAAAGGGATGTAAGGTTTAGGGGATTAATAAGGAAGAATATTTTCAAAGCGTGATTACAATTAATTATTTATTACCATGAATAACACATTACTGCAGGGGTGCAAAATATATCTGATCTAGAAGTGGATCACTTGAAAGTGAGGAAATTTTTGGGACTTGGAGGAGATTTTCCCAATTTTTTGTTTGTTTTTTGTTAGTTTGTTTGAAATGGCAATGAAATTTTCTGGGAAAATTTCCTCAAAATTTTGAAAATATCGGTCATTTTGCGTACATACAGAGTAAAATTGGAAAAACACGGTTCATGGCAAATTTTTTAAATAATACTCAAGGATTTTCAAGGACTTTTCGCAGGATTTCAAGGACTTCTAACAAGTGAAAACAAAGTCACTTTTTTACCAATTTCCGGGATGCAGACAAAACACATAATGATTTTCACTTAATGGTGCACTAACCAGAGGAAAACAAGTAGACAAAAAAATAAAAGAAAGAAAAAAATTCCTGCTGACTCCTGCAATCATTCTTGCCGCTTCACAACAAAAATGACGCGGAATTCCTCAGGCACTCAGAAGAAACTATCAACAAAATGGCCAGCTGACAAGCTGAATTCGGTCATTTTCAAGAATTTTCAAGTACATTAGACCACTTGGTAAAAATTCAAGGATATTCAAGTAAATGAAAAACAAAAAAAATAATCAAGGATATTCAAGAACTTTTCAAGGCGCCACAAACCATAAAGAACAAAAACAAAAAAAAAGGTCATCTCTCTTCAAATTTTTTGAAAGGCATTTTTCGAGAATTCTGTGAAGAAAAAGTCACAGATCACTTGAAACTTCGTACATTAAGGAACATTTTGCAACCCTGCATCTCTGTAGATTGCAGCAATTTGTTTGCATTATTTTCCAGATGTATTATTATCTTCTGTTAGGTATTTCTAGGATTCATTTTGTCGTTTTGTCAATTGACCTAGATGAAAAGAGAAGAGAGACAGAAAAAAGAATAAGGATAACAACAAACCTCAACATATTCCGTTTTATGATTGGGCGGAACACCATCATAAAGACATTCTAGAATTTCTAAATTTGCTGCAGTTAGTGCAAAATTATCTAATTTACTTGCACTAGTAACTTCATCACCTTCTAGTATCACAGTAGTAGCTAATAATCTGAAAGTAGATAAATTAGCAAATTATGAATCCATTAATAAATAATAAATAATATATTTTGGGGCCATACATACTTTATAAAAGCCAAAAAACATAGTAAGACCAAGGACTTTATTCAAAATTGGTGTTTTACGCCCTGAGAGTGAAACGTGAGATATTTTTAGCATGGATTAAGGACCATCTGAGGCGCCTAAATCTGGGTCAGTATTTGACTTAGGCCTCAAGGAAGCGGCATAGCCAATTTTCAAGGACTAAATTGTTATCTGCTCAAAACCTTCAAATACTCAACCGATTTAACGGTTCTTTAGCTCAATTGAAAGGAAATAGAAAGGAAATAGAAAGACCTTTCATTTGATGTACTATTGTCTGTTTTTTGGATAACTTTCATGGTTATTTCACTTTTTTGGTCCCAAGGACCGAAAAACGTTAGGTCCTGAGGGTAAGTTACACACGGCCATGTGACGTGCTTATGCTCTCTGATTGGTCGAGACTGCACGCAATTAAACTTGTACTTGTGCACACTACCAAAACCCAACATTTTTTGGTCCCAGCTCAACTTTGGTCAGGACTCATCGAAACAACAGTCACCATTAACTTATTAGAATTAAATGAGTAAAAAAAAAAAGGCAAAACTTACCTTATATGGTTCAATTGACAAGCCTCTGAAAAAATTTGCTTGGCATTGGTAAAATCTTTTGTGCCATAACCGCAGACGGCAAACAGACCGAGTTTACTAAAAAATGACTCTGATAAAGCAGTCATTTGTTTTAAACTCGACTGAGACAGTGAATTAGATTCAACGCACTGGGTTAAGATATCTTCGTGAAGAACAATCACAGCTAGAGAACTGAGACGAATATAGAAATGATTTACGCTTGAATTAGAATCAGGATCGCCGCTGCTTGGTCGAGCTTTCCATTTTGTAGATGGTCCACTCATAGAAGAAGAACAGCTGGACGTTGAACCAAAGGATTTGCTGTAACAGACAAAGTAGCACTAAAGTTTTACGAGCAGAAATATTATCCATAAAAATCCAGAAAAGAAAGATCCGGATCCAAACAAAGACTCAGCTCAATTTCAGCTTTTAAAAATCTGAAAACAGTAGAACCCCGATTATCCGCGGTAATTGGGACTGGAGGTACTGCGGATAATCCGAATTTTCGAACGGTGGATGGAAAATTGACATTAATAACGTATTTTCGAAATAAGTACAAAAGTAGAGTGAATTTATAGCTATTTGTACAATAAATAAATATTACCTTCTTTTATTATAATGCTGAGAATTATTTCTTAAAGTAGCTTCCCCTGTTTACTTATCAGTTTCCCCAGTCAACCAAGGAAACAAAAGGTCTCAAAACTTTCCATTCAACCCCAAAAAAAAAAAAAAAAAAAAAAACTCCAAGCTCACCGCGGATGATTGGGGTTCTACTGTACCGATTTGAAAATCAAAGATAACAAAACTTAGAGGCAAGAGAGCTGGGTTATGAACTGAGAGGGTCGCAACTTGTTTTTCCTCCTGCTGTGTCAAAATCAAGCTGTCATTTTTATCTAACTGTTCCACTGGCCAAGGCTTGGGGCTCCATTCCACCTCAACTTTCAGGCATTACAGAACAAAATATCTAAGAAATTATTTTCAAAAGTTTGACTGAATGTCTGTTTTTTTTTCTTTTTCCTCAAAAATATATAGCTGCCCTTTCTATTTCGAATCAGTTCTTATAGTCTTGTGCTCATCAATTTAATGTTCCTTACGGCAATTCACTGTTTTTCTGTTTATAAAAAATTATTAAACAGTTAATTCTTGATTCTCTGACACAACTGTAGCCTTGGTGCATTTTGAAATAAAGTTATTCTATTCCTATTCCAAGTATTTTGCACAAATTTTAAAAAAAGCTTTCTCACAAAAACAATTTCTCACCTTGAATTGATACATGCATTTGATACTGAATTGTTAAAACTTGAAGAAAAACATACTTTAAAAAAGCTTCTCACAAAAATAATTATCCGACAAACATTTCTCACCTTGAATTGATATACGCATTTGATACTGAATTGTTAAAACTTGAAGGAAGACTAGAAGCAGCGTTCCAACGATTGCTCATCGGTTCAAATTCATCCTCGCTATCTTCAAGGCCGGCTGAAGACCAGCCATGGACAGCTTGTAAAGTTTTCTCTTTTGAGATATTAATCGGATGTAGCTGACGCAATAGTTCTTGCTCAACTCTGTCAAAATCTGAGGCTTGCATCATTTTTTGAACACATCGTGGCTTCTGTGCGACATTCGACGAGTCTTGGTTGTCCGGTGATGCTAAACCTTCCATTAATTCTAACAATAAATGAAACTGTCGTGGAGATAAAAATAGTGTGGCCGATCCTATGTCAATTTCAAGGTCAACCTAGAAGCAGAAAATAAAAATTTCATCAAAACTTAGACAAATAAGTCAATGGCCTCAGAAGTGGTTAAACTTTATTTTCTACTGAGTTGATTTTATTCCAAGACTAAAGTTACTCAATACCATACTTTACAGAAGATAATGGGGTTGTTCCAAGTGAACTCATACCGATCCAATGTCGGATATATCCGACAGCGTAAAAATCCCGTTCCGGTCCAATGTCCGATACATTCGGCAGGAAAATTTTACTTCTCACAGGGTCCAATGTCCGCTACATTTGACTCGTCCATCGCAAGGCAGGCTCAAGTGGACACTCAGGGAACTTCTTTCTCAATCACCGGCGCACCCACGGCTGCAGACCCGCTGCGGCAGCCAGCCGGAAACGACCGAGGACCGGTAAGGGTTAATTATAGCATCCTTTGCAATGGGGCAGTTGCAAGGGTCCAAAATCTTGTTTTTTAAAAAAGAAAATGAAAGTACTTGATTAGCTGAGAACTAAGATGCTTTTGGTTTCTGATTATATCCCATTGTGTCAGAGATAAGGTTTTGGCCCACAATACAAAAGTTTAAATGGAAATCCTACACAGCGATGTCATTACGCACGCAATTTTCTACAACTTTACACGTATCTTCAAAACCGAGACACTCCGGTAATAATCAAAGGCACCGAGACACTCCGGTAATAATCAAAGGCACCAATGTTCTCAGCTCATCAAACCAAAGGCACCATAGTTCTCAGCTTATCAACTACTATCATTTTCTTTATAAAAAACACAAAATTCCAGACCTTTACAAATGCCCCATTGAAAACTGACATTATTAATGCAATTTTATAATTTTGAAGTTTCCAGCGATAACCAGGTCACTACTTGCTTGACTTCTTCGTAGCCATGAACTAGATGATTTTACAATTTAAAATCGAAATTCCACCTATATGTAAATCCAATCTACACATCTAATGAAAAAAATAATACTATTTCATTGTCGTATTGGTATGCCATTTACAAAAGTAAATGTACTATTTCTCTACAGCCCAAATTCTAATAAATCTTTTATTATGGGCTTTCAAACAAGAATGTGGTCGGAGGGTGTTGGAGCAACCGTTTACTTTTGGTGGCCTAGGCAAAAATCAGTCCTCCGCTCAAGTCTGGAGCTGAATCAAACTTTGACTGACTGCCGTTCGAATACATTAGCAGATAGAGGTTTCCAATCTTCATCAATGTCCGTCTTTTTTTATGGGCTTTCAAACGAGTGTGTGGTCGGGGTGTGTTGGAGCAACCGTTTACTTTAGGTGGCCTCGGCAAAAATCAGTTCTCCGCTCAAGTTTGGAGCTGAATCAAACTTTGACTGACTGCCGTTCGAATACATTAGCAGATAGAAGTTTCCAATCTACATTAATATTTTTCTTTTTTTATGGGCTTTCCAACGAGTATGTGGTCGGGGGATGTTGGAGCAACCGTTTACTTTTGGTGGCCTAGGCAAAAATCAGTCCTCTGCTCAAATTTGGAGCTGAATCAAAATTTGACTGACTGCCGTTCGAATACATTAGCAGATAGAGGTTTCCAATCTTCAATAATATTTTTCTTTTTTTATGGGCTTTCAAACGAGTATGTGGTCGGGGGGTGTTGGAGCAACCGTTTACTTTTGGTGGCCTCGGCAAAAATCAGTCCTCCGCTCAAGTTTGGAGCTGAATCAAACTTTGGCTGACTGCCGTTCGAATACATTAGCAGATAGAGGTTTCCAATCTTCATCAATATTTTTCTTTTTTTATGGGCTTTCAAACGAGTATGTGGTCGGGGGGTGTTGGAGCAACCGTTTACTTTTGGTGGCCTTGGCAAAAATCAGTCCTCCGCTCAAGTTTGGAGCTGAATCAAACTTTGACTGACTGCCGTTCGAATACATTAGCAGATAGAGGTTTCCAATCTTCAATAATATTTTTCTTTTTTTATGGGCTTTCAAACGAGTATGTGGTCGGGGGGTGTTGGAGCAACCGTTTACTTTTGGTGGCCTTGGCAAAAATCAGTCCTCCGCTCAAGTTTGGAGCTGAATCAAACTTTGACTGACTGCCGTTCGAATACATTAGCAGATAGAGGTTTCCAATCTTCAATAATATTTTTCTTTTTTTATGGGCTTTCAAACGAGTATGTGGTCGGGGGGTGTTGGAGCAACCGTTTACTTTTGGTGGCCTCGGCAAAAATCAGTCGTCCGCTCAAGTTTGGAGCTGAATCAAACTTTGACTGACTGCCGTTCGAATACATTAGCAGATAGAGGTTGGAAACCTCTTCATCAATATTTTTCTTTTTTTATGGGCTTTCAAACGAGTATGTGGTCGGGGGGTGTTGGAGCAACCGTTTACTTTTGGTGGCCTCGGCAAAAATCAGTCCTCCGCTCAAGTTTGGAGCTGAATCAAACTTTGGCTGACTGCCGTTCGAATACATTAGCAGATAGAGGTTTCCAATCTTCAATAATATTTTTCTTTTTTTATGGGCTTTCAAACGAGTATGTGGTCGGGGGGTGTTGGAGCAACCGTTTACTTTTGGTGGCCTTGGCAAAAATCAGTCCTCCGCTCAAGTTTGGAGCTGAATCAAACTTTGGCTGACTGCCGTTCGAATACATTAGCAGATAGAGGTTTCCAATCTTCATCAATATTTTTCTTTTTTTATGGGCTTTCAAACGAGTATGTGGTCGGGGGGTGTTGGAGCAACCGTTTACTTTTGGTGGCCTAGGTAAAATTCAGTCCTCTGCTCAAGTTTTGAGCTGAATCAAACTTTGACTGACTGCCGTTCGAATACATTAGCAGATAGAAGTTTCAAATCTACATTAATATTTTTCTTTTTTTTATGGGCTTTCAAACGAGTATGTGGTTGGGGGGAGTTGGAGCAACCGTTTACTTTTGGTGGCCTCGGCAAAAATCAGTCCTCCGCTCAAGTTTGGAGCTGAATCAAACTTTGACTGACTGTCGTTCGAATACATTAGCAGATAGAGGTTTCCAGTCTACATCGAGACTCATCTTTTTTTGTGGGCGTGTAAACAAGTATGCAGTTGGGAGATGTTCCACATAAAGTGCTTTTTCTGTACGTTCCTGACTAACTGCAATGAAAAGTGCAGAAGTTTAGGTTAAAATAAAATAAAATAAATATGTTTGAATAAAAGAAAATCAATAGGTTCAGCTTACCTTTGGTTCCAAGACCATTTCACCTTGTTTTAGTTTTAACCTGACTTCTTGCCTTCCTGCTAATTTTCCAACAAGAATTGGATTAGGGACATACGAGGGTGTGTCCGAGTTGGCATCGTTTGATTGTACAGATTCAGATAAATTACTTTCACTTTCCTGCAAAACAGAATAAAAAATATATAAGAATTTCTGACGATGCTTACTATTTCGCCAAAAGGGACGGTTGGGGAGCAAAGAGTTAACCTTTGCTGCTCCTCACATACACTGTAGCTTAAGGTGATTCTAGCGCCGATTAGTTTGAACCTGTGGACAATTGGACACTGCATTACGCTGGTTAAAAAGTCAACAGTTTTCGGCTAAAATTGATGACTATGCGCAAATGGCACAAATTTGAGGTACAATGGTACCTGCGAGCATACTTGAGGAGGATACACTGAAAGTTTCAAACTGAAACACTTAAAAATAAAGCTGAAATTTGGTATATACAAAAATTCCCATAAGCCTTAAAGAGTGCAAGTGAGGCAGATAGACATAGCATCTCTTGCACCCACTAAGCTTACGGCAAATGAATTTCCTAAATTTCAGCTTTAATTCTAAACCAATTTAGCTTCATTTAGGCTTAAAAAATCCATAAAAAATTGTGCAGCTGCCGACGTTGTTTGACTATGCATTTTTTGTATGTTTTCAATTTAAAATGCCAAAAACACAACCTTTCCGTAACAGTGATTTGTGTCGCTATCCATCAGATTGAGATTTGGAAAAGTTTCGCCTGGAGTCACCTTAAAGGTTAAAATTTAGATATGAAAGAAACAGGTGGACGAGACCGAGGCAAATGCTGGAAAACACACACACACACACAAAAAAAAAACAGTGATTTGTGTCGCTATCCATCAGATTGAGATTTGGAAAAGTTTCGCCTGGAGTCACCTTAAAGGTTAAAATTTAGATATGAAAGAAACAGGTGGACGGGACCGAGGCAAATGCTGGAAAACACACACACACACAAAAAAAAAAAAAAAACTTTGGACGCAACATTACCAGCGTTTGCCCGTTTACCTGTTTCTTTAATGTCAAGTCGTCACTAGATTGTTTTTTGTCTTGCTTATTTAAAATGTAGAAGAACACTCAAAGAAATAAACTGTGAGGAATACCCCATGAACACTTCCTCACATCAAAATTGATCTAGGGAACTCCAAGCCCCCTTATATTGACTGGGGGAGACCCTCAGACCCCCCCTAGTCAGTGGCGTATCCAGGATTTTTTTTTTTTTTTAGCCCGCGGGGGTTCTGTCATCTAAAAATTGTCAAGGGGGGGGGGGGGTCCAAAGATACTAATTAGGTAAAATTTGTCTGAAAACGCAAAAAATTACCTTTTTTTTTGGGGCAAATTTTTGTGTCAAGGGAGGGTCCAGACCCCCTGAACCCCGCTCTTGGCTGCGCCACTGCCTCTAGTATTCTGAGGGAGCCCTTCAGACCCCCCTTCAGGAATTAATTCTACAGTAGGCTGGTCAGCTGGATGCAGAATGTCTTTGCTTTTCATCACAATCCGACCAGCTATATTTGAGATTTTGAAACATTCCAATTTTTTCCAAGGTTTACCCGTTTCCCCATCGATTTTAATGTAAATTTTACATCATGCATAACTTGTCTACAATTTAAAATTTCGAAAAAACCAAAAAAAAAACCCTCCTGCGGAACGTTAAAAGCGACTTCTCTGCAAAATTTGGATACATTTGGAGCATAGGTTCAAAAGTTATGCTCGGATACAAACAGACAGACAGATATCTGCACCATCGCAATACTTTATTAAGTTCTAATTTTCTTAAATGTGAAAAAGTAAAAATTAGTTCATAGTGTAGTGGGTAGGGGTCTTTTATAGCTCGTGGCTGAAGAGACGTAGACAAGAGATACGAAACGAAAACAGTATATTATACCAAACTAAATCTATAATCACAAAATCGTCAACTCCAACGGCTGACAGCGATGTCCCTAAGACGCCCTGACAGTAACCTAACCTCAAAAATCGTACACACTGAGCTCTGAGCTCCAAACCGCAATTGAGAGATCACAAAGATCCAAATCTCAATGCAACTAGATGAGAGATCACCAAGATCCAAATCTCACCGGACGTCTCTCTGAGGAGTGCGACCATTAAGCTACTGTCAGTGCCTCTTATATAGTCCTCAAAATCCAGAGGAGAATCCATACGTCAGAGTAACCATTGATAACAAGACACATAGAATCTGTAGATGTTTCGAGATAAAGCATCAACAAATTCCAAAATCTCGCTATCAATACTCAAAACAGCCGCATTTAGCCCACTATGGATGCTGAGAAACCGCAGATTCATATCTACACAGCGCGCAATGTCTACGCGATCCGCGATCGTTTAAACACAACACTTGACCGACAGTGTTGCCAGATGTATACTCCTAATATATTGCTATAGTGGGTATGGCATACGCCATCCCATTACTATAGGTTCTTTACTTCTTTTCTAAGGAATCGTTCAGTCTTAGGAGCACCTTTCTAAACTTTTTACATCTTTATACACGAAGAATATTCAGAGCAGGCTGAACTAAATTCAAGCTCAAGGTATTTAATCAATTACATCATCCAGTCAAGTCTCTACAGATTTTTCTCCAACTGGCCCTTACAATTATTTTTTTCTTTTCACCAAGCATCTTAATTTTTGATAAGATAGCATTAAATAATAGATAACAAAAGTGATTAATGATGTTAAGCGTTGCAATTAATAATCGTAATTGGACTGAATCTTCTCAGATTAATCTGTTAGCTTGTTGCAAATGAGCTGAGAAGGTAACGGTCTGATTGATACAAGCAGAACTATTACATCAGATTAAAAGAATAAATGCCAAATTATGACCAGAGACAATTCAATATCTTATGTTGCATTGAGAAAAATTGCTGACCCAGTTATAGTCTAGATAAAACGTAGGAGTGCTTATCATTAGAAAGGGAGAGGGGAAGGGGAAGGAAAAATAGTGAAATAGCTTGCTCAGTTATCAGTTCAGAAGCGCAAATAACCACAAGAAAACAAATAGGTGATCTAACACTACTGCAACTTATTTGCATTATGTTGAACACACATTGTTTTGTCTCTTAATGGTATTTCTGGCCAGAGACAAATAGAGACCCAGCACACCGTATGCTTCCCTTGTTAGAAAAGTGAAGGAAGTTTAGCGGTCATAGTTTTGTTCGGGAGTCAACGGCTGCAACGATAAACGTTGCCTACTGTTGAATGGTGAAGCTCAACAAAAGGCTGTGATTGGTTCGCCGTCCCGGAAACGGAAACAGGTTTTGTTCGTCGAATGCAAAACACACGCTCATCAGTCAACAGTAGGCAATAGTTGGCTGTTGTTTCGATGAGTTCCGACCAAAATTGAGCCAGAAAAGTGGACACCTGTCGCAAGCTTTGTGCTGGGTCTCTATTTGTCTCTGTCTCTAGCCCTCTTGAAGCTCTGATAACTTGGACACAGATGGTATAGTATCTTACGAGAAATAAGTATTATTGAGTTTGTTACAGTGATCTAATGGGTCTGCTGCGTACTTTTGCTACAATCAGAGATAACAGATTACCAATCTCGCCCATAATGGCAACTTTTTTTTCGGGGTCACAACAATGCAATGTTCAACGGCTCTTACGTGGAATGTTGAGCAAAGATGTTGATATCAGTAACCAATCAGTTGCATCATTGTTTCGGTTGTTGGTCAACAATCCACAAAGGAGCTGTTGGATTTTGCAAACCAGTGGGCCGATCATTTACTTCATCGTTAAATCGATCGTTATAACTGTCTACGAGTGATTCTATTGGTCGAGCATTGTCTAACTTGGCCGTTGCTATGGTAACCATCGTTATAGTGTCCGTTTTTTAAAGGTTACTCATGAGTAGCCTTTATAAAACGAGACTCTTAACGATGGTTACCATAGCAACGGCCAAGTTAGACAATGCTCAACCAATAGAATCACTCGTAGACAGTTATAACGATCGATTTAACGATGAAGTAAATGATCGGCCCGCAGATTATTTTGTTGAGTCCCCGAAAATAAAATCATCCACCGCGCGATCAGCTAGAGCAAGGTCTCTGTTGTCTCTGGCAACAACAATATAAAACCTTGAATCTTACTCAAAATTAAGCAGAAATAATGATGCGCATATTAAATACGTTCAAAAACCACTCATACACTCAGGAGATCACTTCGATTTCAAACAGACTGCACTGCACTAGACACTATTTGCATGGGCATACTACTACAGACGGAACCACCGTGTAAACGTAAATGACATCATAATTACAAAATGATGCAATTTCCTTCTAAATGCATGAAATATTAGCTGCATTTGCTGTCCAGTCTTTATGAGCTTATCAAATATTACAGAATAATACAAGAAATGTTCAAATGTATGCATCTAAACAAAACATTCAAATTTTTGTAAGTTCTGTTGGTCTTCAAGGTTGGTGGTTCCATCTATGCAGTTGTATATCAGTGATAATACTGTCTAGAGTCGTGCGGGTTGTTTAAAATGGAAGTGATTTCCGGAATTAATGAGTAAATTTTGAAAGTTTTAATGTGTTCATCATTAATTTTTGCTGAATTTCACATTGTCATATTGCTGTAGCAAAAATTCGCAACAGAAACTCAAAAAAATAGGCAAAACTCGACTTGGCTTATAATGTCAATACTTGAAGACCTCTAATATAAGCGGAGTGAAGAAAATGGATAAAATGACATCCTTATTTACCATAAATGATGACGTCATTTTATTTGAGGAAAGAGAGCTGGAGATCAAATTTCGAGATACGGTACGGGCGGAGGCAGGAAACTCATCGGTGTAGAGTGACACTCCTTCCAAGCAGAACTTCTTTATCGAGAAAGCTGGAGCCGATTGATGAAGACTATCACTTGACGGAGGGATCTCTGAGTCACTTCCTGCCTGATCCATGTAATCCAAACTGTTCAAAGAAAAATGAAAATAATGAAAAAAAAAGGAAAATATGATCAACAAATGGGCTTCATTTTTGAAGACTTAATACTGAAGTGGTCAAGGCCGTTTATAATTGTCCAAATGGATTTTGCCATTGCTGCGGTCAAGGGCCGTTTATAAACGGCATTCATGATTGCACCCGTATAAAGCATAGCGGACATTAAAAAAGTCCACATAATTGGTATACGGGTTGCATAGGGGTATGTAGTGTCCAAAAAATCTATTAGGGCAAAGCATGCCTCGGCTACTGGGCAATTTTAGCATGTGCAAAATTGACTGACCACTTAAGTGTTAAGGTGATTCCATGTCCCTTGACTAAGGTGATCGATTAATGGTCATTCACCACATTTTATTGAGTTTTTTTTTTTGTAAACAGATCGTTGGCACCTGTACGTATATATATTAAAGATATCTGCTAAATTTGGATGCTCCAAACTGCAAAATAAGGATGTAATTATGGGAATTCGCACAATCGCTGCTCGATCTCTCGTATCGCACAACGATAGTGCAAATTCCCATAATTACGTCCTTATTTTACAGTTTTGAGCATCCAAACTTAGCAGATATCTTTAATAGATCTACTTAAAGGTGCCGAATATCCTTGTATAACAAATAAAGCTCCATGAAATCTGGTGAATGACCGTTAATTGATCGACTAATCGATCACCTTGGTCACGTGACATAGAATCACCTTAATGGAATAATTTTACAAGTAACACAAACAACAAAACAGTAAAACAACAAAATCTAAAGGCAAGTTGTGATTTAACTGTTAATTTTCGTCGACAATTTGTGAACAGAACAAAATTGACTCATCTTGTCTGTCTTTTTGGTTGGGCAGCCATTAACTCACTTCCAGAAGAGAGACAAAAACCAATTTTTGAAACTGATTCTCTAAAAAAAGAAAGCTTCAGGGCTTGTTTCAGACATTCAGATATCAATTCAGAGTTGACTTATAATCTTTGAAAAAATTCATTCCCACTGTCAACAGCCATTCCTGCTTCGTAGTCAAAAATTCTCTTTTTAAAAACTTTGTTGTTATTGGCATGGCGTATCTTAAGGGATATTTTTTCAAAAGCCGTCTTTTTTTATTCATTTGCAATTCGCAGAATTTTACATTGAGTCTTGTGGACAACTGTGGATGAGAATTGTTTTTTGTATTTTCAGGGTTTTTCGAAAACAATATGTCAAGGAAATTGATTTTGAGCACAATTTGATGAAAAAGATTTCGGTAAAAATCGGTCACTTAGGGCCACAAGCCTATGTGTATGTGGAAACTTATCCCTCACAATTGCTTGTAGTGGTTTGCACTGTTTGCAAAACTCCATAAGATTCAATGTGAACGACTGCAAACATAAAAAAGACAGCAATCGATTTTTTGGACTTAGATAAAATTTTGTCTTTACAGATCTTTTCAAGATTTATATTTCGAACTATGTTTTTGTTTTGTGTATTGTAACTATGCGAATTATTATTTTTTCTTAGACATTCTTATGAAAGCTGGTTTTTCCTAGCTAATCCCTGAGTAGCAACACTGATATTGAATACAGTTAAAGTCTTAAAACTTGTTTCCAAAGGTACAATGAGAGAAGAGAAAGAAGAAATAAAGAAACTGACTTACTTTCTTATCCTCAGCTCGATAGCTATTCCAGTTTGACTTTCTTTGGGAAGATGTTCTAATCTTATCACAGTATTAATAAATTTGACTTTCACACGATTCAGAACTGAAAAAAAAAAAAAAAAAAAAATGTCATTACTACAAGTAATGTCCTCTCAAAACAGCACAACAATAAAATTCATTAATTATTAGCAAAAATGTAGAATTTGTGGCAGCTACTCAAATGCAAAGAAAGTCACAACTGCAAAGGAAACTACGTTTTCACACAAAAATGATTCCACAAGAGCAAAGATGGACGGATGCATTAATGGTCACGCGAAAAGACACATACATCACAGGGTGAAGAATATCTCTGATCTGACAAGTGCTGCTCACAAGAAACACATGTGAAAATTTCCGGACTTTCGGGAACTTTAGATCACCACTTTTCAATTTCGGGGAAATTTTAGAAAAACCTAAAAGAATGAAACATCCCTTGAGACACCAAAGGACTAGATTCTAAACCCCTGCATACTTTCGATTTTAATTTTTCTCACTTCAAGGTAAACATACGCGTAACAGACACCCTTAAGGGCACTTTCAGAGGATTTGGTTCATAACTTTTGATAAACTGTCCGACAGATTTCAAATATTTCAGACTTACATGAAAGTTCAAACCTTCAGCTTTCATTGGAATGATCAGATTATACTTTCAATAAAATAACAAGCTCAGAAAACTGAGATAAAAATAAGGTTCCAGTGACAGACACCTCAAAACAGCTATGTAGTAGTAACATAATTTTTCATTTTGGAGGCAGACATCCTGTTGATTGTCTGAATTTCCTCATGTTTCTGTCTTAAAAGAATAGATTCAAACATAATATAGGTTCTCTAGACCTGGAAGCTTAGCAACATGGGAGTGCCCCTTAAGAGGCTGAAAATGATTGTTCACGTGAGGTGGCTGTCTTTCTACTTTAATTTTTCCGCTTTGAGAGCATCAAATTCACAAAATTCTGCATTGAAAGCACTCTGTATTCTTTCTAAATGGGGCTGTTGCACACAATGGCTGTAAGCAATTTAATGATTGATTCAGATGTAAAAATCTCCAACAATATCAATGGCAGCACTAAAAACTCAAGAGATCTACTCCTCAACTCACAGAATGCTTTTAAATGCGCTAGCGTAACGGCGGCGTACGGCACTAATAATGGGAGATTCTTATCTCAATTTCGTCACTCTCTCTATGCTGTCAAAGAAGATTCAGAGGAAATAGGCACCAGAGTAGTGATGCACATCTGATTAATGGTACCATGACACCTGGTGACACCGGTGTCAAAGAAAAGTCGTCTCTCATTGGTCACTTCTTCATGGAGTAACAGTATTAATAGACGGGAATCTCCCGTTATTACTGCCATAAGCCACCATTACGCTCACGCTAATAAAAGCGTTTAATGAGTTTAGGAGTGAATTTCGGAAGTTTTAAGTGCTACCATCGTGATTTTTTGAGGTTTTTTACAACAGCAGGTCGATCATTGACTTCATCGATAAACCGATCGTTAAGGCTGTGTATGAGTGATTCTATTGGTCGAATATTGTATAACTTAGCCGTTGCTATGGTAACCATCGTTATAGTGTTCGTTTTTTAAAGGTTACTCATGAATAGCCTTTATAAAACGAGACTCTTAACGATGGTTACCATAGCAACAGCCAAGTTTTACAATTTTCGACCAATAGCATGACTCGTAGACAGTTTTTACGATCAGTTTAACGATAAAGTAAATGATCGGCCCACAGAATCGGCTATTAAGTTGCTTGTAGCAAAAGTGTGCAACAGCCCCATTGCACTAAAAATAACAACTTCGACAAAATGACCTCTAATTTCTCATTATTCTAGGATGAAAAAAAAATAATCTGTTACCAGAGCGTTCATCTTACGCCATTAAATTTATTCGGTATCCACATTTGGATTCAGCTATACAGTATTAATGTATTAAAAGGATATGTCATTGAATTTTGTTTTTTTTTTTATTAAGATATTCAGCCTGAAAGTTGAGATGCACATTGTCCTCTGTTAAAGAAAATTACTTACTTGATTCGATGGCTTGAGCTATGATTTCGATGCCTTCAACAGATGAAGATGAGTCTATTTCTGGACCACCTTCTCGCAAACACTCTTCGGCCATCTGAATACTGCTCGTCATGGAGGACCACATAGATTCAAACATTGATACACCTGCTGGAAAGACAACGAGATTTTTATGTTTTATTGCTGATTTCAGAGAACAAATGAAGCGTTGAAATGTATAATGAGGTATGCTATGTACCATTAGATGTTGCAACCATGTGCAGTTATTTCTTTGTCAAAAATATGACCCAAGACATCCACTGAAACGAAATTCTTAAATTGAATTTCTCCTTAAAAGAATGATTTTTTCCAGAAAAATACCATTTTGGTAAACGCATTCAGTATTGTAGATAATCAAAAAGAAGATTCACAAACTTGGCAATAACTGATGGCGCATACCTCATTATATATTTCAATGCTTCAAATATAAGAATTGGAACTTTACACATGGTCTGGGACTTTTTCTTCACAGAAAATTGAAAAGGGATAACCTTTTGCTTCATTTTTTTGGGTTATTTGCACACAGTTCATACACAAAATGACCAATATTTTTAAAATTTCCAGGCTACTTTTCTGGGACAATCTTTACAATTTTATTGCCATAAAAAAAAAAAAAAGTTTTTGGGCAAGTTTCCTCAAAGTCAAAGAAATTTCCTTACTTTCCTATGATCCACAGATTTCTAGATTGGGCACATTTTGAACCCCTGTATTGATACTTTCAATTGATTTCTATCAATTTTAGAAATGATGCACTCATGCGACTATAGGGGAATTTTCGCGATCGAATATGACTAACGATACCAACCTTGATGCCGCGTTTGAGGAAATTCAACGGTGTTTTTAGGTGTTTTCAGGGCATCGATGGCATCAATTTGAGTTTGAATTCAAGTCCAGAGGTGAATTCAAAATCGAATTGATGCCATCAATACCCCGAAAACACCTAAAAACGCACTTAAGTTTCTTCAAAAGTGGTGTTACCCATTTTTCTTGTTCAAGGTTGGCAACGATTCTGTTCAAAACCGTGAATATACTCGATCGCGAAAATTCACTTAATAGTAAATCCTGTTTGCCTTGATGGATCCATTGAAGATTATATCATGGCTGAGCGACGACATAATGTATGCTGGAGAAAAATAGAAAGATTACCATTTTCTGGCCTTTGCTTTGGCTGAACTGTGATGAATAGACCTGTAACTTCCACATAGCTTGAATCTTTCAACAACGTTGACCAGGGAACGGAGACGGACATTCCAGATACATGACCATCCACAAATTCTATCGGGAGATTCCGCTTTTCGCCCCATTCGTTCAACATCTGGAAAAAATTGCAAGGTTTTGTTTTACCCTTAGAATGAGGTGATAAAACGGTAGAAGGAAATTTTTTCAGATTGTACCTAATCGTTCCTTTAGTATTACAACAAAAAATGAATAAATAGAAAAGGTCATTCATTGATAGGAATTCAGAAAGTGCTGTTCCATAACTTTTCTTCTATTACTAATGCTTCTTCAACGCATATAAAAATACAAATAACATCAACCTTTTCATTGCCACGTTCGTTTGAATCCCGAAATCCGCGACACAAAAAATGTTGCCAGCGCCTCTATCGCGTAGTTCGTACTCTTCTCGTCAGATACAGTAGATGGTTTGCTATGTTTCTTGCAGATGCGGCAGCGAAAGTGCGAGGGGCAACCGGATGAGTACACTCATCGAAGGCAGTGAAAAGGTTAATGATGTCCGACTATTCGGATTTGTAGACTGAGCAAGATCGCAAGGTACACAGGTTTTACCTTTGTCTTACCTAATCTCAAACTTTTGTTAGAGGTCGTTTCACGAAAGTTGGCAGATGACAGATCGGCTTGTTTAATGCGCAGTGGACGAGTTTATGTTTCTAAGTGCTGACTTTGATGCGCAGAGACGCAAATAAATCTACAGCGCAAGAAACCGGGCAAGCTGCCATCTGCCATCTTTTGTGAAATGACTTTTAACAACTACCAAATCCATCTTGCTTAAAAAATAATTTTGTCTACTATTCTGCCGAGCTAAGAAAGAATGCCGCAAGTGCCATGTGTTACTTATGCTATTTTTGCAATGTAGCTCGGGGCCCCTATTCTTCAGTTTACCCCAGTGCAACAATAATAAACTCCTGAGGAGGAGCTCTGTGTAAGAATAGAGGCCCAAGCTGCGCTGCAAAAACAGTCTAAGTAACACATAGCGCTTATGGAATTCTTCCTTAGCACGGCAGAACTTTACAAAACAAGGGTTCCCTTTTCCTATCTTGGACTAATAAATTAATCGAAATGGCAACAAAGAATTGCTCTATGCACTTTCCTCATAAAATATGCTAATTAATGTGAGATGCCACAGCACACAGTAGAATTATAGGTGAATACAAAAGCGTGTAGAATTTAAGTAATACAAGCAAATTTGTAATTTGTTTGGAACCATTTGACACTTCACTGAGTGACATCACATGTAGTCGGTCTACTAGTTTTTTCTTTGTGCACAAGTGTCATAAGTGCAGAACACCATTGTTTTAGTAAAAGAAGACTAATTTTGTGCATTTATGGAGCAAATTTCCACAGAGCAGCCATTCCTAGCACCTGATTTCAGACAAAGGTTGCTGGACCAGGAAGTGAGCTCACACAATTTCTTTGTTTCGGGACCTCAAAAGCTGAATTTGAATGACAAAGATGATGGGAAAAAATTAGGTTTGGTGTGATGTGAAAGGCAAATTAAGAAGGTCCGGAAGTTGGACACATCCAAGGGACTCAACATAATGATTATCTTTTTCGCTGTTCTTCGGGAAACACCAAAAGTATGCCAAAGAGCATGAACAAATTGAGATTTTAAAATTACTCATTAAAATGAGATTGATTGCCTTAGATACGCTCCCCGGAAGTTTCATGCACAACGATAAGCATATTCCCCATCAATAATGTAGGACTTTGAAAGGGCACCATATATATACGAATGTAAACAAAGTGAAAGGGACCCATTATTTACATCAACAGCTGATTAGCTGAGAACAAGTTTTTTTTCAGTCTTGTAAGGACTTATGACTTTTCGAAATTGTGAACAAAGGTAATTTATGCACTACTGATTACGATTGAAAGCAGCTATGGTAACAATGTAAGTTCCGGAGCTTTTGTTGGAAAAATAAGGGTGATAATGAAAATTCCAACTTGGGAACCATTTCCAAACAAAGCAATGAGGTTATCAAATAGAGGTTATACAACCAATTTATTATGAGCTGTTAATGACAGCTGCAAATTAAGTTATACCGCTGATTTTTTCGCCAGTTCAACTTACCTGAACATCAAGAGAAACATCGGAAACTGAGCCAGTTCCGTTGTATAAATCGACAGTGAGCTGGTCCAGGGTCAACTTTTCTTCCAAAAATTGACCCAGGTACCTCTGGAGCAAATAACGACATGCTCGTTTCTTTATACTATCTGACCAAGGCAAAAACCAAGGCATTTTGAATGGACTAGTTAACTTTTTCCAAGGGCATATGGCTTAAAAAAACTGAACATGAATTAAATTTGATAAGGGACACAACACGATATTTCAACGGCCACACACAACACCAGCTATGGAACTCCGTTGTCTTCTTTGTTATGAGTCTGCTATACCAACACATGCGCACTGGACGTGACGTAAAAAACGAAGCACAGCAAAACGCAAAACCGATGGGCGATGAACGACGACAATCATAACAAAAACACAACACACGCGGTGACGGGTGGGCGGGGGTCGGGGCAAAACCGCGCAGCAGAAAATGGGCTATTTTTTTCTGCTGTGTGGTCGAGAGGTAAACGTAAATCTTCCTGGCTCACGGAGAGGGGGCAAAGGAGGGAAGGTAATAAACTCTCTCGCGCCTGTTACTTGCAATAAACCCAGACATTGTCAACAGATTTCTTTAAAATTAGTCGCGTTTGGAAATATTAAGTATTACGTTCTAGCCGAAAACTGGAGATCTTCAGTGTGGAATGAGCATGGACAAATGAAGCGAGTGTTTTTGGGAAATTCGAGTTGAAAATTTGAAAAAGAAAAAAAAAAAACCACAAAAACACAACAATATAATTTGCACCAGACAGGGAGAACACTTTTCACAGGTACCTAATGTAATGTGCGCTCAGGTTGTATGGGTTAAGTACGAAGATGAAAATATTACAAATGGAAAACATTTCCAGAGAATTTATCGTCAAGAAAAAAAAGCTGAATAAAGAACTTGATAGTGATTGCAATAAAAGGGGTTGATGTAAGCACAAAAGTGACGACGAAAGCGTGCCGAACTAAACGCGGAACCGCATCGCTTGAAATTAAGAAGGCAGGTACTTAAAAATAATGCGCAGAACAAAACGGTGAAAAAATAAAAATCCGCAGATGCTAGGTAAACAAAAAAAAAGCTGTTGACTTGACGCGATGAGAACATTGATATATTCACGTGTTTCATTACTGTATCAAAAGCGCGGAGGCGCTTTTTCTTCGCGGCCATGGCCGCGGCATGGCATGCCTTCAGAGATTTTCTCTGCCGCTTTTCTCTTCCATGAGCCTTTAAAACTAGAGGCGGGGGAGTAAGTATAAACGCCTATGTCTTGACGGTGACACCCCCCCCCCCTAATTAAAATTAGGTTTCATAGATTATTAATTTGATACTTTGTCAACCGCCATGCGCCATGTGCTTGACCGCGAACTTAATTTTAGCCATAATTGACTTTTACAATATCACCGTATTACCTCGTTATTAACTTTTTACGGCTTTGAGTAAAGTTAGCTATTTTAATCGCGGTTAAAATTGATTCTACACTCGACACGCTTATACAAATCCAGAGAACGTAATGATTAGAAGAGGAACGAGGGGGGGGGGGGCTGTTTCGATCACCTCCCGCAGAACTGGTTCTAAAATAATAATGTAAGTAAACTGGATGAAATTTTTCACTCACACAAACCAAGAGCGCATTCGGTTCATAAGAAGCATGGAAGGGCAGGGTTGGAGGAGGAGGAGGGGGGGGGGGTGGATTTGATAAGGTGAAAGTGAAATGTCCACGCGCCGCGAAGCAGTTGCACTCATCCACTTTCGAATAATAATAAGCGCGGCTCGGCGGTCCTTGGGCCACGGCGATGTTATAAGTATTAGTGTGGTAATACGGAGGCCTTTTGGCCTTTTCAAATTAAGAATGCGACTGCAGATAAGAACGAAAACACGCGATCTATGAGACACAAAAAAAAAAAAAAAAAAGGGAAGGAAGAGAAAAATAAAATGGGCGAGGAAGCGCAATTTCGTTTCCCGTGTCCATGATCGGGAACATTTACGCGCGAACGAATCAACTTGACCTTAAAGATATGGTCAAATGCGCGCGCAACATAGAATAGCGAATCGGGCGGCGAAAACCTACGCGCAGCTCATTTGCATTTGGCGCTAACGAAATAATCCTTGGGGAAGAGGAGACGCCGAGACGCGTTGCGTCGCGCGAAACAAACACATCCTCGTACACTGTTGACAGATTGCGCATTTACGAATTTGTAAAAATTATCCGTGAGGTATGTGGTATCTGTAGGTGGAAAACAGCTTAAACTTTTCAAGCACACTTTATAGAATTTGAGTTTTTTTGTGATTTTTTTTTTTTTTTTTTTTCAGACGGTCCAAAAGAGGACAGTCGTCTATGCGTATGAACTTTGATGATTCACACATCTGTTTGCAAAATGTCTATTTAAATGAAGCTATTGCAACCTTTTGCTACATGCTTGATAATAGTTGATAATGGGGTAAAACCCTGTAAAAATAAAGATAAGCGCACTAAAAAATTACGAATTCCACTTCTAAACTCACAAAATGCTTTCAAACGCCAGACAGTAATGGCAGCCGATGCCACTGATTACATTGGGTTTCCCTATCTTCAATCAGCTCCATCTACACAATGTGTTCTTGCAACACTGCACAAGAAGATGAAGCAAACAATTGCCATAAGATTTGGGTGGCAACAGCCGCCATTATGGTCTCGCGTTTGAAAGCACTGTATCAGTTTGGGAGTAGTTTTTTTTTATTTTTAGGTGCGCTAATCGTTATTTTTACAGGGTTTAACCCCGTGACCAACAATTGATAAGCCTGTAGCAAAAGTTTGCAACAGCTCCATTCCATTGAACGGTTGGTACACACACATGTGTACCACATTTCGTGAAAGGGTTAAACTTGGCGACGGATCTAGTGGTCTACAATCCCACATTTCATTCTCTAATACTTTGAAGAGCTTATGGAGTGACTGTTAACAAAATGACATGCTACTCACAAGAGTCAGATATCTTCAGAACCCTCAACAGAAAATGTGACAAAATTAAGTTTGGCAACATTGTTTTGTTGCAGACAGCTTGTTTCATATGCAGCTCACTGTTTTTTAAGAGATATTGAGTACTTACTTATTGATAGAGCAGGCCCAAACAGGAAATGCAATTCTGCGCATACGATGAACTATTTGTTAATTTTAAATTTTCAGGTGAGACAAATAGAATGCTGACCCCCCCCCCCCCCCCCTCTTTTTAAAGCTCCTTCTCTTGTAATGAGCAAGAATAGGGGCCACGGCAAGATTGAGGCCCACAAATTTACAGGTTAAGAGTGGATCAGCCGTAGTTGAGGAGCCTCCCCCCTCTCCTGTCAGAGGAAGCCTCAAAGTCTCCCACAGCGTAATATTTGTACCTTTTAAGATTTTAGAATGACAGACAGACAGACATCTGCGTCATCGCAATACTTTCAAAATTTCAACCTTTGATAGTTTTGAGAGAGTGAAAATGAAGAAATAACAAATTGCACCCTTAAAACCCATTACGTAAGAGAAACAGGTATGCAGAAAATTGCAGGAAAACACGCAAAAAAAATTTTGGTAAGGACGTTTTGACTCAAATTGCAGCCATTTTCAACTTAACAATTTTAAAAAAATAGAAAAGTAATGGAAAATAAAATAAGTAATAATTTCAAAATGAGGAGAAAGCTTAAACTCCTATACATTTTGAAATGATTTTAATTTTTAAAATTGTTGGGTTGAAAATTACAGCGATTTGAGCCAACATTTTATTTACTTCTTTTTCAAGCATTTTCCCTTACAACTATTTCTTTCACATATAGTCGTCCCTGGTTTGTTTTCTACCTTGTTTCTTTGTTAAACCTTCATAGCACAGTGGCAAATGGCCTGAATTTTTGTTTTTGTTTGTAATTAAAAGAAAATACTCAGTGAGCTGAAAACATAAGTGCCTTTGGCTTTGAACTAAGTTTCATAATCTCGGAGATACAATTTTGACCTAAAATACATTGTTTTAAAAGGGAATTCCGCAAAGTGACGTCACAACAAACATGATATTTTGCAACTTTACACGTGTGTATCTTCATACCTAGGACACTTTGGAAAAACCAAGGGCACTTTAGTTCTAGACTCATCAAGAACTTTCATTTTCTTCGGGGGGAAAAAAAAACACAAAATCTTATCACAATTGAAAACTACGCAGAAAGAACGTGGTTAGTCACTTCAGGCATTGTCAAAATTTGGTATCTGACTTCATTTCTTTAAAAACGTCGCGCACTCAAAAAAAAGTGATTAAAAGTAAAAAAAAATATGAGACTTTTGTAGACATGAAAGACAAAAATCCCAAATTTTTGTTTTCTTTTCATATCATTTTTTAAGTCAGCCACATGGAGAATAAAGTGAAGAATCGGTTGCCAAATTTTAACAACGCCTGAAGTGACTAACCACGTTTTATCCATGGAGTCTTCAATGTCAACCACTATTCTAAATTTAATATCAAATGCCATATTCTTGAGATACGTATACCAGTTCTACTTAACGTTTTTTTCTGTTTGTGTTGAAGTTGGTCATCTTTTCTGTCTTTTAATTGGACAGTTTGCCTGTTTGTTTGCTACATAAATTAATAAGTAGCAGTAGTAGTATTAGTAAAGTCCAGCCGCCTAAACACAGTGGTTCATTATGCTGATATTTCACAGCGAATGACTGGACTGCATAAAAAAGAAGGGGTAGGTAATACAATTAAAGTATTCTGAAAACAAATGATATAAATAGATAAATAAATAAATAAATAAATAAAAATTTCAGATCCTTGCAACTGCGCAGTTTCTAAATGATACAGCTCAGTGGAAATAACCAGCAGAAGAACACAATATTGTAAAATAGTTCTTCTAAATATGCAATAAAAAAAAGTGGGGGTGGGGATGTATGAAAAGGGCAGCGTGAATAAGTCATAAAATAAAAACTTGGTTTTTCTTTTTACCTTTTTTTTCCAATTTTTTTATTTGTTTTTTTTTTGTTGTTTTCCAGAGGTTTTAAATAAAAATAAAAAAGGGGTTCCTGCAATTAACATCACCTTGATCATGATTATTTTTTCTTTCTATAGTAAAAAAAAAAAAAAAGGTAGTATTTACATGAATGGTTTTGTAAATTTAAACTCCTACATCAAAACGGTAATCGTAGTAGGACTGATCAAATGAGTGGACACGGACGAAACCGTCCTCTCCTCCGCTGCTGAAGCTTTTGCCGTCGGGATGGAATGAGACTGAATTGATGGGACCGAAATGACCTTTCACACGACCGAATTCTTCTTCGAAAATCATATGGAAGAACCGGGCGTCGAATTTACCGGCACGGGTTGAGGTTGTCGTTACATCCCTCGCTTCTTGACCACCACCAAGAACGACCTGAGGGCAGGAAAAATCAGAAATTGGAGAAAACAGTTGATTTCATATCCCTTAAATCAATCATACAGATTTGTTTAACCCTTTGTTGACCGACGGTTTCCACACGTACCACCAATTCTACACAGAATTTTATGTAAAATGCAAATATCAATTAAGGTAAATGTACCAGTGAATGGCACCTAAAGCAAAAATCGTACCTTCATTCAATTGCGAAAAATCAGCTTTTCAATATTTTGTCAATATTTTGGCAAAAAGAGGTAGATCAACCCCTTAAGATTCAACAAAAAATTTTCGTTTTTTAATTTTTCAGGTTTTACTCTTTGAAAAATTTAAAATAAAAAAAAACCGTCAAAATGCACCAGTGAATGGCACCTCAATTTTGCGAATTGCTAGTGAATGGCTCTGTCCCTTTTAAAACGAAGAGCTTCACCGCTGACTGAATTATGCCCTTTCAATTGCAACACTGAGAACAGCAAAATGTCAATATGCAGTTGAATTGGCCTGTTTACATGAGCCTTGGAATTCAGCGGTGAAACTCATCTTTTTAAAAGGGACCGTGCCATTCACTAGCAAAGTCTTATAGCGGATCGACGTTTTTTCGGCTCCTCCTGCACAATGCACTTTCAAGAATTTTTTTCTTCTTCTTCCTTTTTTGTTTACATGATCAGCTGTGATCCTCCAGGCTGCCAACTACATAAAGCATCAAAAACTATTTTTTTTTTTCAGCGCTACCCTCTATGGAAAGCTTAATATTTACTAATTAAATGAAAGGTGCCATTCACTGGTACATTTACCTTAATACACTCATCAATTTACATTAGAAATTTATTCATTTATTTATTCAAAGAAATCCAAAAACTTGACGAGACTGAGAAGTATCCTTGGGCAACAAAGGGTTAAAGTGATTCCAGGCGAAACTTTTCCAGACTTTGGAGTCACTTTTGATTAAAGTCGTGTTTCTGGCATTTTGAATTGAAAACAAAGAAAAAATGAAAAATCCAAGGAATTTCAGCACCTGTGTAATTTCTTACGGATGCTTTGAGGCCAAAACGAGGAAAATTGGCTGAGAAGGATGTTTTTGCAAACTATCGCTATATGCAAATAGATAGTAAAAATCAGAAAAAATCACACTAAAAAAGTCTAAAATTTAGTAATAAACGCAGAAAATAGCTGTAACGGCAAGATCGTGATGGCAGAGGTGCGCAGGAATCATGGAAGATTCCTGCCTAATTTGTCACGTTCTCTACGGAAACACAGAGATATGCCTCGAAATTAGGTAGGAATTTCCCTTGATACCTTCGCAGCTCCGCCATTTAGCCCGATTCTGAGAGTAAATTTTGAGATTTTTTACATACTCATGTACATTAAATAGTGTACTCAATACTTTCTAAATTTTTCCAACTTCGTTTGTGAGAAAGTAAAAACTCGTAGGATGACAGATTTCTTGACTCTTTCTGTCATAACTTTGTAAATTTTTGACCAAATTTAACCCTTCACTGCATGATTTTTTTTTTTCAAGCAAATGTGGATTTTTCAATGTATTAGGTGGTCAAATACATGGGAAAAATAGTGAAAAAAATAATTTGACGGTTTTTCAGTCAAAATTCTCTTTTTTCTATTTTTTACTCGTTTTTTACAAGTGATATAACACCATAAGAAATGGCGGGAATTTCTTTTATTTTTTTTTTTTTCAAATTTTCAAATTTTTTTTTTTTTTACTTTCATTGGATTTTTCAAAAAGCCAATGCCGGAAACTTTATAAAAATAATCAAAATGTGGTCAGTTTGGATATGGGGGCAAATTTCCCCCCTGACATGATTTCGATCACGAACCCTTCACTGCATGATGTTTTCTTTCAGCCAATTTTTTTTTTTTTTGTGAGCTCAAAACATACCTTCTCCCGCGTTGACCCACCATGCGTCAAAGGCATATCTCAAAACCTGTATTTTATATGAGCGTTTGAAGAATTTGTTCCACCGGTGGAACTTCATGCAGTGAAGGGTTAACATTCTCATTTTGAGCTCATTGATACAAAATGAGTTGATCTTTCAGAAGACCAAGATCAGATCTCTAGCTTGTTTAATTTTTGAAGTTACAACATTAGTCTCAGTACTTTTGGGACACCCCTAAAATATTATCATTATTATTATTAAATATTTAATAAGACGATTCAGGTTGAGAGCCCCGTTTCACGGATGATAAAAAAAACTTCAAGCGAAAATTGTAACTTACATGCTCGTAGAGTGGAGAAACGGCAGCACTATTGACAGGCCTTTCCGTTTTGTAGCATTTGAGACATTCCAAAGTATCGATGTCAAACAATTTGGCTGTGTTATCTTTTGAAGCGGTTACAAACAGAGTTCCATCCTTGCTGGATTGCATGTCATTGATGGAACCGCCATGCTCACAAATGGTATTTAATTCCTTTGCCATCTGAAGATAATAACATCAAATAAATCCGTTGAAAAAAAAAAAGACGTGAGGAAACAAATTTAAAACATAAATCCAGCACTATCGTCAGTGGCGTGGCATGCAATCTGACAACGCTGCAGTTTGTCCATCTAAACCCATGAAAAAGATCAAACTATTAAGTGTTCCATGAACACCTTCATATTCGACCTTTTACACAGGTTAAAATGGGCAAAATTCATGGGCATCAAATGGAATCCATCTAGGAGCCATCAGAATGGTGCTCTTGCAAACTTTTGCTATAGGGGATTAAAGAATTGATAATTGCATGAAAACCTGTATAAATGACGATGAGCACACTAAAAAATCACAAAATTCACTCTCAAATTGGGCTTAATGGCGGAGAGACGCAAGTATCGTTGGAGATTCCTATCTAAATTAAGACGTATCTCTGATTGTTTCAGTAGAGAAAGTGACGTAATAGACAGGACTCTCCCATGATACGTGCGTTGAACCGCCATTATGAACTTGCCGTTATAGCAGTTATGTGAGTTTAATACTGAATTTTAGACTTTTCTAATGTGATTTTTGTGATTTACACTGGTAAATATATCAGATTACACTAATCACTTGCTCACAGCAAAAGTTTGCATGAGCCCCATTGAGAGAAACCGTTGTTGGTATTTTTTCCACCTAGTGAACTGGTCTTCTGGTGAAAAAACCGGACGGATAGCTCAAAATATTTTCTGAGTTTGTGAACCATCAAGTTTTAGTGACTGGTAATCTCTTACAATTTTCAAAGTTAGAAGGCGTACACGAGTTTCCTCATGAACTCAACAATTTCTGACCATCACAGTTTGAGATTTATTCCTCAAAATAAACGAAAACTGAAAGTGACCAAATTTCTTTCGGTGATGTTGTGTCTTAAGTCATTTGCACAGACATTCTGGTGTGGGACGAAATCACTTTAGAATTATTGAGTCGATACAAAAGGCACAGAATACTCTAATCAGAACGGAAACTCTAATTAATTTTGAAACATTCTTTACTTCGGGCCGCCATGTTCGAAAGTGAGCATCTTCGGCAACTGGCCGAGTTGTGATTGGTTGTATAGCCTGAAAAAGCATGTCCGCCATCTTGAGAAGTGAGTAGGCACAGTTGCCAGTTTGTGCCAGTAAATTCCAAATCTCGTTTCCATTGGCTCTTATGGGAGTTTCCGTTCTGATTAGAATATTCTGTGCAAAAAGGACTGAAAATAAGGCTAGTTTATAATGAGAGATACGTTTTTTATCTTCCTACAAAGTATCTAAGGTACATACCCTTAAATCCCATTGCGTGATTTCTCCATTTTCAAAACCTGCGACCAATGTTTCATCTACTTCACCCCATAGCATAGCTGTTACTTTCGAATCTCTGATCGGCAACGTCATATATGGGGATCCTGAAAAAATTAAAAGAAAATTAACATTTAAACGAATTGAACAGAGTTGCTATGATCTGAAGAACTACTTGACAGCAAACATGAATGCTGAATTTTTGGGAGTTTGTCAAAAATATCAGCAAGTTTTTTTTTTGGAAAAAAAGGGAACCCTTTTATAAAGGGCTTACATTTGTTTGGAAAATCTGAAATCTGATCTGGGGGCACCCGATTAATAGGGGGGAAGAACCCTTATATTTTCTGGTGGAAACCCCCAGACCCCCTTATAATAATCTGGGGGAGACCCCCAGACCCCCTTCCCCCTTTAAGTGGTTAATTTTACAGCAGTTGGTTGCAGAATGCATTTGCAAATTTTCATCAAAATTCAAACAGCTATATTTGAAAAATTCAAATTTTTTCCTATGTTTACCCATTTTATCCATTGATTTTAATGGAAACCTCTTCTCCTCCATAACTTGCTTAGAATTTAAATTTTGAAAAAAACAAAAAAATACCCTCTGAGGAATGTTAAAAGCAACTTCTCTGCAAAATTTGGATGTATATGAACCATTGGTTCAAAAGTTATGCCGGGATACATAGACAGACCAGAGCTGCCGATTTGCGTAGATTTAATGACATTTTGAAATTCACCGAAGATTTCACCGGTTGAGAAAAGATTACAGAGTTTAGTTCAGAGTATGGCTGTAATTCACAAAAATACTCTGATCTGTAATCTTTCCTCAATCGGTGGAAACGCCGTTAATTAATTAAAATATACCGGTTCAGAAAAGCTAAAAGACGCTAGTATTTTCGTGCATTACAGTCATACACTGAACTAAACTCTGTAATCTTTTCTCAACCGGTGGAATCTTCGGTGAATTTCAAAACGTCATTAGATCTACGCAAATCGGCAGCTCTGAGACAGACAGTCATCTGCGCCATCGCAATACTTTTCTAATCACTAACTTTGTTACAGTGAGTACGGAGTTAGCCTCATGATTACGAATGATGTTTTTCCAAGATGAAAATGTGACGGAGGATACTCATACCTAAGGTGTCGGAAGTGCGAATGTCAACGATGAAAATTTCACAAGCTTGTTTAAGAGCAGCATCCGTGGAGTAGGCTATCGAGGTTCCTCCATAACTGAATTTGTTGGTCCTAACAGCTGAGTTACTAGACAAACTTCCAATTTCGATACCTTGAGGAGAAAACAAAAAATTAATTTAAAAAAAAATTTAAGTAATTAAAAAAAAAAAAAACAAAAAAAAAATTAGTTAGAAAATTAATTCTGTTTTTACTTTGTTACCAGAATCCACTTAAACTGGAGATGCAGATCTTTTCCTATCACATTGATCAATCAGTAATTTCTAGAATTGGGCACATATTGTCCATTGTTCTATCATAGAGTTAAGATGCATTTTTTTCCCCATCCTCTGCACTGATCCAGCAAGAATTTAGCTGGGACCTCTGGGATCCACTTGTCCATTGAAGCGTTTCCGTCAATTCATGTGATTTCAAAATGGAAGAGATTATTAGGGTACAACATTTGCAAATACAGATGTAAACAAAGAAGGCCTATACCAATACCGTCTTCTTCCATACCTCCAACCGCTCCATTGAGGTTATGTTCACTCGGGTTCTACGTTTACACAGCCGCTTATGGGAGACGGTGGATTTTTTGCAGTTTTTGGGATTTTTCGGGCATTTCTAGGCATTTTTCGGCCTTTTCGTCGATTTTTTCGGTTGGGGGGGTCTTCGGCTGATGTTCCTGATACATTTTGCGAAAAAAAAAATTTATCACCGAAATTGCCATAAGCTTTAATAGAAGTCCCTCACAACAGAAAGCATCTATGCTTGGGACTTCTGTTAAAGCTTATGGTAATTTCGGTGATAAATTTTTTTTTTTGCAATATGTATCAGGAACATCAGCCGAAGACCCCCCCAACCGAAAAAATCGACGAAAAGGCCGAAAAATGCCTAGAAATGCTCGAAAAATCCCGAAAACTGCAAAAAATCCACCGTCTCCCATAAGCGGCTGTGTAAACGAAGAACCCGAGTGAACGTAACCTCAATGGAGCGGTTGGAGGTATGGAAGAAGACGGTATTGCCTATACATCTATTCCCAGCGATCTCCTGAGGCCACTGGAATGATGAGCAGCCGATGGAATCCATCGGGCTCCATAGGAATTGAGGGAAACGATTCGCTAGATTCCATCCACTGGGTTGATAGGCAGTGGATGGGGGGGACAGGTTTTTATCTGCTATGTGCTACCAGTAAGCTGTGCTGGTAGCGCCATCTTTGCGGTATATGAGATCAGTGATTGTAACTCAGGTCTAAGTCTTAGGAGCCATTTTGGTTAGCCTTGTCATTTTTTAGGAGCCATCAAGTATTTTTAAGGGGCCATTTTTTTTTTTTTTTTTTTTTTTTGACACAGCGCGCATGAGAAACTAGTCATATTTTTCGCGCGCGATCAACATATCAGCAAAAAACAAAACGTGCAGGAGCGTGGACTTTTAATCGACAGGAGGAAAAAACCATTTTTCGGCGAAAATTTTCTTAGGCTCCAATCTTGACCGTCAACTCAATTTCTTAGGCGCCATAAACTAATTCTTAGGCGCGAATGGCGCAATGGCGCATATGAGTTACAATCACTGTAGGAGATGCGTTTTCTTTTTCCATCTACTGCACTGATCCAGCCAGAATTTAGCTGGGACTGCACTGATCCGTTGGTCCAGCGAACCGTTTCTGTCAATTCATACGATTTTGCTTGAAGAGGTTAGGTTCGCCCATTTGTAAACACAAAAGGCCTATCCAGCGGACGCCCAGCAGCCTCAGGAGACTGCTTCTAGCAGCTGGCAGCAAATGGAATCCAGCGGAATTGAGAGAAACGGTTTGCTGGATGCCAGCCGCTGCAGCGGATGGGGGAAAAAACGGGTCTATTGTACAACACTTCCTTCAAAATTACACTGTCAAAATTCAAAATTCTCAAAGTCAGGAAGGTATTAGAGGAAATATCTCACAAAGCAATCAATTAGGACCCTAATCTAGCATCCTACTGCGTTTGATCAACAGGCAGGGAATCTGTAGCCTCTAAATACTATTAAGACTCTCAAAGAATAATTGAGGCAGACTTCCAAAAAATCAAAATTCCAGGTTTTCAGAATTCAGGTCACCTTTGTTTCTCTCTTCTTCTAATCAGCACGGACCATTACTTCCAGACTATGAATGGATCGCTTTCAAGCAAAAAGGCTGCATACATAGCTAGTATTACTTAGTTATCTTCATCAGTCGACCAAAGAAAGAAAACGGTCTTGTAATTTACCTGTGGCGCAATCCCAAAGTCTCAAAAAGTTATCAGCTCCTCCGGAACATAGTCTTGAGGTTTGCCAATCAACATCTATTCCCCAGACAGCACCATTGTGTCCGTCAAACGTTCCGAGCCTTTCTCCGTTCAGGGAGAACCAAACATTTATGATTTTATCCTTGGCAGAGGAAAAGAGCAGATCACCCTCTCTGTTGTACACGATTTTAGTGATAGAACGCTCGTGACCCTGTAAGATTAGAGGTTTCTGAAAAGAAAAAGATTGAAACAAATTTTAGCATGAAAGAAAGTGATGGTAGCAGCAGTGCAGAAATATTATTGAGAACATCAGCTGTTAGGAATAAAATTAAGGCTGTGGATTGTTGTCTAGAAAAAGGTGCACTCCTGAGAAGGTGGAGGAGAATATTGTCGTTAGCTGAAAGAATAAAAGCTTACCATGGTGAAATTAATTGCAAGAACTCTGATAATAGAAATGAATCCGAATATTTAGGAGCACATGCACCCTGACACCGCATCAGCTATAAAAACAGACTTCGGAGGCTATCCGGGTTATCCGCATTATCTGAAAGAGAAATGCGGTTATTGAAAATTCAACATTCACCGGCAAATAATTCAACATTCATCTGTTGTCCGAACTCCAAAAACTAACCTCAATAATAAATAAATGTGGATTTGGAAATTCGATTTTCGATTTTGGCAGTTAGTTGCATTTTAATAATGTCATTATCAATCGCGAAAATTTAATTTTTATTTTATTTCACCGCAGATTTGTAAATGGTGAAGCTCAATCTGAAAAGACCAAAGTACCTCGCATGACATGGCTTTGACACCGAAGCAACTTACTTTTCTACTTGGGTAGGTGTAGTTCCTAAATTTTACTTTTAACTGCAGATGATATTCTTTTATCTTCTATTAATTCATTATGATACTGTCTTTTTTATCTTGTCTTTGGTCCAATTGCAAGGAAGTAGTTTAATTTATCTCTGCACTGCTCATTCAAGTGTTTTAAGTCTAAGAACTAATTCTGTCTCAAGTTCTTTTCCGGTTCATTTTGTTTTTACGAATTAGAGGTCATTTCACGAGAGTTGATAGATGACAGACGGGCTTTTTTACTGCCCAGTGGGCAAGTTTGCGTCCGTGATCACTGACTTCTGCAGAGATGCGAACGAGCCTACGGCGCAGGAAGCCCGGGCGAGCTGTCATCTGCCATCTTTCGTGAAACGAGCTCTACCAATGGCGTTAGGATCACAGATGGCTTTAAGCATGTACCTAATTTTTAGGGTATCATTTTAATTGTGGATGTAGAGAAACTTATCAATTGAAATTTTGGTTTTTGATTCTATTCAGATTAAGGTTTTTTTTTAGTAGTGCAGGAGAAAATTTGTACTGTACGTGTTGCGTAAGTATCATTTTGCTGAGGGTGAAAAACCTGGTTTTGAGGAGGAGGTTTAAATTGACAAGGCATGCTGATGGATTTAATGGATGGGCAATATTTTTTTCTCTGCTAACCTTTGCCTTTTTTATTTAAGTAATAATTTGTTTCTCTTTTCAGAATTTTAAGTGAAGATAGCTGCGAGAAGCATAGTATTGAAACATTGATTGGTCAATACCACCAATGTTTTACCAAACAGGATGCTTTTAAAGGTAAGCAAGTTTTTATGCTTCAATTTAGCAAGTTCCAAATGCAGATCAAACGCTTCTTGCCAATTTTACGTTCGTCTTCCAAAAGAAAAGATTATTACATTTTGCTGAAGATTACAGGTTGGCAATGCTTTCTTGTCTGAAACAAGCTTTCCTCAAAACTCCTGCGATTAAAAAAAGAAGCTGTTTGAAATACCCAGGGAGTGAGAAGAGGCTGAAAACAAGTTTTATCCCAAAAGTCTAGAAAGTTTCAAAAAGTTTTGAGGACCAAGGTCAAAAAACACCGCACAGATCTTATGGGCGACCGGCTCTCGGTTAAATTTGCTGAGATTTTAGTATGTTATTCTTCAGATTATGCTGAACAAAAGTCTTCTTGGTGCGATGGCCGCACCATCGCTTCATGTGCTCATTTTCGAGATATTTACGTTCAAAGTTGCGAGTTTATTCAGTACTTGATTTGACTCCAGCAGTGTAACTGGAGTTCATATATAGAGAAGTGAGACGAAGGACACTCTTGGTATTCGAAGGAGGGAATTCGAATGTTTACCTCTATTTCCTCTCCTCACAAAGGCTTGACCGAACCATTTTCTCGTCTCCCTCCTCCCTCCCCCGCCCTATACCTTCAAACTCTTTCTCTCTTTTGGTCATTTTCTTTCCCTAGCAAAGCTTTAACAATCTCAACATCAACTGCTTAGTTCCCTCCAACCATAGCAGCATCAAACTTTGACTAAAAGTAAGATAAAAGCCCTTGATCAAAAGATTGAATTTTTTTCTTCCCTTTTCCTCCCTTGCTTTTTGAATAGTGAATGATAGTATAACGAGCAGTATTGGTATTTTCAGCTTTATAGCTAACTCTTTTTGCTGTTTTGCAATATTGCGATTACGCAAACTCAAAACTCGGAAAAATAGGCAAAACTCGACCAAAAATTTCAATACTCGAACACCTCTTTTGTTAATCATATCTCTATGAAGGAAATGTCTGGAGATACCTTGATGCTGTAAACCGGAATTCCGAAAGTTTAAAATAAGTCATTCAACTTTGATGATAATTGGTGGGACCATGACAGTATGATTAAATCTGTTACAGTTGGTGCAGCATTGGTCATGCTACTGCAGCAAAGTGATCTTCTCCCACGGCCTCAACAGTGTCTGGTGGCAATCGTACTCCTATTTGAGCTGTACCGTTCTGACCCATTGAGTTACCACCCTTTCGTTTCTGTCTTTATCCAGTTGCTGGTAAGTGAGGATGGACAAAAAATTTGAGTCCTACTGTTTTCGTGGAATTTCTTGTTTTTACTTCCTCGCTCTAACGAAATTAGAAATTGAGAAAGTATTGAAACAGCGCATATGTCTGTCTGTCTGTATTCTGGCATAACTTTTGAACCAATGGTCCATAAATAACAAAATTTCGCAGAAAATTTGCTTCTAACATTCCTCGAAGGACCTTATTTTGTTTTTTTCGAAATTTCAAATTTTATGCAAGTTATGGAGGGTAAAAGGTTTCCATTCAAAACATAGGGAAAAAATTGGAATATTTCAACTATACAGCTGTTAGACTTTTGCTGAAAATTTGCAAAAACACTCTGCAATCAGCCTACTGTAAAATTAACCCCTTAAGGGGGGTCAGAATATTATAGAGGCTCTGGGGGTCTCCCCCAGAATATTAAAGGGGGTCTTGGGGTTTCCCCCGGAATATTAAAGAGGGGTCTGGAGGTTTCCTCCAGAAAATATTAGGGGGTCTGGGCCTCCCCTAGATTAAGCTTGATGTGAGAAAGTGTTCATTGATTATTCCCTTCAGTTTATTTATCTTATGAACCGAGCCAATTTGTTTTTCCTTCGCAGAATCCTCCTGATACCTCTGGCAAAAACTCTGCTCGGCCGTTGGAGTACGCTGGTCAACTGCCTAAATTGTCGCCTGCTGAGAAGAGTTTTCTTTCTCAGTTGATTAAGAATGGATCGCATGATGTAAGTAAAGTTCCGAATAACTCTTCGGTTTAATTTTAAAGTGTTTCCCAATAAAAAGCCAGTGCTAAGATTCAGTTTCACTCATTTTTACTTTGTAGTTTGATGAGTATGTTTGAAAATTTCTAAGATTATCAGTCTGGAAAGATTATTGCACATCTGAAACAATCATAGACAAAATACGGATTAAAATGGGAACTAGGCCAACAATAAATAAGAACTTCCGAGACGTTTCGGTGCACTCACAGCACCATTATCAATCGGAGAAATAAAATACAAAAAAACAAATACTCAGAACGAGGAGCACACTCCACAAAGTTGGAAGAGGGACTGATTAACAAAATACCGCAACATCAGTTACATAAACAACACACATAAACACGTTTTTTTTTTTTTTTTTTTTTTTTTTTTTATTTTATTTTTCCGATTGATAATGGGGCTGTGAGTGCATCGAATTGTCTCGGAAGTTCTTATTTATTGTTGGCCTAGTTTCCATTTTAATCCGTATTTTGTCTATGATGTTATTTTGGCCATTTAGTTTGTAATTTTTTTAATTCTGAAACAATCTTTACCTACAGTCAAGTTTGATTCAATTTTAACGGATTTCTTCTTTGTTCACCTCCTGATCACTTCTTTAATTTTCATCAATTTTATTTTCTCTCTTCTACAGCTCCTTAAGAAAACAGCAACGCACATAAAAGCAAATAAAAGTCTTAACCCTCCAATCGCGGATCTTTCTGATATTCAGTTGGCTCTCGCTGAGCGCCGAGCTGAGACGGCAGTGACGGCTCGTTACGCTACCACTGTTGTCCTCTCTGATGGTGAACCAAGACTGAACTCGAAGTAAGTAACATTCAAATGAAATTGTGTAAATTTATTTTGTATTGCATAAGTAGAGGTTGGAAAATTTTGCGGCCGCAATTTGCTGCGAAATTTTTAAAACGCTCCTATGGCCTTGAAAACTATATAGGAGCATCGATCACAGTCTCCTGATTACGAAAATGCAAAGTGTGAAAACGCGAAATCGGCCGTTTTTTGGTTTTTGCGCGAAATCGCCATGAAAACGCGAAATGGCCGAGAAATTCGACCTTTCTGAACCAGCGAATTCGCGAAATTCGGCCTTACTGAGCGAAATCGCGAAATTGACAAATTTTTGCGGAGTGATCGTAAAAGTGCGTGCGCGTTGAATTCACCGCAATTAAACGTTAATTTAGATATTTCTTTATTATTTGTAACTTGCCTCTCCTATAAATGAATGAGCTGGTTCACAAAACCACTTGACTCAGCTACTTTTAACCGCTTAAGTGGCCTGAGTCCAATGGAAGAGAAACAATTCATGCAGGTAGCTAAAATTGAGGAGGCATTTGGAATAATCATTACAAAAGTTAAAATAGGAGGGTGAAGGGTCATAAAACTAACTAAATTACATTAAACGCGCTATACTTTTTTCTCTATGATGCAAAAAGCATCGTAAAAATAACACTGAAATCAACGAAAAATAAAATTGGAATCAGCCAAAAATAACGACGAAATTTTCCAACCTCTATGCATAAGCCAGTGTTTTCAGATTTATGGTTCCAGGCTTTAGATTTACCATTTATTTTATTTTATTTAATTTATTTATCAGTCCAGTCGTTCGCTGTGAAATATCAGCATAACGAACCACTGTGTTTGAGCGGCTGAACTTTACGACTATTTCTACTTTTTATTTTGGTACATAAATGCCCTAAGAGGGCAGCAGAGCTGGTACGGGTCAGTTTATAAACGATAATTTAAATTGAAGGTCAACTGGGGATAAACACGGGTCAACAAAGGGATCAACAAGAAGGAAACAAGAAATTGCTTCTACACTATTAATTCCTCAACACTATAGAACGCTTTATCTAACAGAAAAATCTCTAACTCAGATAAAAATAATTTTATCTCACAATTTTTAAAAATACCTTCAAGTTGAACAGGTAGTGAGTTCAACTTTTGGATGGTTGTTATTCTGACATTTGCCTTGGGGATGTTGTAATATACTTGCTCATGTGTAGTAAAATTATAGATTGATGGTAGGGTGAGTAACTTTATTTCTTAAAATTTTTTTTTACAAAAGTGATTAAACGGTAGATTCAGCATTACTCTAATGAGCTTCTTCTGTTTGATGAATAGATCTTTAACTTAAAGAACTCTGACTCCACACAGTAGTACCATATCTCAATCATTTGAATATCAGACCTGAAATTACTATAGTTTTAGATACTTAATGCTGCTTTTCTCAGAAATTTTTATTTGTCTCTCTTTTAAATTGTTGCCTTTTTTCCTCTCATGCAGCACTTCAGACGACAATGTAATCCAGTTAACAGCAGAAGCTTTGTTAACCGGTCGATTGCCAATTGTAGATCAAAAGTTCAAACCAGAAGTTTTAAGGCTAGCACCTCCTCTTTATTCTTGTGATGATGAGGTTAGTACTTTTTAAGGTTTTATCGGACACAGTAGACTTAAACGTGATTCCAGGCAAAAGTTTTACAGATATTCGATTGCGCCAGTAGTCATTTTCGGGAGAAGTCGTATTTTTGACATTTTAAATTGAAAACAAACAAAAAAAATGCCAAATCCATGAACATCAGAAATTGCATAATTTTTGTATGGATTTTTTTTTGAGCCCGAAATGAGTAAAATTTGTGAGAATTTAAGCCGTAATTAAGGAAATTCATTTTGTCATAAGCCTAGTGAGTGAGTGAGTGAGTGGGAGTTATAGTATGTTTATTTACCTCACTGGCTCGAATGGCAATCAATACAATTTATCGCTCTACTATAACATGCATTCAGAAAACGCAAGACTTTCCATCATACTGTCAATAAAATTCAAAATTAAAGTTTATGTCATGATTATTTTATTACTTTCTCACATTTAAGGAAGTTATAGAAATTTAGAAAGTATCGTAATGATGCATTTATCTGTCTGTCTGTCTGTATTCCAGCATGACTTTTGAACCAATCCTCTAGGCCTGTGCGATGTCTCGTTCGGTCCATCGAAATCACTTCGATGCCGATTTCCAACATCGGAGCGATGTATCGAAACATCGAAAAATCGAAAAATATCTGGAAAAAATCGAAACATCGATCCACATCGAAACATCGATCGGTATCGAACCGTTAATTTACTTAAAAACATCGAAACATCGAAAAATCGATCTGCACGTAAGCGTACATCTACATCAAAATACCAAAACATCAACAAAAAGCTGTTATATTTCTTGATTTTTTTTTTTAAAGATCGATTGGAACAGTGACCAATACGAGCCTTTGGTCTGAAAAATCGATTTATCGATCTGGATCGAAGTTGTAATGTTTCGATGTGAATCGATGTTTCAATGTTAATCGATGTTTCACAGTGGATCGATGTTTCGATTTATCTCATGAGACATCGAACCGCATTCGATGTCCCTTAAACATCGAACAAGCGTCGATGTATCGAACATCGCACAGGCCTACAATCCTCCGTATGCATCAAAATTTTGCCGAAAAGTTGCTTTTACCATTCAAAAGATGGGCATTTTTTTTTTGTTTTTTCGAAATTTTAAATGGTCGGCAAGCTATGAATGATAACAGGTTTCCATTAAAATCAATGGGTAAAATGGGTAAAATGGGTGAGTGTGGGGAAAAATTGAAATGTTTCAAATATAGCTGTTCGAATTTTGAAGAAAATTTGCAAAAACACTCTGTAACCAGCCTTATGTAAAATTAACCCCTTAAGGAGGGTGTGAGGGTCTCCCCCAGAATATTATAGGGGGGTCTGGGGGTCTCCCCCAGAGTAATGAAGGGGGGTGTGGGGTTCCCCTGTCCCCCCCAGAATAATTTTGTTGCGCAAAAGTGTTCGTGGAGTATTGTCTACAGTTTATTTTTTTCTTGTTTTTTAAACGCAATCCATCACTATTTGTAGTTGAGGCTAATGTCCCCTCTGGAAGACTCTCTGACCTTATCTAAAAAATCCTTTATTTTCAGTTGACCTGGCTGAATCCAGACGAGCCTTCACAATACAAAATAGCGTACGATGTCACAATGTGTGTTTCGAATTCTGCCGGCCTGGAGGCTAGAACACTAATGACTAAAGCGTACAAATGTGCGTTGACACTACAGCAGCAGCAGCATCTTCTGGCGGAATTGACCAACGATCCGAAACTTGTTTATCACATAGGTTTCACTCCTAATAAGGTGCGAAGCACTTACTTTAACTCCATCGGACATTTTAAAAGTTTTTGTATTTTCACCATCTGCCGTCTTAAAAACAGATTACTTTCTCACATTTAACGAAGTTAGAAATTGAGAAAGTATTTCAATGGCGCAGATGTCTGTCTGTATTCCAGCATTGGCGTACGCAGGAATTAGTCTCTCTCGCTCTTTTCCCGTTTGAGAGTATGTACTAGAAAAGGAAAGAGATGGGGGCTGAAAACACTATCGAGCCCCTGTTTCTGTCCTTTTCTTACACACGTGTTCAAATGGGGAAAGAGAGAGAAAGACCAATTCCTGTGTACGCTACTGATTCCAGCATAAATTTTGAACCAATGCTCCATATTCATCAAAATTTTGCATAGAAGTTGCTTTTACCATTCCTCAGAATGGATTTTTTTTGCTTTTTCGAAATTTTAAATTTGATAAAAGATTTCCATTAAAATCAGTGAAAATGGGTTGAATGTGTGATCATCAAGAAAAATTGAAATGTTTTAAATATAGCTGTTTGAATTTTGATGAAAATTTGCAGAAACATTCTGCAAACCCCTTAAGGCAGCGGTTCCCAACCGATGGTCCGCGGACCACCTGGTGGTCCGTGGACCAAGTTTTGGGGGTCCTCGAAGACCTTCCCAAATTTTTCCCCTCTTGTTCGTCCGAAAGTGGAAACGTTGAATTTGTGACCAATATTTTTTTATGCAGCAAAAAAATAAATCAAGTAATCATTTGAACGAGTCATAACCTAAATTTTTGTAAGTTTATAAAATTCCTCCTTGGAGGTTTTTGTTTTTCGGTTTTTTAAATTCAAAATTGAAAGTTTTTAATTATTGTTTTTGTTCAATAATTGTCTCAGTGGTTCCCAACCGGTGGCTGTATTTAAAATCGCAGGATAGGTTAGTTTTTATTTCCTCCCTAAATTGTCAAAGAACAAAAGAAAAAAAGGTAATCGATTGTTCATTTTTTCAAGTTGGTGGTCCGCGGCCTCCACCGAGCGTCCGTTTGGTGGTCCGCGACCAAGAAAGGTTGGGAACCGCTGCCTTAAGGGGTTCCCAGAATATTATAGGGGGTCTGGGGGTCTCCCTCAGAATATTGTAGGAGGGTGAGGGGGTCTCCCCAGAAAAATTTTGATGTGAGAAGGTGTTCATGGGGTATTTCCTACATTTAATTGTTTTTCAGCGGAAGGAGAAATTATACTTAAAATTCTTTCTTGTAAGAATCAATGTTTTTCCATCCAGCAAAATTTATTGTCTTGCGCTACTGTAGATCCCTATTCAATATGAACTTTTGTTTCTTGTTAGATGACCATGAAAACTTAAAGATGATTCCAGGGTCGATTAGTTCCAACCGTGGACACCACGTCGCGCTGCTCAAAAAGTCAACAGTTTTTTGTTAAATTTGACAAATTCACGATAAGAACACAAATTTGAGAAACGTCAGCACCTGCGAGCATACTTCAGAAAGATACCCTGAAAGTTTCAGACTGAAACACTCAAAAATAAAGCCGGAAATTATGAAAAACGAAACTTCCCGTAAGCCGCAATGAGTGCGAGTGAGGCAGATAAACGTATCATCACTCGCGCTCACTCTCACTCACTAAGCTTATGGCGAAACGAATTTCATAATTTACGGCTTTAATTTTAAACCAATTTGGCTCTTTTTGGGCTCAAAAAATCCATAAAAAAATTTTGCAGGTGCTGACGTTATTGGATTTTGCGTTTTATCTATAGTTTCAGTTTAAAACGCCAAAAACACGTCTTTTCCAAAAAGCGACTAGTGGCGCTATCCATCGGATTGAAATCTGGAAAAGTTTCGCCTGGAATCACCTTACTTTCAATTTTTGTGACTTTTATAATTTTTCCCCCCGGACTCTCTATTTACTCTTTGCTGTAATCGGCAGCAGTTTATTGGCTAATTTTTCTCTCGCTTTTATTTTTTCATCGCTACTTGTCTTTTCAGTTTTATTTTTTCTCTTTTTCCAGTTACCTGGCCTTGTGGAAAACAACCCTTTGATAGCCATTGAAGTTCTTTTAAAACTGATGCAGTCAACACACATTACAGAATATTTTAGTGTACTTGTAAATATGGAAATGTCCTTACATTCTATGGAAGTTGTAAATAGGTAAGGAGTTTATTGAAAGTATCAAGCTTAACCCTTTGTACTCGAATTAAAATTTACTTGACACATGACGGTTGTTACATATACAGTAAACTCTTGATTTACCGGATCGCGATTTACCGGATTTCACGATTTACCGGAAAATTTTTCCGGTCCCGGCAAAAGTCCCATAAGAACAATGTTAAATTTCATTCGATTTACCGGATCGGGGTTTACCGGATTTTTTCTCGGTCCCAAGAAGAAATTTCTTCTCAATTTGCCGGACTTTGCTCAGATATAGCAGTTTTTTCCCGTGACACGATGCCGCGATGTCAAAGAATCACCATGAGTCACTCTCCAAACTCATCAGTCGCGGTGTTTTGAAAAACGCGTCAAGCGGCAGAGCAGCTTCGCTGCTTTCCCGCGTTGACAGCAGCGCAGCGTTGCCGCCCGTAGCGAGTTGGCTCCACGCGCTCACGCGTGAAGCACGTAGTTTATGGCTTTGGCACTTCAAGAACTTGCCAACATTGGCAACGCTGGCTGACAGCGAGATCGGCTGAACCTCTTTGGAAAAAGTCAGCTAATTTTTTCCAAAGAGATTTTCAGCGAAGAGAAATGAAAAACACTCAACAAACGAACGGTTAGTACCAAATTATCCTGTTCTAACCTCCCACGCGTTTTTTGTGCTTTTGTAAATAAAACCCTCAGGCTCAGGTTAGTCGAAACAGTGAAAATTTGGGGGGGGGAGGGGGGGGGAGAAAAAATACCTAAAAATTTCGCGATTTCGCCGTGAAAAATGCAAGTTTTCGGTCCGCGATTTCGCCGCGAAAAATGTAAGTTTTCGGTCCGCGATTTCGCCGCGAAAAATGCGAGTTTTCGGATTACCGGATTTCGCGATTTACCGGATTTTTCGGCCGGTCCCCTGAAATCCGGTAAATCGAGAGTTTACTGTAGTTAGAAAGCTATTTAAAAGACCTTTTCAATAAGACCACAATGAATGTCCTATGATCAATGGTTCTTGCGCTACGTTCTCTTGAAGTAGAGGGCCTTGGCAAAAAATTGACAAATTTCAGCAACTTTGAAAATACAGAAATGATCAGAAAAATATAAAAAAATTTGTGTAAGACTTATCTGAATGTACCAAATTTTTTGTAATTCTGAGGGGGTCGGGTCAAAAATCATAATTTTTTGGTCTAATTTGGCATGGAATGACTCTATGGAGACTCCAGGCAAAACTTTTCCAGATTTCAATCCAATGGATAGCGCCTCTAGTCACTCTTGAGAAAAGTCGTGTTTTTGGCATTTGAAATTGAAAAAAAAAAGAAAATCACAAAATCCAAGAACATCAGCACTTGCGTGGTTTTACTATGGATTTTTTGAAACCAAAAAAGCAAAATTGATTGAGAGTTAAAGCCATGAATTAGGAAATTCATTTCACCATAAGCTTAGTGAGTGCAAGGGATGTCTATTTGCTTCACTTGCACTCATCGAGGCTTACGGAAATTTTCGTTTTCCTGAATCCCGGCTTTAGTTTGAGTGTTTCAGTTTGAAACTTTCAGGGTATCTTTCTGAAGTATGCTCGCAGGTGCTTGCAAATTTGTACTTTGGGCGTAAATTGATCAATTTTAGCCAGAAACTGTTGACTTTTTGAACAGTGCGACGTGGTGTCCAAACTATTCGATCTTGGAATCACCTAAAGCCTCTACTGTAAATAAATACAAACATCAATGAAAATCACTGAAACAATCAAATTAGTTGTGTACAATTTATTAATAAATTCTGTTTTGATGATTATATGGTTTTGATTCATGATGCATCAGTGATGATTTTATCAACGAATCTTGAGATCTTTTCAATCGCTTAGAAAAAGGAGAAAAGATTAGCAATTAGAAATTAGAATGATTGTGTTTATACCACCCCAAATAACAGATCTGAGGCATGGGTATGCTGCATCTACCCGCAAACTAGGAGTTGACACAAAGAATTAGGGAAATTATAGAAAATTATATCTTAAGGGAATGGGGCTCTTGCAAACTTTTGCTGTGAGCAAATGAATAGTTCATTCTGATGTACAAACCAGCGAAAATCACGAAAATCACACTGAGAAAGTATAAAATTTAGTATTAAACCCACATAATTTAAGGGCAAGATTGTAATGGCGGTTTGACGCAGGTATCATGAGAGATTCCTGTCTATTATGTCACTTTCTCTACGGAATCACAGAGATACTTCTCAATTTAGATAAGAATCTCCCATGATACCTGCGTTGAACCGCCATTAAGCTCGATTCTGAGAGTGAATTTTGAGATTTTTTAGTGTACTCATCGTCATTTGTGTAGGTTTTTATGCAAGAATCAACTCTTCAATCCCGTGCAGTTAAAGTTTGCAAGAGCCCCATTGTAAGGATGTTTGTTCAAAAATCTTCGTTTGCCTCTGTACTGATTCCTCAAATTATATCTTTTTTACAGGTTAACGACAACCGTAGATCTACCTACGGAGTTTGTTCATTTTTATATCTGCAACTGTATATCAACCTGTGAAACGATCAAAGATCGATACATGCAGAATAGGCTTGTTCGATTGCTCTGCGTTTTTCTCCAGTCCTTGATTCGCAATAAAATAATTAACGTTCAGGTGAGCAATGTTCGGTTAAATTTCTTGACTTTTTCCTATGAGCTACTAAGCTTTAAAAATAGAGAGGATTTATGGAACATGAGTTTGAAACACCAAGGAGCCAGCCATGATGGAAATTTTTTATGGACATTTTCACACAGGCTTGGTTTGTTTGTCTCATATTTCTTAACCTTTAAAGTTTTTAGAACAAAATTATCACACACTCGTAGATTTTACGTTCTGCAGACATTTGCGCTACCAAAGATTTTGTGCGCCACTATGAGTTGAACAAGATAAAAGGTCTCAAAAGCTTCATTAAAAGTGCGGAATTGCAACCGTACGCTCTGTTACACATTAAGTACGCCCGAGTACGCCCTCTAAAATCCATTTTCCATTCACTTTTCTTTTTGAAGTGAATTTTTCCAAAAAACTTAGTGTTTTGATGAATTTGAGGTTATGTTCTAGGAAAGCTAGATTCAAGAAGAATTAATGAAAATTTGCTCCCATAACTATCAAATTTGATGTCAGCGTTCAAAATTGAGGCGAACTGACAAAATTTTCAAAGACTTCGGAGAGACAATTTTTAAACTTTATGTTTATTTTCGTAGCGCAAATGTCAGCAGAACCACTCACTTCACATTCGTTTGAAATTGGTTCTAAACAAAAATGCAAGTGTTTTAGAGTGGCTGCCTTGACATAGAAATCGATATAAATTTTCGATGCTGTCACAGTTTGGGATAGGGCTCATAACATAAAATTTAGAAATGCTCATCATTATAACACCCGAGGGTCCAATAATGTCCAACTCACTTCAATAGCCACTGGTGGTGTTATTTCCCACCATGCAGAATTGGGAGGCAAAATCTTTAACAAGCTCCCAAAGACCATCAAACATTTGGAATACCCTGTTCCATTCCTCTACACTTTAAAAAAATTATTAATTGATGAGGCTTATTACTCTGTGAACGAGTATCTAAATGATGCATTGTGATGTTGATCGTAAATCTAACTCTGTGCTTACTTACCCAAGTTATTTACTAAGAAAATTTATAGAGTATTTTAAGTTATATACTGTAGATATTGACCTGTACCATAACGACTTGTTTGTTCAATGCACCCAATGGGTATGTTGCAAACTTTTGCTACAACAATTAAGAGTGTTTAATCTGTTGTAAAATCGCCTGAAAAGTCCATTGGTGGCATCAGAAAGTCATGAAATGCGATAATAAACTCTTACGAGACGTTTAATGAAATCCAAGATGGCGGTAAAATATCGAGCAACCTGTATGCATGCACCACAAACATCCAAGGATAGCCAACCTCACAATATCGATCACACCCAATCACAACGTAAATAAACTCATAACCTCTGAGGCTTTGAGGTTGTCAACGTTGGCAATCCTTGGATGTTAAAGGTGCATGCATACAGATTGCTTGATATTTTACCGCCATCTTGGATTTCATTAAACGTCTCTAGTGAGTTTATTATCGCATTTCATGACTTCCTGATGCCACCAATGGACTTTTCGGGCAATTTTACATAAGATGATACACTCTTTATTGTTGGAGCAAAAGTTTGCAACAGACCCATTCTGAATAGGTAAATAAAAAAATAAATAAAATAAATGAAAAAATAAATAAATAAATAAATAAATAAATAAAAAAATTTTAGCTTGTTGATTTAATGTTTCTTGTACATCAAACCTCTAAGTTTGTGGTTGGTTGAAAGAGTGCTAAGTTATAATTCAATGTTTTAATTCATGATTATTTTTTTCTGTTACAGGATTTGTTTGTCGAAGTTCAAGCATTTTGTATTAAATTTTAGTCGAATTAGAGAAGCTGCCGCTTTATTTAGGTTATTAAAACAATTGGAACACGGTGAAATGATCACCACGACCACGTCCAGCCCTACGTCCTTGAAAACCCCTCCAAGTATAACGACAACATCGACGACTCCATCGACGAGTTTCGCCCCTTTCTCTTTCATCTCTCCACCCGAGAAGAAGACGTAATGTATCGCCAATTAACAATTCTTTTTTTTGCAAGGATCTGTTGATCCCATTATTACCTGAACTAGGTAAAACTCATGGAGTGTATTTGCACAAGTCTTTTTTCTGTTTTTGATCATGTGTAGTCTTTTTAATTTGTCAACTTTTCCTGTGCCTCCTCCGCTGATGCTCGAGTGATATTTTTTTTTTTTTTTTTTTTTTGCTGCAGTAAAACTACAGTCAAACTGCTGGTCTGTTTTCTTTCATCCAATCTTCTTGGATACATTTTCGGTTGATTCGATTCGTTTTATTAAGTAATATTCAATTTAGTAAATTTTTGCAAGTTCTCTCTCTAACTTCCTGATAAAAGTTAACTTTTTCTCGTTTGAAAGAAATGGAGCTGTTGCAAACTTTTGCTACAGGCTTGTTAAGAGTTGATTAAGGGGTAAAACCCTATATAAATGACAAGAAGCGCACAAAAAATCACGAAATCCACTCCCAAACTCATGAAATGCTTTCAAATGCAAGACCGTAATCGCGATTATTACGGCGTTATACATTGGATTTCCCTATCTAAGTAAGATCCATCCTCACGAAGTGTTCTCACGACAGCACACAAGAAGAAGAAGAAGAAGCACACAATTGCCGCAATATTTAGGTGGTAATCACCACCTATTCACCACGCGATTTCACGTTTGAAAGCATCATATGAGTTTGGGAGTGGATTTTGTGATTTTTTAGTGCGCTTATCTTCATTTTTCCAGGGTTTCATCAACGGTCAATAAGCCTGCAGCAAAAGTTTGCAACAGCTCCATTAAAAATCACAAATTCCTTTCTAATCGCATCATTGACAGTGTCCTGTATTGCCAACATAGTCCTGTAAGAGCTGTTTTTATTTATTTACTTTTTAAATATTTTACTTTTTTATCTTTTTCCCGCTTTTTCTCATTATTTTCTGATTTGAAAACCCTTTGTCTTATTTTTATAACGATCGACTCAATTTTGAGAAATTTTTACCAGTTGATAGTCTGTGCCATCCTGTGTCATTTTGTTAGTACCACATAGTAATTATCGCTATCATAACCTATCATTATCATTATTGCCTTTTTATCAGCTCTTTCACTGGAGGAAGGCTTTTGCTTTGCAATGTTTTGGGAAAATTTCGTTGTTTTTTTAGTCAAAAGTTGCAAAGTGGTGCCTTATAGAGTCGAAGATTTTGTTTTGACCCTTATTGGACTGTTGCAAGCTACGACTTAATAGACTCTGAGAAAATGTTATCTTCAAATAATAGAGCCTGAACAAAAATTCTCTTGAGAGTGAACGCATAAGAAATAGAATAGACCTGTTTAATGCACAACACAAAAAGTTGGATCCAACAAATGCTCTACCTCACTCGCCCTCGTGGTCCTAACCTAACCTAACCTTGATCAAGCTTCGATACAAAGAGAGGGTAGGATGATTGAGTGTAACGGCAGTGATACGCCGAAAGGAGACCGTGAGTAAGACAAGGAAAAAACACAGGACATCCTCTGATATAATTGTGATTGTAAATTCACTTGTGATCTTTCATGAATTATGTTGGAGTGAAAAGATACTGTAAGGTAATAAGTAAAAGATACTGTAATGGAATCTAATGGTGCAGTAAAATTTGAGAAAACTGGTTGCTTACTAGCATGGATTTGCATTAGAAAGTTGAGATTTGATTTCTTATGGGTAAATACACAAGAGTGAGCGAGATAGAGCATTTGTTTGGATTCAATTTTGATTGTGACGTCATCACTAAACAGATCTTTACTAAGTTTACTGACTTTCTTTCACCTGCCTATTGAATTGGGTTCAGACTTGGTTCTTCTCCCTGTAGCAAGGATGCTATAGGGTAGAGGTATTTCAGGGCTGCCATTTGGCGTATAATTAATCGCATTTTCAATTCACCGATGATTCCACCGGTTGAGAAAAGATTACACAGTTCAATTCAATGTATGACTGTAATGCACAAGAATGCTGGCATCTGTAATCTTTTCTCAATCGGTGGAGTTGTCAATGACTAAAAATTTGCGGATATTTTTAAATTTAAATTTAAAAGAGTTTTCACCGATTGAGAAGAGATTACAGATCAGCATATTTTCGTGCATTTCAGTCATACATTGAATTGAACTGTGTAATCTTTTCTCAACCGTTGGAATCATCGGTGAATTGGAAAAAGCGATTAATTATACTTTTCTTTTTGAAGTGAATTTTCCAAAAAACTTAGTGTTTTGATGAATTTGAGGTTATGTTCTAGGAAAGCTAGATTCAAGAAGAATTAATGAAAATTTGCTCCCATAACTATCAAATTTGATGTCAGCGTTCAAAATTGAGGCGAACTGACAAAATTTTCAAAGACTTCGGAGAGACAATTTTTAAACTTTATGTTTATTTTCGTAGCGCAAATGTCAGCAGAACCACTCACTTCACATTCGTTTGAAATTGGTTCTAAACAAAAATGCAAGTGTTTTAGAGTGGCTGCCTTGACATAGAAATCGATATAAATTTTCGATGCTGTCACAGTTTGGGATAGGGCTCATAACATAAAATTTAGAAATGCTCATCATTATAACACCCGAGGGTCCAATAATGTCCAACTCACTTCAATAGCCACTGGTGGTGTTATTTCCCACCATGCAGAATTGGGAGGCAAAATCTTTAACAAGCTCCCAAAGACCATCAAACATTTGGAATACCCTGTTCCATTCCTCTACACTTTAAAAAAATTATTAATTGATGAGGCTTATTACTCTGTGAACGAGTATCTAAATGATGCATTGTGATGTTGATCGTAAATCTAACTCTGTGCTTACTTACCCAAGTTATTTACTAAGAAAATTTATAGAGTATTTTAAGTTATATACTGTAGATATTGACCTGTACCATAACGACTTGTTTGTTCAATGCACCCAATGGGTATGTTGCAAACTTTTGCTACAACAATTAAGAGTGTTTAATCTGTTGTAAAATCGCCTGAAAAGTCCATTGGTGGCATCAGAAAGTCATGAAATGCGATAATAAACTCTTACGAGACGTTTAATGAAATCCAAGATGGCGGTAAAATATCGAGCAACCTGTATGCATGCACCACAAACATCCAAGGATAGCCAACCTCACAATATCGATCACACCCAATCACAACGTAAATAAACTCATAACCTCTGAGGCTTTGAGGTTGTCAACGTTGGCAATCCTTGGATGTTAAAGGTGCATGCATACAGATTGCTTGATATTTTACCGCCATCTTGGATTTCATTAAACGTCTCTAGTGAGTTTATTATCGCATTTCATGACTTCCTGATGCCACCAATGGACTTTTCGGGCAATTTTACATAAGATGATACACTCTTTATTGTTGGAGCAAAAGTTTGCAACAGACCCATTCTGAATAGGTAAATAAATAAATAAATAAAATAAATGAATAAATAAATAAATAAATAAATAAATAAATAAATAAATTTAGCTTGTTGATTTAATGTTTCTTGTACATCAAACCTCTAAGTTTGTGGTTGGTTGAAAGAGTGCTAAGTTATAATTCAATGTTTTAATTCATGATTACTTTTTTCTGTTACAGGATTTGTTTGTCGAAGTTCAAGCATTTTGTATTGAATTTAGTCGAATTAGAGAAGCTGCCGCTTTATTTAGGTTATTAAAACAATTGGAACACGGTGAAATGATCACCACGACCACGTCCAGCCCTACGTCCTTGACAACCACTCCAAGTATAACGACAACATCGACGACTCCATCGACGAGTTTCGCCCCTTTCTCTTTCATCTCTCCACCCGAGAAGAAGACGTAATGTATCGCCAATTTAACAATTCTTTTTAATTTTGCAAGGATCTGTTGATCCCATTATTACCTGAACTAGGTAAAACTCATGGAGTGTATTTGCACAAGTCTGTTTTCTGTTTTTGATCATGTGTAGTCTTTTTAATTTGTCAACTTTTCCTGTGCCTCCTCCGCTGATGCTCGAGTGATACTTTTTTATTTATTTTTTTTTTTTGCTGCAGTCAAACTACAGTCAAACTGCTGGTCTGTTTTCTTTCATCCAATCTTCTTGGATACATTTTCGGTTGATTCGATTCGTTTTATTAAGTAATATTCAATTTAGTCAATTTTGCAAGTTCTCTCTCTAACTTCCTGATAAAAGTTAACTTTTTCTCGTTTGAAAGAAATGGAGCTGTTGCAAACTTTTGCTACAGGCTTGTTAAGAGTTGATTAAGGGGTAAAACCCTATATAAATGACAAGAAGCGCACTAAAAATCACGAAATCCACTCCCAAACTCATGAAATGCTTTCAAATGCAAGACCGTAATCGCGATTATTACGGCGTTATACATTGGATTTCCCTATCTAAGTAAGATCCATCCTCACGAAGTGTTCTCACGACAGCACACAAGAAGAAGAAGAAGAAGCACACAATTGCCGCAATATTTAGGTGGTAATCACCACCTATTCACCACGCGATTTCACGTTTGAAAGCATCATATGAGTTTGGGAGTGGATTTTGTGATTTTTTAGTGCGCTTATCTTCATTTTTCCAGGGTTTCATCAACGGTCAATAAGCCTGCAGCAAAAGTTTGCAACAGCTCCATTAAAAATCACAAATTCCTTTCTAATCGCATCATTGACAGTGTCCTGTATTGCCAACATAGTCCTGTAAGAGCTGTTTTTATTTATTTACTGTTTAATATTTTACTTTTTATATCTTTTCCAGCTTTTTCTCATTATTTTCTGATTTGAAAACCCTTTGTCTTATTTTTATAACGATCGACTCAATTTTGAGAAATTTTTACCAGTTGATAGTCTGTGCCATCCTGTGTCATTTTGTTAGTACCACATAGTAATTATCGCTATCATAACCTATCATTATCATTATTGCCTTTTTATCAGCTCTTTCACTGGAGGAAGGCTTTTGCTTTGCAATGTTTGGAAATTGCGTTGTTTTTTTAGTCAAAAGTTGCAAAGTGGTGCCTTATAGAGTCGAAGATTTTGTTTTGACCCTTATTGGACTGTTGCAAGCTACGACTTAATAGACTCTGAGAAAATGTTATCTTCAAATAATAGAGCCTGAACAAAAATTCTCTTGAGAGTGAACGCATAAGAAATAGAATAGACCTGTTTAATGCACAACACAAAAAGTTGGATCCAACAAATGCTCTACCTCACTCGCCCTCGTGGTCCTAACCTAACCTAACCTTGATCAAGCTTCGATACAAAGAGAGGGTAGGATGATTGAGTGTAACGGCAGTGATACGCCGAAAGGAGACCGTGAGTAAGACAAGGAAAAAACACAGGACATCCTCTGATATAATTGTGATTGTAAATTCACTTGTGATCTTTCATGAATTATGTTGGAGTGAAAAGATACTGTAAGGTAATAAGTAAAAGATACTGTAATGGAATCTAATGGTGCAGTAAAATTTGAGAAAACTGGTTGCTTACTAGCATGGATTTGCATTAGAAAGTTGAGATTTGATTTCTTATGGGTAAATACACAAGAGTGAGCGAGATAGAGCATTTGTTTGGATTCAATTTTGATTGTGACGTCATCACTAAACAGATCTTTACTAAGTTTACTGACTTTCTTTCACCTGCCTATTGAATTGGGTTCAGACTTGGTTCTTCTCCCTGTAGCAAGGATGCTATAGGGTAGAGGTATTTCAGGGCTGCCATTTGGCGTATAATTAATCGCATTTTCAATTCACCGATGATTCCACCGGTTGAGAAAAGATTACACAGTTCAATTCAATGTATGACTGTAATGCACAAGAATGCTGGCATCTGTAATCTTTTCTCAATCGGTGGAGTTGTCAATGACTAAAAAATTTGCGGATATTTTAATTAATTAACAGAGTTTTCACCGATTGAGAAGAGATTACAGATCAGCATATTTTCGTGCATTTCAGTCATACATTGAATTGAACTGTGTAATCTTTTCTCAACCGTTGGAATCATCGGTGAATTGGAAAATGCGATTAATTATACGCCAAACGGCAGCCCTGAAGTATTTCATGGCAGCTGACCCTCTGACCTCTGGCCAATCAGATTGCACCAATCAAAAACTGTTGCCCGAGAAATTCCAGTGAAAAGCATGGTATATTCTCGGTAGAAAGCTTCAAAATTGTTTTGAATTCTTGTTCTGATTATTTTGTTTTATGCTTCCTTTACCTTTATTTCATTTTTTTAAGGTAGCTAATTATGTAGTTGTTATTCTGCAACCACATTTCAATTTCCCCTCCCTTTTATAAAATGATTCATTCTTCCTTTTTTGGCATGTTAAGGTGATTCTTCAGTGTTTAGTGCCGATTTCTGCCACCAGAGCGCTACCATTCGATTACTGTCAAATCACAGGCCGAAAGTAATTTATATTTACAAAAACGGAGTGTCAGAGTGTCAGAGTGTCGGAGTGTCAGTGACTAGATAATTATCTGAAGAACGTCTCTGCAAAATATCTCGTCAATAACTTCAAAAATAAGGCTGAAAGTATCAAAAAATGAAATATCACAAATCGATTCTTGTATCGAAATGCGATATTTCATTTTTTGGTACTTTCAGCCTTATTTTTGAAGTTATCGACGAAATATGTTGCAGAGACGTTCTTCAGATAATTTTCTAGTAACTGACTTTCCGTTTATTTAAATATAAATTACTTTCGGCCTGTAATTTGACATTAATCCAACGGTAGCGCTCTGGTGGCAGAAATCGGCACTAAACGCTGAAGAATCACCTTAAACAAATGAGTAGAAAAGTAAATAAATAATAAATTATTCCTAATCTAGGATAATAATGATCACTCTGTAAGTGCATACTAATTTATGAAAGAGGATGTTAGAATATAAATTCCAAGTACCTGTGTTTTTTTTTTTTTTGAAGTAATGTATCTTAAAATCATTGTAAATACATTCCCATTTTCCTTCAATCAATCAATCAATCAATCAATCAATCAATAAGATTTATTTATTCGTATTTTTTTCTTCTTGTTTTTATCTTTTCATCATCCAATCAAAGTCCAGTTGTTTCCAACTATTTTTATGATTCCTCCTTCCAATTGTAAATTTTTAAAGCAATTTACGGGGCTCCGTCTACGTTCCTTTTTTTCACTCTCCAGTTTTTTGTTTTTATTTTGTTTAAAAGCCTTTGTACACGCTCAAATGGGTTTGATTAAACAGCAGGATTTCTAACTTGACTTATCCCAAATTTGCATAAACTTGACCAAAACACCTCAAAAACGGGTTCTATTTGTTTTATTGACTGAAATCAGTGAATGTATTACGCACCATCCATCCATCTTCTAAAAACTTTGCAGTTTGACCAGCCTTCAAGCATACTGTTGCACAGTTTTTTGACAAACGAAACATCAACTCAACATGCAACAGTTGGCTCACCTACTGTTTGCGGTGGATTTTGACTCATCAATTGCTTGTTTGATCAAACCTGTTCTGCCGTGCTAAGGAAAAATGTTACTTAAATTGTTTTTGCAGTATAGCTCGGCCCTATTCTTATGATTAGTTCCACTTCAGGAGTTTATTGTCGTTGAACCTACCTGGTCACTCAACTCTCTCTAACAAAGGATCTTTTTTTTTTTCAGTTTCCTCCAAGCAGTAACCCTGCTTGGAGGGAGTTTATTTTACATTTAAATTACATGAAAAAAATAATACGTAACTTTATGCCCGTCAAATCTCTGCCCGTCCAAGCATTTAGGAAAGGCTATTGTACAATGCTGGAATCCTTAGAAGGTCAAACCATTCGAGGCATTGGAGGTTTAAGATTGAGGGTAAACTGAAGAATAGGGACCCTGAGCTACGTTGCAAAAACAGCATAAGAAACACATGGCGCATACGGTGTTCTTCCTTAGCAGTGTTAACGGCAGTGTTTAATCGTGTACAAAACACGTAAGAAAGATTTTACTATCTCACTGTTTTCGATCAGAAATTTCAGATGTTAGGTTATTTTTCTGTTTTGATTCTTTTTGAAGTTTGAACCTCTTGTAATTTTCAGAACTGAACCCTTGGTACTGTCTTTATTTGAGAACCTCACTTTTTCATAAGTGTTATAAAGTTTCTGACTTGTAAATTATCAAGAATGGGGCTACTGCACACTTTTGCTGTAAGCAATTTAACAGTCGAATATGGCGCAAAAACCTCAAAAAATAACGGTGGTGGCACTAAAAACTTCCAAAATCCACTCCTAAACTCAATAAATGCAGTTATTTGCGCGAGCGTAATGGTGGCCAAAGGCACTAACAATGGGAGATTCCCATCTAACAATTCTGAAATTCCATCAAGAAGTGACCAATAAGAGACTTTGACACCGGTGTCACTAGCTGTTGCGGCACCATTCATCGGATGTGGATTATCACTCTGACGACTAATTACTCTGTGAATCATCCTTGTCAGCATAGAAAGAGTGATGAAATTAAGATAGAAATCTCCCATTGTTAGTGCCTTTGGCCACCATTACGCTCGTGCAAATAACTGCGTTTATTAAGTTTAGGAGTGGATTTTAGAAGTTTTTAGTGCCACCATCGTTATTTTTCGAGGTTTGTACGCCATAATCGACTGTTAAATTGCCTATAGCAAAAGTGTGCAATAGCCCCATTGAAGGTCATAGAATATCATTCTACTAACTCAAATTGTAAGTTCATTTTTTTTAGATCAAATCTACTTTTTTTTCCGTGAGATTTTTTTTTTCTCTTTACTTTTATGATCATACAACCTGAATGATCATTGAAGAGCATTGTAACAATTTGTTTCTACCGACAGTTTTTAGGTTTGTGTCGTTTGAATGTCAGAGCACTATCCAGAATTGGACGATGCCATTTTCACCTGACTTGAATATTAATATACAATTACACCTAGTGCAAAGAATTTATTGAAACTTCTGGAAACTTTCCTTCTCTATCTTAAGTCTTGTTCCTGAAAATATCAAGCAATTTTAGCCTTCAGATTATTTTTAAGGGAATTAAAAAGTCGAAATTAAATGGCAACGTTGAAATACTAGTAGGTCTGTGGGTCTTCTGGTTCCGGACTAAATTTGAACATAGCTGTGAACTGGGTAATAAATTACAGCTTTCATAACCGGTTTTCAGGTCAACTTTGTTTGCCAAAGTTGGTCAAAGATGGGTCGATTTCTGACTGTGTTCAAAAGTTTTGGATCTTTCCTTCGATTTTGCTTCAGAGTTTTAAATCGAAACTATCAATTGTCAATCAATTTTTCTCTGAACTTTGATTCTATTAATCATTCTTTAAAAAACAAAAAAAAAAAAACAAAAAATCTCCAATTAGTTGCATGATTTTAGCCAAAAAATTGCCTACGTCTTTTTCTCTTTCTTTTAAGTAGATTCTATGAATCAATTTGAATTTTTCTTTTCAATTTGTCTGTCATTTTGTTCAGAGTCCAGTATTTTGTATTTTTCTCAGTGCAATATTTCTGAATCAATCACCTACCCAAGACTATACCATTTGAACCAACTTTAGTCTAGTGATAATGCACCACTGGGACTAACTAGAGCCTCAATTTTCTGCAATTAGGGTAAAATCTTGCCTCTCCCCTTTGATAATAATAATATTTTTCTAGGCATCCCTCCCTCCCTCCCATCTTTACCGTACATAGTTATCAGGCTGTTCTGCTGTTCCAGTGCTTATTCCAATTGTCAGGTACTATTATCTCTACTCTTTGTAATTTCAGTATAGCTTGTCCCAGAAAAGATTGGATTTGACAATTCTACGGCTTCCATGAAAATATCAGCTTCGAACCTCAGAAAGGGCAACCTGATTGGTTTGGAGCAGTGAAGAAACTGACGTTTTCATTCAAACTTACAGTTGTCAAGTCAAATTATTCTTGGGACAGCCTATAGTTTGTGTACTTGCTTTCATAAGAGTGTCCAGTTTTTTGTTGTTTAATTTTTGATGTGAAAATTGATTTTAAACCGAAAACTTCCTTCCCGTTATTGATCTGCATGCATAATATGTCTTGTCATTGTTTGACAAGAAAACCCAGGTAAATCAATAAAGTAATTGACTGAACTTTAGCTATCTTGTCTCATGGAATAAATAAATCGGATGATAAATATGTAATCAAGTGTCTTACATTTATTTGTAGTGAGGTACCTTGGTAGGTATCTACCTTCCTTCCTATTCCCTTTTTGTATTCTCAGTCCAGTCGTTCGCTTTGAAATACAAGCATAACGAACGAAGGTTTGGGCGGCTGGACTTTACTACTACTACTACTACTACTACTTTGTTTTAAACATTGTTTAAACTTGTTTAAACATTACAACATTAAAGAATGTCCGACCGACGGTCCCTTAAATTTGGGATCAGATAGGCAACCAGCAATACTTATCATGATGAACTTAAGTATTGCAGGTGGCCTACTACTTGAGCCAAAATTTAAGGAGTTGACTGACACTAGAGTCCCTGCATAGGAAAGAGTCAAGACACGTGAATAAAAGTGAGGAAGAAGAAGGTGTCTGAGGAGCCTGGAGCCGCGCCTCTTGTTTTCATTTTTATCCAACGATCTTCCCGCAAGAGATTACATTTGTATGTATTCTTGTGAAAGTAATCTTTGTTAGGTCAACCTAACCTTCAATACCCGATAGCCTCACTACCTGTTTTAAAAGTAATGCGTGAATTTTATTCTGTTCTGAACACATTTGAGAGAATCTGAGAGAGACCCTTCCCACGATGGAGATCTCTCTCGCACTCGTGGTCGCTTACGGGAACAAATTGGGAAACGAACCGAACCGCCATAAGACGCAATGAGTGCGAGAGAGAAACCCTTCTCACGATGGAGGTCTCTCTCTCGCACTCGTGGTCGCTTACGGGAATAACTTGGAAAACGGACCGATCCGCCATTAGACGCAATGAGTGCGAGAGAGAAACCCTTCCCACGATGGAGGTCTCTCTCTCGCACTCGTGGTCCTTACGGGAACAACTTGGGAAACGGACCGAACCGCCATAAGACGCAATGAGTGCGAGAGAGAAACCCTTCCCTCGAAGGTGGTCTCTCTCTCGCACTCGTTGTCGCTTACGGGAACAACTTGGGAAAGAACCGAACCGCCCTAAGACGCAATGAGTGCGAGAGAGAAACCCTTCCCACGATGGGGGTCTCTCTCTCGCACTCGTGGTCGCTTACGGAAACAACTTGGGAAACGAACCGAACCGCCATAAGACGCAATGAGTGCGAGAGAGAAACCCTTCCCACGACGGGGGTCTCTCTCTCGCACTCGTGGTCGCTTACGGGAACAACTTGGAAAACGGACCGAACCGCCATAAGACGCAATGAGTGCGAGAGAGAAACCCTTCCCTCGTATGGAGGTCTCTCTCGCACACGTTGTCGCTTACGGGGACAACTTGGGAAACGGACCGAACCGCCATAAGACCCAATGAGTGCGAGAGAGAAACCCTTCCCACGATGGAGGTCTCTCTCGCACTCGTGGTCGCTTACGGGAACAACTTGGAAAACGGACCGAACCTCCATAAGACGCAATGAGTGCGAGAGAGAAACCCTTCTCACGATGGAGGTCTCTCTCTCGCTCTCGTGGTCGCTTACGGGAACAACTTGGAAAACGGACCGAACCGCCATAAGACGCAATGAGTGCGAGAGAGAAACCCTTCCCACGATGAAGGTCTCTCTCTCGCACTCGTGGTCGTTTACGGGAACAACTTGGGAAACGAACCGAACCGCTATAAGACGCAATGAGTGCGAGAGAGAAACTCTTCTCACGATGGAGGTCTCTCTCTCGCACTCGTGGTCGCTTACGGGAATAACTTGGAAAACGGACCGATCCGCCATAAGACGCAATGAGTGCGAGAGAGAAACCCTTCCCTCGAAAGTGGTCTCTCTCTCGCACTCGTGGTCGCTTACGAGAACAACTTGGGAAAGAAACGAACCGCCATAAGACGCAATGAGTGCGAGAGAGAAACCCTTCCCACGATGGGGGTCTCTCTCTCGCACTCGTGGTCGCTTACGGAAACAACTTGGGAAACGAACCGAACCGCCATAAGACGCAATGAGTGCGAGAGAGAAACCCTTCCCACGATGGGGGTCTCTCTCTCGCACTCGTGGTCGCTTACGGAAACAACTTGGGAAACGAACCGAACCGCCATAAGACGCAATGAGTGCGAGAGAGAAACCCTTCCCACGACGGGGGTCTCCCTCTCGCACTCGTGGTCGCTTACGGGAACAACTTGGAAAACGGACCGAACCGCCATAAGACGCAATGAGTGCGAGAGAGAAACCCTTTCCTCGTATGGAGGTCTCTCTCGCACACGTTGTCGCTTACGGGGACAACTTGGGAAACGGACCGAACCGCCATAAGACCCAATGAGTGCGAGAGAGAAACCCTTCCCACGATGGAGGTCTCTCTCGCACTCGTGGTCGCTTACGGGAACAACTTGGAAAACGGACCGAACCTCCATAAGACGCAATGAGTGCGAGAGAGAAACCCTTCTCACGATGGAGGTCTCTCTCTCGCTCTCGTGGTCGCTTACGGGAACAACTTGGAAAACGGACCGAACCGCCATAAGACGCAATGAGTGCGAGAGAGAAACCCTTCCCACGATGAAGGTCTCTCTCTCGCACTCGTGGTCGTTTACGGGAACAACTTGGGAAACGAACCGAACCGCCATAAGACGCAATGAGTGCGAGAGAGAAACTCTTCTCACGATGGAGGTCTCTCTCTCGCACTCGTGGTCGCTTACGGGAATAACTTGGAAAACGGACCGATCCGCCATAAGACGCAATGAGTGCGAGAGAGAAACCCTTCCCTCGAAAGTGGTCTCTCTCTCGCACTCGTGGTCGCTTACGAGAACAACTTGGGAAAGAAACGAACCGCCATAAGACGCAATGAGTGCGAGAGAGAAACCTTTCCCACGATGGAGGTCTCTCACTCGCACTCGTGGTCGTTTACGGGAACAACTTGGGAAACGAACCGAACCGCCGTAAGACGCAATGAGTGCGAGAGAGAAACTCTTCTCACGATGGAGGTCTCTCTCTCGCACTTGTGGTCGCTTACGGGAATAACTTGGAAAACGGACCGATCCGCCATAAGACGCAATGAGTGTGAGAGAGAAACCCTTCCCTCGAAGGCGGTCTCCCTCTCGCACTCGTTGTCGCTTACGGGAACAACTTGGAAAACGGACCGAACCGCCATAAGACGCAATGAGTGCGAGAGAGAAACCATTCCCTCGAAGGAGGTCTCTCTCTCGCACTCGTTGTCACTTACAGGAACATTTTGGGAAACGGACCGAACCGCCATAACACCCAATGAGTGCGAGAGGGAAACCCTTCCCTCGAAGGTGGTCTCTCTCTCGCACTCGTTGTCGCTTACGGGAACAACTTGGGAAACGAACCGAACCGCCATAAGACGCAATGAGTGCGAGAGAGAAACCCTTCCCACGATGGAGGTTTCTCTCTCGCACTCGTGGTCGCTTTCGGGAACAACTTGGAAAACGAACCGAACCGCCATAAGACGCAATGAGTGCGAGAGAGAAACCCTTCCCTCGAAGGTGGTCTCTCTCTCGCACTCGTGGTCGCTTACGAGAACAACTTGGGAAAGAAACGAACCGCCATAAGACGCAATGAGTGCGAGAGAGAAACCTTTCCCACGATGGAGGTCTCTCCCTCGCACTCGTGGTCGTTTACGGGAACAACTTGGGAAACGGACCGATCCGCCATAAGACGCAATGAGTGTGAGAGAGAAACCCTTCCCTCGAAGGCGGTCTCCCTCTCGCACTCGTTGTCGCTTACGGGAACAACTTGGAAAACGGACCGAACCGCCATAAGACGCAATGAGTGCGAGAGAGAAACCCTTCCCTCGAAGGTGGTCTCTCTCTCGCACTCGTGGTCGCTTATGAGAACAACTTGGGAAAGAAACGAACCGCCATAAGACGGAATGAGTGCGAGAGAGAAACCCTTCTCACGATGGAGGTTTCTCTCTCGCACTCGTGGTCGCTTTCGGGAACAACTTGGAAAACGGACCGAACCGCCATAAGACGCAATGAGTGCGAGAGAGAAACCCTTCCCTCGAAGGTGGTCTCTCTCTCGCACTCGTTGTCGCTTACGGGAACAACTTGGGAAAGAACCGAACCGCCATAAGACGCAATGAGTGCGAGAGAGAAACCCTTCCCACGATGGGGGTCTCTCTCTCGCACTCGTGGTCGCTTACGGGAACAACTTGGAAAACGGACCGAACCGCCATAAGACGCAATGAGTGCGAGAGAGAAACCCTTCCCTCGGATGGAGGTCTCTCTCGCACACGTTGTCGCTTACGGGGACAACTTGGGAAACGGACCGAACCGCCATAAGACCCAATGAGTGCGAGAGAGAAACCCTTCCCACGATGGAGGTCTCTCTCGCACTCGTGGTCGTTTACGGGAACAAGTTGGGAAACGAACCGAACCGCCATAAGACGCAATGAGTGCGAGAGAGAAACTCTTCTCATGATGGAGGTCTCTCTCTCGCACTCGTGGTCGCTTACGGGAATAACTTGGAAAACGGACCGATCCGCCATAAGACGCAATGAGTGCGAGAGAGAAACCCTTGCCTCGAAGGCGGTCTCCCTCTCGCACTCGTTGTCGCTTACGGGAACAACTTGGAAAACGGACCGAACCGCCATAAGACGCAATGAGTGCGAGAGAGAAACCCTTCCCTCGAAGGTGGTCTCTCTCTCGCACTCGTGGTCGCTTACGAGAACAACTTGGGAAAGAAACGAACCGCCATAAGACGCAATGAGTGCGAGAGAGAAACCTTTCCCACGATGGAGGTCTCTCTCTTGCACTCGTGGTCGTTTACGGGAACATTTTGGAAAACGGACCGAACCGCCATAAGACGCAATGAGTGCGAGAGAGAAACCCTTCCCACGATGGAGGTCTCTCTCTCGCACTCGTGGTCGTTTACGGGAACAACTTGGGAAACGAACCGAACCGCCATAAGACGCAATGAGTGCGAGAGAGAAACTCTTCTCATGATGGAGGTCTCCCTCTCGCACTCGTTGTCGCTTACGGGAACAACTTGGAAAACGGACCGAACCGCCATAAGACGCAATGAGTGCGAGAGAGAAACCCTTCCCTCGAAGGTGGTCTCTCTCTCGCACTCGTGGTCGCTTACGAGAACAACTTGGGAAAGAAACGAACCGCCATAAGACGCAATGAGTGCGAGAGAGAAACCTTTCCCACGATGGAGGTCTCTCTCTTGCACTCGTGGTCGTTTACGGGAACATTTTGGGAAACGAACCGAACCGCCATAAGACGCAATGAGTGCGAGAGAGAACCCCTTCCCTCGAAGGTGGTCTCTCTCTCGCACTCGTTGTCGCTTACGGGAACAACTTGGGAAACGGACCGAACCGCCATAAGACCCAATGAGTGCGAGAGAGAAACCCTTCCCACGATGGAGGTCTCTCTCTCGTACTCGTGGTCGCTTACGGGAACACCTTGGAAAACGGACCGAACCGCCATAAGACGCAATGAGTGCGAGAGAGAAACCCTTCCGTCGAAGGTGGTCTCTCTCTCGCACTCGTTGTCGCTTATGGGAACAACTTGGGAAACGGACCGAACCGCCATAAGACCCAATGAGTGCGAGAGAGAAACCCTTCCCACGATGGAGGTCTCTCTCTCGCACTCGTTTTCGCTTACGGGAACAACTTGGGAAACAGACCGAACCGCCATAAGATGCAATGAGTGCAAGAGAGAAACCCTTCCCTCGAAGGAGGTCTCTCTCGCACTCGTGGTCGCTTACGAGAACAACTTGGGAAAGAACCGAACCGCCATGAGACGCAATGAGTGCGAGAGAGAAACCTTTCCCTCGAAGGAGGTCTCTCTCTCGCACTCGTGGTCACTTACGGGAACAACTTGGGAAACGAACCGAACCGCCATAAGACGCAATGAGTGCGAGAGAGAAATCCTTCCCACGATGGGGGTCTCTCTCTCGCACTCGTGGTCGCTTACGGGATCAACTTGGGAAACGGACCGAATCGCCATAAGACGCAATGAGTGCGAGAGAGGAACCCTTTCCACGATGGAGCGTATATTTTAGTATCCCTTGTCAGCATACAGGGTGTACCAGACCACCCGGATAGGTACTTTTACTCGAAAACGGCTGGGCGTAGAGAGCTGAAACAAAAAAGTCAGATAGGGAATTGACCCCAAAGAATTCAATGAAAATATTTTCAAAGCCCCCCGGGGCCCCCCTGGGGGGTTTTGGGGGGGTTGCTACAGCGCTATAGAGTGATCAACCTCATGTAAAATCGCGTTAAAAGTTCATTGGAGGCAACAGAAATTCATAAAATGCAATAACAAACTCACCAGAGGCATTTAACTGAAATCCAAGATGGCGGTAAAATATCGAGCAACCTGTATGCAAGCACCATGAACATCTAAGATGGTCAATCTCACAACATCGATCACAACCAATCACAACGCAAACAAACTCATAACATCCGATGCTGTGAGGTTGTTAACGTTGGCCATCATGGATGTTCACGGTGCGTACACACAGGTTGCTCGATATTTTGACGCCATCTTGGATTTAAATTTAAAACGCCTCTCGTGAGTTTCATACTGCATTTTCTAACTTTCTGATACAACCAATGGGCTTTACAGGGATTTTACTTAAGTTTTAATACTCCATATCGGTGTAGCAAAAGTTTGCAACAGACACATTAAGAAAAAAGGGAAAATTTCCCAATTTTCCCATATACGGGGTGTACCAGACCACCCGGATAGGTACTTTTTCTCGAAAACGGCTGGGCGTAGAGAGCTGAAACAAAAAAGTCAGATAGGGAATTGACCCCAAAGAATTCAATGAAAATATTTTCAAAGCCCCCCGGGGCCCCCTGGGGGTTTTGGGGGGTTCAAAACACATTTTTCCTTTTTTGGCGGGAAAAAGCCAATAAAAGGTACAAAAAAATTCAGATCCTGAAAGAGCAACTCATTGTCGACACTTTTGTTTCAGTAAATTTTTCCAGAAAACCCCAATTTTTGGGGTTATGGGCCCTTTTTGGGGGAAAAATTTTTATTCGGCCACTGTGACCACACTATTCAATATTTTTCAGAAAACTAAAACCCTCTGAAAGAAAGATCAAGACCTTTCGATTGATGTGCCACATAATACCTAAAAGTGAAAAATTAAGGCCCCCACTTAGATTCCAAAATTTTGGGGTCTTTAGGCCCCCCCACGTAAAAAAAGTCAAATAGCAAGGTATGACTTGTGATACATCGATCGAAAGCCCTCAAAGAGTAGAATAAGATGGCGCAATCCAAAATCGTCTACAACCATTACCTTTAAAATGGCGGCCATTTGAAAATTATGGGTCTTCAAAGGTAAGTCCTGGAAAAAGAGTCCAAGGTTGAACGATACGTGGATTGAAAGGCCTTAAAAAAAGCAAACGAATGGCGCAAACCGCAAATCAATCCGCCTCTTCAATCAAAAGTTATGACCGATTGAAATTTAAGCAGCCTTAAATAGGCCTTATTGAGCCCTTTAAGTTTCAATCGGCCATAACTTTTGATTGAAGAGGCGGATTGATTTGCGGTTTGCGCCATTCGTTTGCTTTTTTTAAGGCCTTTCAATCCACGTATCGTTCAACCTTGGACTCTTTTTCCAGGACTTACCTTTGAAGACCCATAATTTTCAAATGGCCGCCATTTTAAAGGTAATGGTTGTAGACGATTTTGGATTGCGCCATCTTATTCTACTCTTTGAGGGCTTTCGATCGATGTATCACAAGTCATACCTTGCTATTTGACTTTTTTTACGTGGGGGGGCCTAAAGACCCCAAAATTTTGGAATCTAAGTGGGGGCCTTAATTTTTCACTTTTAGGTATTATGTGGCACATCAATCGAAAGGTCTTGATCTCTTCTTTCAGATGGTTTTTAGTTTTCTGAAAAATATTGAATAGTGTGGTCACAGTGGCCGAATGAAAATTTTCCCCCAAAAGGGCCCATAACCCCAAAAATTGGGGTTTTCTGGAAAAATTTACTGGAACAAAAGTGTCGACAATGAGTTGCTCTTTCAGGATCTGAACTTATTTTTGTACCTTTTATTGGCTTTTTCCCGCCAAAAATGGAAAAATGTGTTTCGAACCCCCCCAAAACCCCCCAGGGGGGCCCCGGGGGGCTTTGAAAATATTTTCATTGAATTCTTTGGGGTCAATTCCCTATCTGACTTTTTTGTTTCAGCTCTCTACGCCCAGCCGTTTTCGAGAAAAAGTACCTATCCGGGTGGTCTGGTACACCCTGTATATGGGAAAATTGGGAATTTCCTTGTTTCTTAATGTGTCTGTTGCAAACTTTTGCTACACCGATATGGAGTATTAAATCTTAAGTAAAATCACGTGTAAAGCCCATTGGTTGTATCAGAAAGTTAGAAAATGCAGTATGAAACTCACGAGAGGCGTTTAATTGAAATCCAAGATGGCGGTAAAATATCGAGCAACCTGTGTGTACGCACCGTGAACATCCATGATGGCCAACGTTAACAACCTCACAGCATCGGATGTTCTGAGTTTGTTTGCGTTGTGATTGGTTGTGATCGATGTTGTGAGATTGACCATCTTAGATGTTCATGGTGCTTGCATACAGGTTGGTCGATATTTTACCGCCATCTTGGATTTCAGTTAAATGCCTCTGGTGAGTTTGTTATTGCATTTTATGACTTTCTGTTGCCTCCAATGAAATTTCAACGCGATTTTACATGAGGTTGATCACTCTATAGCGCTGTAGCAAAAGTTTGCAACAGACCCATTTCTGGCTTTTCTATATGTTTTTGTTGGCCGTTAGTTGAATTCTGCTGACCGACCATTAATTTGCTGGTTGACAACAAAATTGTGAGTTCAACAGCAGAGTTCTATTGGTGGCCAACAAAAATATTGAAAAATGGAACATTGGCCGATCAACAAACTGATGGGCGAACAATTTTTTTTTTTTTTTTTTTTTTTTTTTTTTTTACAAGGGAACGTGTTTCAAACTCGCGTACTTTTAGCGAAAATTCATCGATTTTAGCCAACAACTGTTGACTTTTGGAGCAGCGCAATCTGGTGTCCACGGTTTGAACTAATCGGACCTGGAATCACCTTAAGCTCATCCCTTCGGATGTAACTTTTGAAAAAGAGTAATATGCAGATCGCAGTTGTTCGAATGATTAATTAATTAATCTTATCGCATCTTGGTTATTCGTGGTCGCGCGGTTTATATACCCACGATTGGTCTCAAGCTATGCGCAACTGTAGCTAATAATCGCCTCTTTGTCTCTAGGTCGAGGGTACACTGTAAATACACTAACCTTTATATATGTATACATACAGTATACAGTACACATACATTTCATTCACAAGAGGCAGGACGCACGCACGCGCACTTGGTGGAGCGCGGTGGCAGAGTCTCGAGCGTGACAGCGTGCTCTTACATTCTGCCCCCCCCCCCCGGAGGATCGACCTTGATATTGACACCTATGATTTAATTACCAAGCCGTAATTGTTGATATTTACACTTTTAACTCGCCGGTTTACAAGAAGATTTCACCCGTACCTCGTCTTACATTCTCCCGCTTTAATCTGCCTTGCGCATGTGATCGTATGTGATCGTGCGACCATGCGTGTTTAAGCGTTCCTTAATTTAAGGTGATTCCAAGTGTAACCCTTTTTCAGATTCCGATCCGACGGATAGCGTCACAAGTTGCTTTTAGGGCGAAGTCGTGTTTTTGGCATTTTAAATTGAAAACAAAGAAAAACTCAAAATCCAATGGTGGGTCATTCTGCAGTAAAGTAGACATGATTTGCAAAACTTGAAATTTGAAAATTAGTGCCTGGCAGTCTTGTTTTGCATTAAAATGCAACCAAAGACGAAAATATTATCTAAATCTAATAAGGTCAAACGTGTTGATGTTACAGCAGGTTTGATGTGTATTTTCAATGACGAAATCACACGCGCCCCACCCGTTACAAAACCTAGCTGTCGCACCCGTTACGCTACTTTTTATTATTTTTTTTTAGAGAAAAATAATTTAGTAAATGAAAAAGACTTTATGTAGGATCAAAGCTTATACCCTCACCTTTAACATATATTTTTTCCAAATTTTTGTCTCTTCAAAACTCACAAGTTCCAACTTTTTCTGAAGTGATTCAAAAACCTTGTTCATTTTCTGTCCCACCCGTTACACCCTCATTTCGCTCTTTTCTCAGCTTTGGATAGACTTTTTTTAAATTTTGAAAATCCTTTCACTATCTAGAAGTTAAGACCTGTATGTTGGTGGGATAGTTTTTTCATTTAAATGATTAAAAAGTTGAAAAAATTACTTCTAAGTCGTCTGAATGTCCCACCCGTTACAAAAAAATGACCCTTGAGGCAACACCTGCTTAATTTCCTCGTGGATTTTTAGATTTCCGATTTTGAATTCAAGTCCGGAGATAAATTTAAAATCGAATTGATGCCATCGATGCCCCGAAAAGACCTGAAAACATTAGTGAGTTCCCTCGTTCACCCGTTGTTTTCGGGCAAGGTTGGCAAGGATTCTGTTCAAAAAATTGAATATACCTATACCTACTTATTCGATTGCGAAATTACTTTGAATCACCGATTTTCATGGGAAATTGTAAAACTACGAACAAATGGACTAACAATTTTCATAGTTGTCATCATTTGGTACCTCTGCGCCGGACAGACTTCATTAACTACAAGCTTGGAAAATGAATATGCGCCTTGCCGTAATTATTCACTATGGAGAGCGATAATAATTGAACACATTCATGGGCGCAAAAAAAGGAAGAAAAAAAAGGAGGAAAGGAAAGGAAAAAAGGAGGAAAGGAAAGGAAAAAGGGAGAAAAGGAAAGGAAAAAATGAGGAAAAGAGAAAGAGAGAAGAGGAAAAGAGGAGGAGAGTTAAGAAAAGATGGGAAAGGAAATGAGTTCAAAAAAAGTATCAATGTCATGAAACATGTTTTTCCTTGGAGGAACACATCTTTCCCGTCAGCAATGTCCTTAATTGTTAATTTCGCTCGATCTTCTTCTGAAATCTAGATTTCCTGAAGACTCCGTCTTTCTATCAGCATGATGAAGATATTTCCGATATTTCCGATTTTTAAGATATTTCAGCATAGTCTCGGAAAATCTCGTTTTTCTCGAGAGTTAATTCAATATAGTTTCTGAATAGAAGTAGCCTAATTTTGCGTCTGAGCTAAATTTTCAAAATTTTCCAGGGGCGGACCCCCAGACCCCCCATATGAAATGACAACTTGGCCCCCCCCATATAGAAATCCTGGGTGCGCCCATGGACACATTTATACACTAAACAGACCTAAAAGTATTCCGACATTACCACTTAATCTTGACTATTTAATTCCCTTAAAAATAATCTGATTGATAAAATTGCCTGTAATTTTCAGAAACAAGACTTACCGTAGAGAAGGGAAAGTTATTCCTGGAAGTTTCGATATGTTCTTTGCTCTTGATTTCATTTTACATTAATAAATATTAAAGTCAAGTGAAAATAACAACATCTAAAGTCGAGTAGGCCCCTTTCGTATAAATGAGTCTAATTATTCCTGCATAGATGACGTTAAACGCCCATTCGAAATAAATAAAGGCACCGCAACATTGCATTGATCAGAAATCAGTGGCGTAGCGTGCAATTTGGCAATGTCGCAGTTCGTCCATTTATACCCACGAAAAAGATCGAACTGTTGGGTGTTCGGTGAACACCTTTGCATTCGACCTTTTACATGGATTTAAATGGATACAGTGCAACGGTGCCAAATAGGGCGCTACGCTACTGTCAGAAATCTAAGCGATAACTATTCCTGCACGTGCGAAGTGAAATTGCGTCGTTTAGAATTGAAGGCGCTTCATACTTTTTCATAACGCATCGCCATCTTATTCATATGTCTACGGTTATTGGACAAGTTCCCAAGGGGTTTTGCCGCTTTAAATTATGCTTATATAACTACGAAATTGCATTTGTATAAGTTTTTGGGCTCATAGTTTATCCTTTTACCGCAGAATCACCCCCGTTAAAGTCCACTAGATTTGAAGCAAAGTCAAAGACCAACCTAATAAACTCTCGTGGATATGTGGGTCTCAACTCAAGCCCTGCAACTCCTGATAGACACTTTGACCTCTTGTTTAAAATGATTTATTGAAACATTGCAAAGAACAATATGTATAGTAGTAAAAGAAAAAACGAAATAAATGAAATGAAATTAGTAATAACCAATTTTGTATTAAATTAAATTAACTTACGTAAAAGTCGTAAGAGGCCTTTCAATTCAAAGGATCATCATCAGTAGCTTAAGGAGCAAAAAAAATAAAAATAAAAAAATAAATAAAATTAATAACAATAAAAAACGATGTAAATTAATAAAAACAGCATTGATACAATATGTTAACAAAACTATACAATATGTTAACAAAACTAAAAGCAAAAGAAAAAACAGAAGCAAAAGCAAATACAGAAGCAAAAACAAACTCAGAAGCAAAAGCAATAAAATCAATAAAAAACGATGTAAACTAAAAAAAACAGCATTGATGCAGTATGTTAACAAAACTAAAAGCAAAAGAAAAAACAGAAGCAAAAGCAAGAGCAAAAACAGAAGCAAAAGCAAAAGCAAAATAAAGAATAAGAATAAGAAAATTAAGAAAATAAAAATAAGAATGATATATTTTGTATTTTGGATGTATGTGCATATTTTGGAGACACGAGACAATTCTGAAAAATCGACGAGACACGAGATATAGCTAGTGCCATGACCCAAATTTCACCACAGTCTCTGTTTGATGTAATGAAATTATACTCTGAGTAAATTACGCATAAATAGGTAATCAACTTCTGATAGGTAGCGGTCGTTTCAGAAGCGGAGGAGCACTCAGACCAATAATCTATGAAATTTTCCAAAGTTATTTATCGGAAGTAGTGAGTACATAATAAAAATAAATGAAAGTGAATTTAAGCATCAGCTTTTTATTGAGAGACGCTTTAAAATTAAAAGGCCAAAATCGTAAGTAAGTTTTTCTTTTATTTGATCGAATGCAAATTGAAAATTTAACAAAGATTATCGGTAAGCTGCGCATAAACTTCTGAAACAAACTTTAGTGCCGTCTTTTACGGAGTGTAAACTGTGATATACCTACGTATCGAAACGCAGGGTTCAATGAATCAAACATATCTGATACTGATTTATGAGGCGGGTGATGGCTGTTGAAGAGAAAGATACACATTTCTCGTCAATTGCGAATTTCAAGGAGAACTCAATTGATTTTATTAAAGAGATGGCCACCTACAAAATACACATCTTGCATCACGCCGCGAGACCATTTTAATTAATTCACGTGTAAAAAAGACCTTGCGGCACCTTGCGGCTGTTTGTGATCCACATACATAATTCTAATGCATATGCCAGCGGTAAACTAGTCGAAGATGATTAATTAGAGTGACGCGCACTCAGAATCAGAGAGTGAACATAAAAGTACTGTTGCGTTTTAATCCATAAAAATAGTTTGTAGGAAATCGCTGAATCCAAGTTGATAGGTACTGGATACGTTGCGACAGTCGATTCACGAGGGGAGGCTCAGAAGTCGCCGCCTCCGATTTTGAAAACGATTGCACGAAAATGTAGCTAAAGTAAAACTATTAGACCCGCGTTTCTCGCTTTTTGCCAATGGGCCTTCCTAAAGCGTCAGGAATTTTTTGAAAGTTGCCGAAATTCACATAAATATTAGGAAAGCTCTCCGCTCGGGTTTTTTACGTGAATTTCGGCAACTTTCAAAAAAATTCCTGACGCTTTAGGAAGGCCCATTGGCAAAAAGTGAGAAACACGTGTCTAATAGTTTTACTTTAGCTACATTTTCGTGCAATTGTTTTCAAAATCGGAGGCGGCGACTTCTGAGCCTCCCCTTGTCAGATGTAAAACCCAGCAAACCTTGCGATAAGCGCACTCAAAAATCACGAAATCCACTCCCAAACTGGTGAAATGTTTTCAAATGCGAGACAGAGATGGTGCTGATAGCCGCGAACTTATGTGAGCGACCCCAACTGACACCCGATTGGCCAACGCAACCCAAAGTATACTTATATTTAACAGGTATGCTCGACTTGCTCCCAGCGTCATCTTCAGTGGCGCGCAGTTCAAAAAGCATTCCAAGATGGCCGACAAAAGAGGAAAACATTGTATACTCTTTCCTGAAAACATCGGGCAATTTTCTGCTTTTCTGGAGAGGGAAGCCCAATGTTTTCTGGAAAGAGTATACAATGTTTTCCTTTTTTGTCGGTCATCTTGGAATACTTTTTGAACTGCGCGCCACTGAAGATGACGCGGGAAGCGAGTCGAGCATACCTGTTAATTATAAGTACCTTGAACGCAACCCACAAACGACGACGATAAGGGGGGCAAGGAGTTGAGGTTATGTTGTGAGTTGCGTTGACCAATCGGGGGTCAACTGAGGCCTCTTATACGTTCAATGTAAAAGGCAACTATCGAATAAATTACGGCTATAGTTATCGAAGTTCTACAAATAGTTTAATGATTATTTTTAGAAACGCTGATAGAAACCGCGATTCGGAGCTCTGCAACCCTAATTTTTGTGCTTGGATCTGGAAATCCATCAAAAGCGAGTCATTCATCAACCTCATCGGACCACCAACCACCAAGTCCCGTATTTTGACAATAAGGACTTGATGCTTCTGATGAGATTATTGGTCCCATTAAATAACCTGAGCCAAGCAAAAAAATTCTCCTTCCCAGACTTTTGCAGCAAATTGGGTCAAGTGCAGTGTTGCCAGATCGAGGGTAAAAAGCCGTATCGTCCCCATTTAAATCAATGTAAAACGTACGGCTTTTCGACCCCAATCTGGCAACACTGGTCAAGTGATGAATGAGAACCAATCAGCGCTCACTATGTGCTGTGCATACAGCAAGGGCCTCCAAACTCTTCCATGAAGCAGAAGTTACGAAAACCGATAGAAGAGCGAGGCCGTGAGGTTTAAAAATATTGGAATGAAGAACAGTCGGTTGATGTGAAGGCGCATTTCAAGAGACTAAAACGGGCGGGTAGAAAAAAAAGAGCTTGCTAAAAAGGGTAAAAGTTTATCGTTGGAGACTTCGAAGAAGGCTCATCATAATACATATAACAAAAAGGAGTTAAGGACTCGTATAAAAGATTAAAATGCAGGAAATACCCCAAAAACACTTTCTCACATCAAAACTATTTCTTGGGGGGGAGGGGGGTCCTCAGAATAATTTTGGATATCACGGGTTTAGGAGTGGATTATATGAGTTTTTAGTGCTACCATCGTTTCTTTTGCACGTTTTTGCACCAGAATTGACCCTGAAATTGCTAACAGTAAAAGTGTGCAGCAGCCCGATTTAGCCCCGAATCGTCCCAATGCATTCATTTTTACTTTCTCACAACTAACAAAAGTTAGAAATTTAGAAATTATTGCGATGGCGCAGATGTTGTCTGTATCCCACCAAAACTTTTGAATCGTTAGTCCATATGCATAAACATTTTGCAGAGAAGTTGCTTTTACCATTCCAGAGGGACATTTTTTGTTTTTTTGTTTTTGTTTTTGTTTTTTTTTTTTAAATTTTAAATTGTGAATAAGTTATGGATGATAAAAGTTTGCCATTAAAATCAATAATAAGGAAAACACCATACGTTGGCTACACATGGTATAAACAAATGCTTTTGAGCTGGGCAAACTAAAAAAAAAAAAAAAAAAATTATTGTTCATTAAAATCAATGGGAAAATTGGTGAACGTAGGGAAAATTGGAATCTTTCAAAGATAGCTGTTTGAATTTTGATGAAAATTTGCAAAAAAAAAAAAAACACTCTGCAACCAGCCTACTGTAAAATTAACCTCTTAAGGGGGGTCTGAGGGTCTCTCCTAGAATATAATGGGGGTACGGGGTGTGGGGATTTCCTCCAGAATATTAAAGGGGAATCTGGGGATCTCTCCCAGAATAATTCAAATGTGAAAAAGTATGTTCGTGGGGTATTTACTACAGCCCCCCCCTTAAATTTTGAACCCAGTGCGTCAAAGTCGAAAGGGGCTACAAACATTGGAGGAAATAGATTACAGGGCGATGCGATGGCTCTCCCTGTATCATTTTTTTTTAACCTATTTGTTCAAATGCGGAAGGGGATGAGGGTGGAGACTGGAGAGGGGTGGATGATGATGAGGAGAGTTGAGGGGCGGAGAGGTGAGGGGGGGAATTCTTGGATCAACTTCTGGTTACTCTGTCAGATAAGGTAACAGTGCTGGAAGAAACATGCATTTTGATGCACAAAGTCGTAGCAACTAACTGGAATCAGCCTTATAATTAGCACACGCGATGCGATACCAAATCATGAGCACGACAGATAGATATAGTCGACATCCCCTAACCCCCAACTCGCCTACTCTGTGAATGCCTCATGCCAGCCAATGCAAGTGAATCTCGTTACGCCGCGGCCGCGCGGCGTCAAACAAAATCGGTTGCGCAACTTCTCCCGCGGTGGCGCATCTGCATCGATGCGCATTGCTGCGCATCTGCGTTGCCGGATTATACCACAGCAGTGGAACACCGGTTTCTCGTAAACAATCGATTATCAGTTTCTTATCTCATTTGAAGTCTTAAAGAGTATCGATTGCGTAGAGGTTCAATTGAGCTTATCTATAAGGATCGATTTATTTCCATAGGTTTAAATGGAGAAACACACGGAAAAAAAAAAAAAGATTAGTGAAAATAACCATACGGATACCTGATTTTGGCACCTGCTAGATGTTATGGTAAACTTGACCAGAAGTATGGTACATTTACCGATGCTTTGAGTAAATTCGACATGCAATCAGGTAACATCACCTAGTACCTAGTCAAAACATAGTATAATTCTGGTTAACATTACCATAACATCTAGCAGGTGCCAAAATCAGGTATCCGTATGGTTATTTTCACTAATCTTTTTTTCCGTGCACCATCGGATAACAAAAGAATGTTAGACGACTCCTGGAAGTAGGGCTACCCGCAATACTCATCTCAATGAATGGGGTTTGTTTTCGCAAAATGAAGGCGAACGGTGTGAAAGGGTAAGATATCAATACAACGATACAGGGTGATAAATATATATTAATTTAGATTATAAAGGGGTGATTACAACCAGTGGCGTACGCAGGGGGGGGGGCTAAGGGGGCTAAAGCCCCTCACCCCCAGACCTCCGATTTTTGGGGGTCGAGGGGAAGGGGGGAACAATTTTCAGTCAAACGATCATCAGTGCGGGCCCCTCCCAAGAAAAATCCTGTGTACGCCACTATGATTACAACAACACAAGTTCACTAAAGCTTGTTATTCAAACAACGTAAAATAGAGTACTCGTGCTGGAGAGGTAGGTAGAGAAGACTATATGAGCGCAGTTCCACAGAGAATCGCCGAAAGCATATAGACCATAGAAAATAGGAGAGGAGCTTCTTGTGTGAGTATCGGTTCTACATGTGAGCCCTCCCTTTCTTCCTGAACAGGGCTTATGCAAACTTTTGCTACAGGGGATTGGAAAGTTGATTATTGCATAAAAACTTGTAAAAATGACGATGATAACACTAAAAAATCACAAAATTCACTCTCAGATGAGGGCTCCATGGCGGAGAGACGCAGGTATCATGGGAGATTCCTACCTGAATTGAGACGTTTCTCTGTGTTTCCGTAGAGAAAGTGACACAATAGACAGGAATCTTCCATGATACCTACGTTGGACCGCCATTACAATTTTGCCGTTTACATTTCAGACTTTCTTAGTGTGATTTTCGTTATTTTCGCTGGTTTCTACATCAGATTGGACTATTCATTAGCGCACACCAAAAGTTTGCAAGAGCCCCATTTAAGCACTGCGTGTGACCTACCTGAGCGAAAATCTATGGAGTCGTCCCACAATCTTTCCGCCCTCAACTATACAAAGTGGTTCGCTGAGTGCCAGGTGCTTGGCGCACACAAATCCGCGCATCACGTGATGCCATAAAGCGCCACAAAGTCCCTCCGCCCGTCAACCTTTGCTGCACTTAGCAGGATTTAGTGATGCGCAGAATCGATTGCGCATTTGCAGATTCGTTTGGAACCGGCCTCATCAAACTATTTTGCCCGGGCTTCTTTTTTTTTTTTTTTTTTTTTTTTTTTTTTTTTTTTTTTTTTTTTACTAAAGTCCCGATTTAGAACAAAAACTACGGCATTACCAAACTGGTATGCACTGGCACTGTCTGGCTTTACTTACTCAAATCAGTAGCGCATGCAGCTAGGATTTTTTTTCATCTCTCTCACTTCCCCATCGAATGTGTGAGTAGAAAAAGGATAGAAAGAAGGGGCGTTGTGACGTTGTCCCTTTAAACTTACACGATAAAATCTCGTCGGGCGCCTTCAATCCGTCGTATAGGCAATTCCAACTCCCCGGAGTACGAACAGTTAACTACCCTCCTTATACCTATAAATGGGCGAGTGCAATGAGCTCTATAACTTTAGAGTGGCAGCGGGCTGGTCCACCTTGTGCCACACAGGGTAGAATGAATCCCAGGAAAAAGCGGAATTTGGACGGCAGATTCCAAGGTTTGTGGTAAAATTTTGTAGGTCGTTTCCGGCGATGCCCAAGTTTGTTTACGGAACGACCGGAAACGACCTAGCAAATTTAACCTCAAAATCGATTTTTAGGGCAAGATGGCGGCGCCCTAGGTGACAACAATGAACTAGAGTCCCTATATACTATGAGAGTTGCGACAAGACTCTCAAAATGAAGAAGAAGAAGCGGATCAATGGAGCCTCCAAGAGGCAAATTGCAAATGGCGGATGACCATTAGCCTCTGCACTGTTGCCACTATTTCGCTATCTCTTATAGGTTAGGTTCAGATTCTCGAAAATAACGGTCGTTATTAAAAGAGATAATGTTCTCCGTAATAAAATTCAAGCAGAGGAAAAATTCACAAAAATTACCACGGCCACTGTTACTTCAAATGTGTAATGAAAGCGAGTTCGCGAAAAGTAAACAAACCCTCCGCCATTTGTATTTTGCCTCTTGGAGCTTTCTTGGCAGCCTAAATCTGAGAGCCAATCAGAAACGGATTCAGCAATGGCGCAACTCTCATAGTATATAGGGACTCTACAATGAACCAGCGGAACGTTCCTTGATGTGCCACTCTGAAGTTATATAGCTCATTGGGTGAGTGGCGTCCTTTTGAACTAACCTGGTCCTCAGAGGGTTGCTGATTATATTTAACTATTATATACGTAATAATAAAGTAGTATAGTTGTTTCGAAACGTTTCGGTGTTATTTTAGTTATTTTTTGTCAAGTTCCCATTTATTGGTTGTGTATTATTAATTGTTTTGGCCATTTAACGTTTTCTCTGCGTAATAATAAATGGGCACTGGGCAGGTTATTTTTCTCCCCTCAAAATCTGGCAACAATGGATTTGCAACTATCATCGGAAGCGCGGCTTTTGCAATGCAACTGCAGCGAGACCGCGCGACGACCAACCAATGCAGCGCAGCCAGATTTATTACAAAATACACACATCACCCATTCCACTCAACGTAAAGTGAGTATCATTTTTCCCAATCACGCATCACTGTATCAATGGTCAATAATAGTCACCGAAGGGAATTATGGTCGGCCGGTGGTTGTAAATTAAAAAAACCTGAGCATGTCCACTGTCCAGTGTCCACGCGTCAAAGCCTGGGCATATTCGTGACTGCATAATTAATAAGTGTATCTTCTCAGTTTCGATGGCGGCCGCGGGTCTCATCCTATTGCCTATTGGTGTGGAATCAAAACGCGACACTAGAACAGTGAAGTGATCAAGAGAGAGGACACCATTCAACTTTGGTCGGGGAACAAGTCATCATCGGTTGGTCTTAGAGACATCCAAAGAGACATCGCGGGTCGTCACCGTTTCGATAGAGTGATCTCCCGCCTTCGCCCACCCGCCCTCTTCATCTAATTTTCCTAAAGTTTGCTCTCGTTTCACCCTACGACTAACGCGCGTCAACATGAAACTTTCGGTAAGTTACTCACAAGAGCTCAATGTGGCTTGCATATATATATATATTTTTTTCATACCCAAATGGGGCCTGTTACTTAATAATTAGTAACAATAGTTAATGTATTGATTCATAGTTTATTTAACCAATATTTGATAGTAATAAACTTACACAAGTAAGGTTTGACAATTTTTAATGGTTTTTAAAAATAAGAGAGTATCTTATTTTCTCTCTTTTTAGTCGCGGTATAAAAGACAGACTATTTTCATACATAGGTTGCTACAGTAAGGTTTATCTTAAAAATATATGATCAAATAAGCGGGAAAACTACTTGACAGGGCTCTTGCAAGCTTTTGATGTGAGGAAATGAATAGCCCATTCTGATGTAAAAACCAGCGAGTCACGAAAATCACCCCGGAAAAATCTAAAATTCAGTAATAAACCCACACAACCGCTCTAACGGCAAGATCATAATGGCGCTTCAATGCAGGTCGCAGGTATCATGGGAGATTCCTGTCTATTATGTCACTTTCTCTACAGAAACACAGAGATATGTCTCAATTCAGATAGGAATCTCCCATGATACCTGCGTCTCTCCGCCATTAAGCCCGATTCTGAGAGTGAATTTCGAGATTTTTCAGTGTACTCATTATCATTTTTACAGGTTTTTATGCAAGAATCAACTCTTTTATCCCCTGTAGTAAAAGTTTGCAAGAGCCCCATTGTATACAGGGTGTTTCTAAAACTTATGTCATCCTTTCTACCACGTATTTATAAGACTTTTTTTCCCTATAAACATGTGTCCAAAAATGCCCCCCTTTTGAGCTACAGCCCCCCAAAGTTTTAAAAAATCGTTGGTTTTTTTGGAATACCGACCAGAATTATAAACCGAATGTCATGAAAATTGGTGTCCCGAAGTACTTTCACGTGCAAAATCCATTGATGACCTCGAAAAATTCAAAAATGAGGTATGACTGTACTTTTCAGGCAATCTTATACCTTCAATGACACAAATTTTATGTTGCGGAATGGAAATTTGAAAAATAAATAATGAAATCAGGTGAAAAAAACTCTTAGAAAGATATTTGGTCCTCATTGTTTTCGTCGATACGACGCGTATTAAGCGAGATAATCGCTGCACAAGGTGGAAAAGTCAGCGTTTTTACTGTAGCGGGCGGCCCGAACAAGCAGCGGAGTGGCATGGCGGGTTGCATACTTCCTGCCACTCCTCGTGGTAAAAGCGCTGACTTTTCCACCTTGTGCAGCGATTATCTCTCTTAATACGCGTCGTATTGACGAAAACAAAGAGGACCAAATATCTTTCTAAGAGTTTTTTCCACCTGATTTCATTATTTATTTTTCAAATTTCCATTCCGTAACATAAAATTTGTGTCGTTGAAGGTATAAGATTGCCTGAAAAGTACAGTCAGACCTCATTTCTGAATTTCTCGAGATCATCAATGGATTTTGCACGTGAAAGTACTTCGGGACACCAATTTTCATGACATTCGGTTTATAATTCTGGTCGGTATTCCAAAAAAACCAACGATTTTTTAAAACTTTGGGGGTCTGTAGCTCAAAAGGGGGGCATTTTCGGACACATGTTTATAGGGAAAAAAAGGCTTATTTTGACCTCAAAAATACGTGGTAGAAAGGATGACATAAGTTTTAGAAACACCCTGTATAATTTAGCCGAAAATGCACTGAGAAAAAATTGGCAAACGAAACTAACAGAAAAAAAAAAATTATAGTTGTTTTTACCCTTATTTCAATCATAAGACCTATCGTTGCAATAGTTAGTACGCTTGAATCGACGCGAATTCTTGTTGTCTTTATTGGAAATAAAGTGCGGGAATATACCTACCACCAGAACATTCATTGAAATAATCGGACATTTTTTTTTTCAGTGTGCACTCAACTACAAAAACAACAGAATTACACAAATAGCCCAAAAATTCAACAATATGAGAAAATAATAAAATAGGATCAAAGCTAAACCAATTAAATTAAAATAAAATAACCGTGGGACGTTTCTACTCTCAAACGGCACGCTTCCTTAGCCACTGAACGAAAAAGTTCGGCAAGCACACAACTAAGCAGAGATAAGAACACGAAAACAAATGGGGTCTCAACAATGCGTCTCAACTACAAATGGGGCTGTTGCACACTTTTGCCTCAAGCGATTGAAGGATCGGCGATTCAGATGTAAAAAGGTCCATAAATAACGATGATAATAATGCAAACTTACAAAATTAATCAACCCTTAACTGCAGATGAGCCCAGATCTGGAACAATTACTTTGAAGCCTTATCTAAAAGTAGGGGACTTGAGTTGTACTGTCGCTGCATGGTGGGTCACATGTGGAACACATACTAAACGAGTAAGAATTGTCAACTTTGTCCTAGAGCGCGCAGCACAGGATAGAGAACGTGCAGAGTGGTTGAAGATAGCTTACTGAAAATCTGATGGAGATTTTCCGATTTTCATTGTTATGTTTGGGAGTTCCGCAGGGGTACCATATACAAAAAAAAACAACTATTGAAACTTACTAACTTATTTTTTACTACTTTAATTTTTTTTTTTTTTTTTTTAGCAGCCTGAAAACTTTATTTTCAGTTGCATGGATACCTAAATGCGGGTAAGGCCATATTTGGAACAATTAATATTCAGGCTCTTTACCATTGAAATATAATGGAAAGAATTTTTTCACTATTTTTCCCTGTCTCAAGGATCAAAATTGTACTGAAAAAAAAAAAAAAAAAATTATTTTATTGAAAAAAAAAATAAAAAAAAAAATCATGCAGTAAATAAGGGCTAATTGTTAAACTCATAAAATGCTTTTAACCGTGCGATCGTAAGGATATTGTTACAGGCACTAATAATGGGAGATTCCCATAACTTTGCCACTCTTTCTGTGCTGGGAAGGTAGATTCATAGGGTAACTGGTAAGAAGAGGGGTGATTAACAGCCGATTAATGGTATCGAGACCAGTGGCGGCTCGTGAAATTTGGCAACAGTGCCCTCTCTCATTTAACTAATGTAAAACAATCGATTCTCCCGGAGGCTGTCAGCCTCCTCAAGAATCGATTCTTTTACCTAAGTTTAAATGGAAAAATTGCATGGTTGCCAAATTGCACGAACCGCCACCGATCGAGACATCCAGTGACATTGGATGCTGAAAGAAAGTAGTCTCTTATTGGCCACATCTTGATGAATAAGTGACAGTATTATTAGATGGGAATCTCCCAATATTAGCCCAACACAGTAGCGGCCCGTGAGATTTGGCAACCATGCATTTTTCCCACTTAAACTTAGGTAAAAAATCGATTCAAGCGGAGGCTAGCAGCCTCCTCGAGTTTCGATTGTTTTCCATGTATTTAAATGGGATAAAAACACTGTTGCCAAATCGCACGAGCCGCTACTGGCCCAACACTGACATTCCGATTGTGATTGCGCGTTTAACGGTATTTTTTGAGTTTAGGAGAGGATTTCGTGAAGTAATGCTGTAATCGTTATTTTTGGAAGTTTTTTACGCCTGAAATGATCAGTACGGCGCACAGTGCTTTGAGTAAATGGCGCTAAAATCGCTTTTTGCAGCTTTTCTCGGCAAATCATCTAGTTACTTAAAAACTGAAGAAAACCTTCAAAGAAAAACCTTAAAAGAAAAATTGATAAATAGGCCATTTTACTCCATGGAGGAGTTTTTTTGATAATCCTATTTAAAAACCCTCTTTGTATATTTAATGCTGTTGTTTTCTTACTAGCTACCTTATATTACTTTATTGCTTATTCTTGTTGTTTAGTTTTGTCTTTGTCCTGTATTAGACCTGTTATTGACCTGTACAATAGCCATTTCTGGCTCAAAGTGCCAAATAAATATTATTATTATTATTATTATTATTATTATTAACCTTTTTTTCTTCTTAGGAAAGGAAGAGATAGCCGTTTTGAATTCTTATTTATCTTAATTTTTTACCAAGTAATACTGCTTTCGTGAAAATTTCAAGGGAGCAGTATTACTCGGTGAAAAATTAAGATAAGTAAGAATTCAAAAAGGCTATTTCTTCCTTTCCTTAGGTAATAGAAAAAAATGTTTTCTTCAGTTTTTAAATAACTCGATAATTTGCCGAGAAAAGCTGCAAAAAGCGATTTTGGCGCCATTTTCTTAAAGCACAGTGCGGCGTAAATAGCCTGTAGTAAAACTGTACAACAGCCCCATTTAGAAAATGCGTATACTTCATTTCAAGAAAAACAGGCCCGCTCGTTATTTCAAGGTCGGCAGAATTTCTCTTGTGAAGAAATTGAAAATTCTGTCAACCAACAATCAATGAGCAGACCTATAATTTATGAAAATGAGACACGTGTTTTTCACTGCGGGTCATCGATACATGCTCCTAGCTCGTTTTTTTTGCGCAAAAAAATTATACTCGCGACTTCTAGAGGGTATGGTATGACAAAACTTTTCAAACGCAAGCAGCAGAAAAAGAATAACTAGTTTCGATCGCTAATCGCCAGAGAGTGCTTAAAGCATGCCTCACGTGCAGAGACTCCTCTCAACTTACATCGAGGGCTTTCTCTGTCAAATTTTTGTCTATTCTTTGAATAAAATAATTGAAAACAATTGAACAATTTTTTGATTTTGAGTCGTGTAACTATTAGGCACGTATAAATTCAACCTGGACCTATTCACCCTGAATCATGTGACCCTCAACATTTTTTAATTTTAATTTTAGACTTTCAGAACTTTAAGACTTTCCTTTAGAATTTAGATAGCAGTAGGTAGAAACTGTCTCAGTGACTAACGGGAAATTTAAAATCAAAGAATCTGTTCCAGTGGCTTAGCGTTTGGCAAAGTTATGTTGTTTCCATTTAAACCTGTGGGAAAAGATCAGATGGGCTTCAATGCCTTTTTTGAAACATGAATCCGAGATTTTGTCAATGTTGAATTTCCCGCGCTCCTCATTAAATGAGACCAATAGTGGAATAAAAGAAATGGTCCTTGTCTCTCTTTTCCATTCGAACGCATGTGTTAGAAAAGAATAGAAGAGAGAGGGTTGAAAATCACGCATCTGCCCCTAATATATCCTTTTCTAACACACGCATTCTAATGGGGAAAAGAAAGAGGACGATAAATTTTTAGATCCGCCAGTGAATCGATCTATAACGTTCTTTTTATTTCCGATCGATTTACGTCACTCGTAGTAAAATATGAATGAAAGGGAAAAGAAGAAGCGCTCTGATGCGTATCGTGACAATTTCAAACGGGCTTTGACACACAACTTTTATTTATTTGCCCAAGGCCACTGTTTATCGAGACGCGTATGTCTAGATTTTATGACTTGATCATTCATCAATGAAGTGTTGAAGTGAGTCTGACCTCCATAAAATTGAAGGTTGCATTGGGTCTTAGGTGCGATGTGTGGATTGTGGAATGGTCATAAGCCAGGCCTCGACCTCTAACTTGGGAATGGGAAAAGGAATGAGAATATACTCGCGGATCAACAACCTGAACGTTAATTACTTCATTTCTCACTCTAGCTGCTGGCTTTAATACAGAGCATCTGATGAGTAAATGATACGGTTACTTGCATCGGAACTACACCTACAAACAGCTTTCCCATCGTCATTTGTAGTTTGATCTGTTAAGCATAGTGCTAGAGGCGTCGCGTCGTATGGAATCTGGCAATGAAATATATCATCCATTTAACCCTTTCAAACCTCTGGAGTCCATTCCATTGGACATTCAAATAACATGCGTAATCTATGGAAAACAGAAAAATACAATATGCATATCAATTTAGATGAGAAGACAGCGCTAAGATCAATCATGTTGGTAAAAAATCTGTTTCTGAACAAAAATAATTTCAGGTATGAAAGGGTTAAACACACACTGAAAAAAAGATTGCCAGAAGCATGACAATATGTGCACCTATGTATGGGATAGTACAATTTTATTATCAGAATTCTATAGCGTTTGTATCATAGATCTTGACTTTTTTTTTTTTTTTTTTTTTTTTTTTTTTAGGAAATTCTAGTTCTATGATCATATTTTGGTATTAACACCAGAGATTTCTAGTCAAAGTACTAGACTTTCTGTCGTTCACATATATGTATCTATCGTTGTGATTCTGGTAATCTGACTAGAATCTGATATTAACCCTTTCAGACCTGAAATTCTTTTTGTTCAGAAACGGGTGTTTGACCAACATGGTTGATCTTAGCGGTGTCTCCTCATCTAAATTGATGTGCATGTTGTATTTTAATGTTCTCCACAAGATTACATGTTATTCCAATGTCCATTGAAATTGACTCCAGGTATGAAAGGGTTAAGACTATCGGTTTTTTTTTCCAGTGCATGTAAAGTATCGATTCGAAGGAGTGCAATGTGCATTGTGCAGAGTGCGCCCGCACCCCCTATAGTTCGACGTTTTCCCATCAGTGGCGGCTCGTGCGATTTGGCAACAGTGTTTTTATCCCATTTAAATACATGGAAAACAATCGAAACTCGAGGAGGCTGCCAGCCTCCGCTTGAATCGATTTTTACCAAAGTTTAAGTGGGAAAAATGCATGGTTGCCAAATCTCACGGGCCGCTACTGTTTCCCATAGCTCCTTCATAATATTAAACACGGGCGTAGCCGCTTTTCGATAACTAACTTCAGCCGTTGCTGGAGAAATCGCGGAGTAAACATTTTTTTTTTTGAACACCCTGTTTCGCCTAAAAGGGCGCCCTGGTAAAAATGCTCCATGTAATCTGTTCCAATTTTCCATGTGAATTCACTGTGATTTCCATGTGGATTCACACGGAAATCAATGCAATTTCCACACGTCACATGGAAAATTGGAACAGAGCCTATGAAACATGTTTACCTGGGCGATCAATTTGAAAAAAAGGGTTTCAATACACCGATACAGGATGATAAATTTATACTAACTTAGATTATATAGGGGTGCTTACAACGACACAAGTTCACTAAAGCTTGTATTTACGACGTAAAATAGAGTACTCGTGCTAGAGAGGTAGGTAGTGATAAGACTTCTAGACAGCAGTTACACGGAGAGAATCGCCGGAGAGCATAGACACCATTGAAAATAAAGGAGAGGATCTTCTCCTGTGAGTATCGGTTCTACTTGTGGACCCTCTCACTCTTCCTGAAAACACACCCGCCTGTATTTAATTATCGATAGGCAACTTGTCGTCGTTTCTGATGCTGATCGACAAGCCACCTATAGACACAGAGCTGCCGATTTGCGTAGATTAAATGACATTTTGAAATTCACCGAAGATTCCACCGGTTGAGAAAAGATTACATAGTTCAGTTCAATGTATGACTGTAATGCACGAAAATACTCTGATCTGTAATCTTTTCTCAATCGGCGGAAACGCCGTTAATTAATTAAAATATACCGGTTGAGAAAAGATAAAAGACGCTAGTATTTTCGTGCATTACAGTCATACACTGAACTAAACTCTGTAATCTTTTCTCAACCGGTGGAATCTTCGGTGAATTTCAAAATGCCATTAAATCTACGCAAACCGGCAGCTCTGTATAGACAAGAGACAGGGAAGCTTTCGTTTATTCGTTTATTGTCAGAGACTTTAAAGACCCATGCTCTAAGCACTCAGATTCCCACATCTCAACATTTCCAGAAAGAAAAACAGGAAATATATAGGTACTGAGGTGAAATAAAGAACGCACGCCTTTTTAGGTCTTCGTGTTGGATCAGCGTGTAGCGCTGTATTGCACAGTTTGCACCTCGATCGATCAGTATGCAAGAAGCACGGGCGAGCATGGTGTGCTATTCGGCGAATCCGTGTTTAAAACAACAGCCATGACGTCAGTGGCGTGCTAATTGTAAGAGATAGGTTAGTCATCCAACTTGCTTTCCTTCTTCTCGTCGTCCATTAAAAGTTCCTTCAATTTCCTAGGTAGGCAAATTGATTACTGCCGATGTCATCCTTTTTCTCATCGTTTCTAAAAAAAAGCTCCTTCAATTTCCAGGGTAGGCAAATTGCCAATGCTTATCCTTCTACTTCTCGCTCTTTAAAAGCTCCTTCAATTTCCAGGGTAGGCAAATTAATTTCTGCCAAGTAGGAATAGTTAGCTATACAACGTTTTATGTGGCTGATTAGACTATTGATAAGCTTTTGTCTCTTGTGTATGATGAAACTATAAAAGAGTGAACATTTTTCCAAAGTGCTACCTGTTAATTTCTGATTTTTCGTGATTTAGCATGATTTTCCGCCTACAATTTCTCTTCGACATCGCAGGGCAACGTACGTAATTTGAGACGCTCATTTCAAAAAAGCGACTAGTTTTCATTAAACTAGCCTAGATTTTACGTAAATTCCATTTTTCGTATTTTTCGTGAAAAATTCGAAATTATGGAAAAAATCATGAATTTTGAGTAAAAACTAATTGTAAGACCGAATTTGAAATCGCAGTGGGTCAAAACACGTTTAGGACGATTCGCGCGGAGGAGAGGAAAAGGTATCTCATTATGAGAACACTTGGTTTTGCGTTCATGACGGCCGGACACATTATGTCGTTAAAGCATAACAATTGTATATAAGTCAAAAGAAGACAAGTGTCATTTTAAAGATTTTGAGTAAATACATTTCAGACTATACCATAATTGTAATAAGTGCGAAATTATAAGGGGCGATAGCCCCAGATCAAGTCTTAATACAGAATAAGAGTGGGCTTTCGGGGTTAATATTTCTTAAAATATTATTAAAATTATTCAAAATTCCATGGAATTCAGACGGTTGTTCTCTCATGCGAAACAACGCACCAGAAAACGCCGAGTACATGTTCGAACATATGTTTCGGCATTCTCAAAGGAATTTTCCGCAATAATAGGATCCTGTAGATTAATTAATCCTGCATTAATATTTGCCAGATATAAATTTTCTCAGTACGCATACCTTGGATAGCTCAGTTTAGCAAGAGCGTCAAAAGAAAACCGTGAAAAAAAAATTACATAATGAATTCAATCGTATAAACTAAAACCTTCTCGATCTAAACACTTATTGTACAAGATTACGTAAGGTAAAGTGCTTCAGCTCACACTTGAACACAAAATAACTACGATCAAACTTCGGTCAAATTAATTAGTGTTTTATAAACTCCCTATTTTACCTCTCGGTCCGAAATGCCGTTAATTCTTTTAATATATTATCTACCTAGAAAAATACTTTGAAACAAATTACCGAGTCGCGACATGGTCGTGTCGAAGTGCCCGCTCTTCTACCGAAAGGGATCCTAGAATGAATCTGTACGAAATGTTGGCGAGGAGTGTGACCTTGAACGATCTTGACCATCGCGAGAGAGCGCTCGCGTGCATGAGGAGGAAGTTTTGTCCGCGGTTGTCCTGGTCTGGGTCTCGCGCGCAGGAAGACATCTAGGCAGTATCTTTACAGCACATGCACGATTGCACGAGCCGATGGTAAATCAACTGATTTTAAAACATTATGTTCTACTCTCAGGAACTTAGAACTGAAAAAAATAAGCGATAGCCATAATACTGCATTCTAGCAGAGTAGGGCAAATATGAGTGTAATCGGTTACACGATTACTAGGTAATCGCGGTAATCGTCCAACTTTTGGATGGCAATTAAATGTATTTTTCATTGATAAATAGTAAACTTTAGGGTCTTTTCGATTAGATTTGATTCTTCTGCAACTAAAATGATAGATAAAAAATCTTGTAAAAAATCAGCCCTGATAACCATAAAATCATCTTCCGAAAAAAACGAAGATTACGATTACTCGGTAATCGTGTAATAATCGATTACAGCCCCATTTGCCCAGCTCTGGATTCTAGTAATAGGTATTACCAGAAACGCACGGCAATATGTGAACGACAGAAAGTCTAGTAAGTACTTTAACCAGAAGAGTCTGGAGTTATACCAGAACTATCAACATAGAACTAACATAGAACTAGAATTTCCTAACAATTTTCAAGAGCCGTATGGTACAAACACTAGAATTATGGTAATTGTACAATCTCTAACGAGGGTTCACATCTTGTCATGCTTCAGGTAATATTTTTTTTTTCAGTGCGTAATAATATTCTACTTTCAGGAGCTTTGCGAGTGAAAGAAAAAGTAGATTTGCGCTTCGTTGGCAGTTCGCAAAAATGTGTCATTCGACCTCGTTCCAGCCCAAAACACAAAAATCTGGAACGTATTTGAACATCCTTTGCAAAATGCGATCAAACTAGCGGGAAATAACGCGGGCAAATAAGTATTTCCCTTATCTTATTTTTGAGCACTTCCCGATTGGTGAAGAAAACAAATGTAAATCAAATAGGAGATTGAATCAAATCTGGAAGCGATTACAATAAGCATGACAATAAGTGAACTTATGTAAGGGATAGTATAATTATCAGAATTCTAGTGGTTGCACCATAGTCGTTGGTTTTTTTTTTTTTTTTTTTAAGGAAATTCTAGTTCTAAAACTATATTCTGGTATTAACGCCAGCATTTTCTGGTCAACGTACTAGACTTTCTGTCGTTCACATATCGTTGTGCTTCTGGTAATAGGAGTTAGGACTAGAATCTGGCACTACAACTATAGCTTTTTTTTCAGGGTAGATTGCCCTCACGGATCGAAACTTACTGATTAAAGTAATTCCGGACTAATCTGTTACAGAACCTTGAATTTCGCGGGCTCAAATTTAGTTTACCGGGTCCGATGCAAACTTTCACTACAGCGCGCGTTATGAAAGGTCAGCAGATTCCACGTAAAATCATTCGAAAATAACGTTCAGAGCATCAGAAAGTTCCAAAATCCAAAGACTTAAAAACTCGCAACAAATGCATTTATCAAAATTACAAGATGTCGGTTGAATGAAGGCGGGTCAGACCGTTCTGACCCTCAGCCCATGGGGGGCCCCCCTCTAATTGCAGCTTCCTCTATGATAAATTACTTTTCGTAGCAAAGTAAACTGCAATGGGTCTGTTGCGTACTTTTGCTACATCAATATAACTAATGGGTCTGTTGCATACTTTTGCTGCAACAAAATAGAACCTAGATTCTTATGTAAAATTCGGCGAAAATAACGATGCGCTCATTAAAAACGTTCAAAATCCAATCATTAACTCAGGAAATCACTTCAATTTCAAACAGCCCGTGCTACACTAGACACTATTTGCACCGGTATACTACTACCTAGACGGAACCACCGTGCATAAGTGAACAACGTCGTAACTACAAAATGATGGAATTCCTTTCTAAATACATGAACTATTGGCTGCATTAGCTGTCTGGTATTTTCGGTTTATCAAAGATTACAAAATATTATAAGAAATGTACGCATCTAAACGAAACATTCCAATGTTTGTAAGTTCTGTTCATGTTTACATAAACGAGATGGTTCCATCTATGTAGTTATAAGTCGGTGATAAAGTGTCTAGTGTAGCGCGGGTTGTTTGAAATAGAAGGTATTTTCTGAGTTTATGAGTGGATTTTGAAAGTTTTTAATGTGCGCATCGTTCTTTTCGCCGAATTTTAGATTAGAATCAATGTGTCATATTGCTGTAGCAAAAGTACGCAACAGACCCATTGTTTCTAACGTCAAATTCGGCTAAAATAACGATGCGCACATTAAAAACTTTCAAAATCCACTCATTAACTCAGAAAATACCTTCCATTTCAAACAACCCGCGCTACACTAGACACTATATATCAACGACTTATAACTACACAGATGGTGGAACCATCTCGTTTATGTAAACATCAACAGAACTTACAAACATTGGAATGTTTCGTTTAGATGCCTACATTTCTTATATATTATTTTGTAATCTTTGATAAACCAAAAAGACCAGACAGCAAATGCAGCTTATATTTCAATTATTAAAAAAAAGAAATTCCATCATTATGTAGTTACGATGTTGTTTACTTATGAACGGTGGTTCCGTCTATGTAGTATAGTATATTGGTGTAAATAGTGTCTAGTGCAGCGCGGGCTGTTTGAAATTGAAGTGATTTCCTGAGTTATTGAGCGGATTTTGAACGTTATTAATGTTTGCATCGTTATTTCCGCCGTAATTTTACATAAGAATCAAGGTTCTATATTGTTGTAGCAAAAGTACGCAACAGACCCATTAAATAAGAGTTTCCCATTGTAACCAGCTCCTTCAACCACCATATTTGAACTTTGTTAAACGTATAAGGTAAGTGACCCAAAGGTGGCCATACCTATGCTTGGGGCCAATATGCACGTATGAGTCATGAGAGATAAAAAAAAAATAAATATGTCAATTTACTATTCAGACAGTTGGCTATCATATGTTAATTTCATTTTTTTTAAAGTTGCTTGTTTTTGAGGTTTTTTTTTAGTTTGAAAAAAAGTAGAGTTTTGACATTGCGCAAAACATGCACCTAAGGTGGCCACCCCCAGTAGCGCACCGAGAGTTTCTTCATCTCTCTCTTTTCTCCATTAAGAAACGTATGTTAGACAAGAATGGACAAGGGGATAAAACCCCCTCCTTCTGTCCTTTTCCTACTCATACATTCAAATGGGAAATGAGAGAGATGGAAGATATCCTGGTTGCGCCAGTGGCCACCCCTAATATGTTTGATGAACCTAAAGGTGGACACCCCCTTTTAAATTTCATTAATAAGTTCTCAAATGCTATTTTATTGTTCAAAAACGGAATCTAGACCCTAGTTATACCAGAAATTATAATGATTATGATGAATTGAAAGTCAAAGGTGGAATCAATTTAAGGGCTTAGCTTTTACGATTGTTTACCTCCGTGAAAATTAGCTGAAGACCTACGAAAATGGACGTTTCACTGTTCCGCGCCGACTGAATCGCCCGATGCTCTTGATTTTTGGAGTGGGGGAAGTGATAGCATCCTGCTACTCAGCACTAACGCCATATATCGTCAATTCGTGTAATTAACTGAAATAAGCTGGGGTGGGCCACCTTAAGAGCCGGGCCACCTTTGGGTCACCTACCTTAAGTTGAGTTTGAGAGTGGATTTCGGAACTTTCTGATGCTCTAAAGCTAAACGTTATTTTCGAGTGATTTTACATAGGAACTGACCTTCCATAAACGGAGAAGTAAAAGTTTGCAACAAATCCATTTCCTTACTTGTTGAGGCCGATTTATCTTGTTCAAAACAAGGTAAAATATGAACAACGAAGGAGCAGAAATAACAAAAACAACAAACGTATAAAAAGTTAAATGACGTGTGTTCCATTTCCATACTCTCATCAAAATTTTCATCAATTAATTGAAGCCGTCTCTGGCAATAGGCCTCATAAAACGATGGGTGTGCTCTTCCCGAGGATTGTGCATTGTGAGCCAATAGAGATTTTCAGCCGAAGAGCACACCTCTTGTTTCACGGGCCCTTCTTCCGGTCCGGAGACGGCGTCAATTATCTTCCGTATCCTGCGCTTTTATTTTATTGGGTTAATTTAAATGGGACCGCGAGTAACATCGTAAAAAAAAAAAAAAAAAAAAAAAAAAAAAGTTCTCATTCACAAATCTTACTCTTCGGCGGGAAACAATTGACAGAAAATCCAGGAAGTAAATATTGCAATTAAATCGAACTCTTCATAGCCGTAGCCAGGATATTGTCTTTCTCTCTCTTAGCCCATTTAAACTCATGTGTTAGAAAAGGACAGAACCAGGGGCTGAAGTCACGTGACAGCCCCTATATCCATCCTTTTCCAACACATGCGTTCAAATGGGCAAAAAGAGAGAAAGACAATATCTGGCTACGGCCATGGAACTCTTCATCCCGCCTCTTTTATTCATCTTTCATGTAGCGTACTTTTTTAAATGCTCTATGTCCAGGTCTACCCGCCGCACAGTGGATCAAATTAATGGGACGAGTCGGACATGGAATTTATGATTAAAAATGTAAAATTTGAATGTTTTTACCATCATTAAACAAACTATGTAGGGTCATTCTACAGTAAAGCGGACATGATATTAAAAAATTAATGTTTAAAAATTAGTGCCTGGTAGTCTCGTTTTGCATTAAAATGCAACCAGAGACGAAAATATTATCTATACCTACGTGTTGATGTTACAGCAGGTTTGATGTGTATTTTCAATGAAGAAATCACACGCGTCCCACCCGTTACAAAACCTAGCTGGCCCACTCATTGCGCTACTTTTTAATTTTTTTTAGAGAAAAATAATTTAGTAAATGACAAAAACACTTTATGTAGGATCAAAGCTTATACCCTCACTTTTAACATATATATTTTCCAAATTTTTATCTCTTCAATACTCACTCAACTTTTACTGAAGTGATTCAAAAACCTTGTCCATTTTCTGTCCCACCCGTTACACCCTTATCTTGCTCTTTTCTCAGCTTTGGATAGACTTTTTTTAAATTTTGAAAATCCTATCACTATCTAGAAGTTAAGACCTTTCTGTTGGTGGGATAGTTTTTTTTCATTTAAATGATTAAAAAGTTGAAAAAAATTACTTCAAAGTCGTCTGAATGTCCCACCCGTTACAAAATAATGACCCTGTAGGAAATTTTACAATAAAACTATTGAAACCCTTTTCAAACCTTTAAGTTCAGAGGGCCGATCATTTACTTCATCGTTAAACCGATCGATAAGACTGTCAATGAGAGATTCTATTGGTCGAATATTGTAAAACTTGGTTGTTGCTATGGTAACCATCGTTAAGAGTCTCGTTTTATAAAGGCTATTCATGAGTAACCTTTAAAAAACGGACACAATAACGATGGTTACCATAGCAACAGCCAAGTTTTACAATTTTCGACCAATAGAATCACTCATTGACAGTCTTATCGATCGGTTTAACGATGAAGTAAATGATCGGCCCTCAGTATTAACAAAGATATAGTCATTTAAAGTTGCGATACTATGTCCGTCCTCTCCCATTGATTTGAAACCAGTGGCGTCGCGTGATGTATTCTATCCATTTAAACTCATGTAAAAGGTCGAATTCAGGGGGTTCACAGTGCACACGGAAAATTCGATATATTTAATGAGTTTAAATGGAGCAGTTGCATTGTTGCCAGATGGCATGCGACGCCACTGTTTGAAACCCATTGTGCGTCAGCCGCAAGTTTCCGGAAACCTAACATACAGCGCGGTCAATGTTTTTACCAGAATGAAAATGTTGTAAATCCGAGATAGGCATCACGCATTACGTCACTGCACTCGTGTCATCGGATCACGCACCAGAGTATAGGCGCACGAAGGGAAGTCTGCGGCAAGGTTATAGATTAAAGAGGTAATGCTCATCTGACTTCGCGCCACAAATTCAGTGGCGCGCAGTTCAAAATCACTGCAGGCAAGATGGCCGACAAAAGCAGAAAACGCACACTCTTTGCAGAAAACATTAGTGCTGGTTATGCGAGCATTTCAATCCGGATTGAACTCAATCCGACTCGATCCGTTCCTCGTGTTTATGCGGAGGATTGAACCCGAGTTGAAATTGAACTCAATCCACGTGATTCGATCCTCGTTTATGCGCGCTGTTCGTAAGATGGGATCCAGTTTGTTTGTTGACATTTTTCAAATGAAATGAAATTAGGTTATATTTCTAAATGGTATTGTTTCTTAGATATGTCCTATCTTCTCATTAGGTTTGGTTTCAAAGCGGATAATTTGTTGAGTTTCGGAAGGCAAATCTATCTAAAAATTATTATTATTCTCTGAGTTTAGTAATTAATTTTATTGTTTCTCAATCAATAAATAGTTGTGCCTGGCAGGCGTATCATTTTAGAGGTCCATTTTTGTTGGTTGCTCAAAAGTTAGATTTTCTTCTGTGAGTCTCTGCTTCACCTCCCCTTTATTAGCCATTCTTCAGACCTCAAATCACAACCTTGATTTACGAATAATATTAAAACGATTAACGGTGCTCGCTGGGGCCCAATGTGGACCCCAGGTTAAGGACCTTTCAATGAGCTCGGTTTCTTTTGCTTCAATTTAGTCATCAGCTTTCACTGTTATGAAGGATCATTACCTAACTGTATCTTTTGTCTGATTCAGCCTCTTTCATTTTGTCTCACCAATATGTGTAGGGTTGGTGATTTTGATTCGATAACGTTCGTCTACGCCAATGCTAAAAACTCAACACACATTTCTTCCATTCCGAGGAAATTTGGAGTGCCTTCTATGCATTCACATCGGCCCATCATGATGAAATGCGTCAATCACAGATATTTTTGTCACGCCATACTGGACAGTCAATAGAGGTCATTTCATGAGAGTTGGCAGATGAACGAACAGTGTATTTACCGTGCAATAGGGGAGCTAGTGTTTCTGCCCACTGACTTCAATGCGCAGACACTCGAATGAACGTAAAACACAGGAAGCTGAAAGAGCTATCATCTGCCGTCTATCATGAATCGAGCTCAACCAGGGTTCTTCAAAATTGAGTGTACTTACATTCTCCGTGAACTGGTGTTTAATGCAACGATAGCTTTGCGTGCAGGTCGTCGGGGTGTTGAATCGCTAATATCTCGTAAAACTATTGAGGGTAGGGGAAGACTGTCAGCATAGCCACAGAATACAAATCTATCTGATCTGCCAAATTTCTGGTTACAATGCACAGACCATTGTTTCAAAATTATTCTTTCATTTCAGTTAATGTAGAACACTTACAGGAGGAGTGCCTGAGCCCTGTCGCTTCATAGTTGATCAACTTTTTAGGATCGATAGTTCATAAGAATCTATACGTCACACGTGCTACGTAGGTTTCATGAAGGGGCCTCAGAATCAGAGGAAAAAAATTTGACTCTAAATTGGTCATTGAAGGAAATTACACAGTTCCAAGAATCGGTAGCGAAGCAGGATTAGAACCTACATTCTCAGGGTCGAAGGGCAACACCGCTAACCCTTCAGCTGTTGATCGGTATTAGAAGATGGCCAGTAGCAACTATTGAATCTTATGTGCTTCGGCATTTTTCTTTTTTTACGGCTCATTCACAAAAACGACAAATCCTGTGTCTAATAGATCCTTACTATTGACCCTAAAAATTTGATCGACTTTCAAGGGTACAGTATCGAGCATTCCTTGGTTGTCGGTAGTAGGCTCTATCGGAGGCAAGAAGGAATCGAACACATTGAAGGTTATACACAAAAAAAGGGGAGAAAAGGGGTAGAAGAATGAACCTAAGAACGTTGAACCTAATCTTCAAATTTGATCATGAGGTCAACTTCTTTCGAACAAATAAAGCGTCATGTTTGTACTTGTGCTGTAGAAATTTTTCCCAAGAGACTCTAGTGGATCCATGAATTTGTCCTTCTCTCTTGGTGATAGGTGAAAATGTCCAATCATAATTGTCCAATACAAAAATGTCCAAGCGTAAAAAATGTCCAATGTACATTAATGTCTGATTGAAATATTTCCAATCGCCCAACGAACATAATAAACCTATATTTTTTTTTTTTTTAGAAAATGTCCAATTATAAAACCCTTTAAAGCATACTATGACAAAAATTTCCAAATACACCCATGATATCTAACGTAAATTAGGTCCAGGGCCCAATAAATGTTCGGGACAGACAGACGGTCCTTGTTCTTCAACGGTAGATGGGTTCCTAACAGAGCAGAGGCAAGGATTCGCTACTTGAGGTCGAGAACAAGTGCCGTTTGTACCATAAATTTATTGGGCCCTGGTTTTTTCTGCTTTTGTCTCGTCTTCTTTGTTAATGAACAGAAATTTCAAATTGGGAATAGGTACCTGTACCTACTTGTTCTAAGTATACAATCCACACCTAATTTTCTGGTTCACATTCGCCTCCTACTTGGGGCGCTTTCAAATGATTCGCGATATAGCTCTTAGATACGTTGACGTTGGGATATCGTCGTTTTGGCGGTATTCTTCGTTATGACTCACAATGTCCTCTACTCTCTATTCATTTTGCAAGCTTGCCCTTCATTTGTTGTTTTAAATTTCTGTGTCTTGCTTCGCCAGCTGGAGGCAAAAAATTTCATCATCACGTTGCGCTGCCCGTATATGTGTAATTCAAAAATTTCCAAAAACTAAGATGATGAGTGACGTGTGTTTTTGAAATTTGGAATGAAAGCTTTCTACCACATTGCTCGTACGATTGATGCCAGCTAGAGTGAGATCATAGACACTCCAAAGTGTAGGAGCAAATCTTGGAGGAATCGCAGGAGCAAATCTCCATGTACCCCTACGCCGGACAAACATAGGACTTTTTTTTACATTTGGACATTTACGTACGTGCGACTTTTTGTACGCTTGGACATTTTTGTATTGGACAATTATGATTGGACATTTTCACCTATCACCTCTCTCTCACCGCCCATTTGAACGCATTCGTCAGGTAAAGGCAGATTTGTTTTGATATGAGTTGTGCCCCTTTTGTCTCTATCCTCCTCTAACTCATGAGTTTAAGTAGGAGAAGGGAGAAGGAAAAATTTCTAGATCCGCCAGTGATCTTACCAGGACAAGGGCAAAAGTTGCAGAGGATGAGATTTATACTTACCTCTGACGGCAAAAAGATTAGAAGATAAGAGATGATTATCTTTAGTCTTGAGCCCTAATATTGAAGATGATTAAAAATCATTCAATAGTTAGTGGATCAAAACTAATGTGTCGCAGTGTAACAACAACAGGTAATCCTTGGTGTGCGAAGGCTGATAATAGTTGTTCTTGAACTACCACCAAACGTTAGATAGGATAAATGCCAGATGCGAAAGTGGCTCTTGACATTCAGCGCATGCCGAGAATCTAGATAGTAGACTTGCACTCGCAGAGACATTATTCGACGAGTGACGAACGTTCGCCACTCGGCTCGGGACTCTGCAAACTCCGAATAGTGTGGAGCCGTCTTTAGCTGGTCAGCAAACACTGATGATAACTGTCGGAGCTGTGAGCGACAGTAGAGCTCATTTCATGAAAGATGGTTAGTGTCAGCTCAATTTGCTTACTTTGCAGTGGAAAAGTCTAAGTTTCTGAGCACTGCCATGAATGAGATGCTAAGTGCAAACGCACCTGCGGTGTAGATTATAACCAAGGCGTAATCTGTCATCTTTCAAGAAACCTGCTCTCCTGTTGCATAATCACATGGACCGTAACAGTAGGGCCCAGTCACAGTTAAATACTCAAAATGATGTCCAGACTGAGCATAATGAAATCTTACAATTAACGCTATGAGGTCTCAGATAAGTAATGAATCAATCGAGCGGACGATCAATGATGCACAGCAGTCTCTACCCATCATGTTTACTTAGCTTACTGCAGCTCTGAGCAAAAGTAGATCGTAAATGCTGAAGTGTACTTGAATATCATGTCAAAATGCATACTTTAAACCCTCAAATTACATCTGTAGTGGGAGTTAACACCAAAACTGAGAGGTTGCTTACTAAACTTGCAGCCAGAATCACTTATCAAAGTCATGTAAAATTCTAATCGGAGAAGAGGTCACATATACAGACCGAACTTAGAGTGAACGAGAGCTCGCCAGGAAAAAATTATGGCAAAAAGGAGTCACATTCTGACAGCAAACTTACAAATTTACGCATTTAAAATTAAATCGGCTGCAAGAAAACGTACTTCCGACACACGTAATTTTAAACGGAACGAGTAGGTAATTGCTGATGGCTTCCAAATAAATTAAGACCTAATTCACATAATTATAATTATTAATTATATATAATTATTATAATTATAATTTCTTCACATAATTATAACACCGGGTACAGTAAATTCTAAACGCAAAAATTAGCTAGAAGTGAAAAACCGAACAAAAGTTGACAAATTAGTGGTAGAAAGAAGGAACACATGATGAGAAAATGGCGCGGATTTGTTTACGAACAGCGATTTGAATCCAATCCAACCCAATCCAATCCCAAAGAATCGTTTATACAAGTTTTCCAATCCGGATTCCTCGGTCCGATCCCGTAGTTTAGCGGGATCGAGTCGAACATGGATCGAGTTGAATCCGCAGCGTTTATGCGACCCGATCCAGTCCGGTCCGATCCCTCGATCCTAGTTCAATCCGGATTGAAATGCTCGCATAACCAGCACTATTGGGTTGTTTTCTGCCAAAGACATTATATCATATAGACGGAGTGCATAACAAGATCCTTGAGGCAAACTTGCGATACTTCGCATGTTCACCAAAAATGATCACCAGTCATCAGCCTGCTCAACGGTTGCATCAAAACTTAAATTGGTAATCTTTTTTAGGTAAAATCTTTGGCAAAACTGGTGACAAACAAACCGACGCCATTTTGAGAGTGAATGAAAGCTGCGCACAATTTCAAATTTTGTGAGTTATTTGAAGCTTTTTTTGATCTTATATCATACTGTTGCCAACATGATGGTCATTAAATAGTGTTTTATCCATCTTCGATCTCGATTTTTATAAAGTAGTAAGTTTGGATTCAGAGGTTATGTTCGTTTGTTTGTCACCAGTTGAAGGTTCCTCCCCCAATTTCGAAAGTGGACTCGCCCGTCTGCCTACTGTAGTGTACAGTAAGTTTGCCTCACTCAGCTCAATGTTACGGTATAGGATTCACTCCGTCTATATGATATAATGTCTTTGTTTTCTGCTTTTCTGCAGAGGGCAGTCCAATGTTTTCAGCAAAGAGTGTACGTTTTCTGCTTTAGTCGGCCATCTTGCCTGCAGTGATTTTGAACTGCGCGCCGCTGAATTTGTGGCGCCAAGTCAGATAAGCAAAGAGCATACCTCTTTAATCTATCACCTTGAGTCTACGGATTGTTCAATGTTCGAGCTAAGATTAGTCTTCCAATAGTGTTTAACCAATGAGCTATGGCCATAGCCGTAGCCAGCGGGCCGATCCTTGAAATTCACGACTTTTGGGTAGACTGGATAAGAATGGAAAACGGTGATTGGTGGAGACGAGTCACGTGGTTGCCCAGTCTAATCAAAATACGGGATGGATTAGATAAGTTATCGGGTACTCCAAGACTGTCCGATAAATTATCTAATCCATTCCGTATTTTGATTAGACTGGGCAACCACGTGACTCGTCTCCACCAATCACCGTTTTCCATTCTTATCCAGTCTACCCAAAAGTCGTGAATTTCAAGGATCGGCCCGCTGGATATTGTCTTTCTCTCTCTTTGCCCATTTGAACGCATGTGTTAGAAAAGGATGGATATAGGGGCTGTCACGTGACTTCAGCCCCTCTTTCTATCCTTTTCTAACACATGCGTTCAAATGGGCTAAGAGAGAGAGATAGACAGTATCCTGGCTACGGCTATGGCAATAGCAGCCATGATGGGAATCTCTTATGGACTTTTTTCACACAGGCTCGGTTTGTTTGCCTCATATTTTTTAACCTTTAAATTTTTTAAATAAAATGGGGCTGTTTCCCTTTTTTGCTATAAGCGATTTAATAGTCGATTCTGGTGTAAAACCCTCCAAAAATAACGATGGCAGCACTAGAAACTTCCGGAATCCACTCCTAAACTCAATAAACGCTTTTAGTTGCGCGGGCGTAATGGTGGCTGAGGGTAGTAACAATGGGAGATTCCCATCTAACAATATTGTAACTCCATCAAGAAGTCACCAATCAGAGACGACTTTCATTTGACACCGGTGTCACTAGGTGATGCGGTACCATTCATCGGATATGGATCATCACTCTGATGACTAATTACTCTGTGAATCATCCTTGCCAGCATAGAAAGAGTGACGAAATTAAGATAGGAATCTCCCATTGTTACTGCCCTCGGCCACCATTACGCCCTCGTAAATAAAAGCGTTTACTGAGTTTAAGAGACGATTTCGGAAGTTTCAGTGCTGTCATTGTTATTTTTCGAGGTTTTTACATCAAAATCGACTATTAAATCGCTTATAGCAAAAGTGTGCAACAGTCCGATTGTGACAAATACATTCGAAATTGGTTACACACGAAAGTGGAAGTGTTTTAAAAGGGCTATGTGGACACAGAAATCGATGTAACTGTTTCTTCTGGAAGGATTATTTCTGAGGGCATTATTTACGATGAAGAAACTGACACATAATGGAAACAAGCTGTATTTTCTCATCTGTATATAAATGCATGAAAATTCTGTGTCCAGATAGCCACTCTTGAACACTTGCACATTCGTTTAAAACAAATTTCCACTAGATTAATTACAACTTTTGATTTAATGGTAATAAAAAAGTGAGGCGAAAAAACCAGCTTCAGATCGCCCATGCTGACACACTAAAGCTCGTTGTGTTAAACAAAAAACAAAAAAGTAGTAGTAGTAGTAGTAGTAAAGTCCAGCCACCCAAACACGTGGTTTGTTATGCTGATATTTCACAGCGAACGACTGGACTGCATAAAAAAAGAAGGGGTAGGAAAGACAATCAAAGTATTCTCAAAACAAAGGATAGGAAAGAGGAGAGTAACGGCGACCTGCCAGGGACTCTCAAGTTTGGAAAGGAAATACCTAGAGCACTCAAGGAGGTAAAGTGCTCTAAATATATTTAGTTTTTTTTTCCCCCTCTCAAACGAAATATTTCTCAACTCTCTATTTCTCTCTATTTTGTTTCATTTCTTGTATAATTTTTTTTTTTTTTTTTTTTTTTTTTTTTTTTTTTTTTTTTTTTTTTTTTTTTTAATATTTAACCCTTAACTGCAGATGAGCCCAGATCTGGAACAATTACTTTGAAGCCTTATATAAAAGTAGGGGACTTGAGTTGTACTGTCGCTGCATGGTGGGTCACATGTGGAACAGATACTAAACCAGTAAGAATTGTCGATTTTGTCCTAGAGCGCGCAGCACAGGATAGAGAACGTGCAGAGTGGTTGAAAATAGCTTACTGAAAATCTGATAGAGATTTTCCGATTTTCATTGTTATGTTTGGGAGTTACGCAGGGGTACCATATACAAAAAAAAACAACTATTGAAACTTACTAACTTATTTTTTACTACTTTAATTTTTTTTTTTTTTTTTTTAGCCTGAAAACTTTATTTTCAGTTGCATGGATACCTAAATGCGGGTATGGCCATATTTGGAACAATTAATATTCAGGCTCTTTACCATTGAAATATAATGGAAAGAATTTTTTTCACTATTTTTCCCTGTCTCAAGGATCAAAATTGTACTGAAAAAAATTATTTTATTGAAAAAAAAAATCATACAGTAAAGGGTTAAAAAAGGGGTATAACCCTGGCAACTCTACAAAAAAAAAAAAAAAAAAAAAAAAAAAACAAGCAGCCAGCAGATTTTGTATCGCAGTCTAGCGATACAAAGATAACATGCAGTCAATCAGTGTAAGCTGCTTTGACTGCGTTGTTATTCTTGTAATACCGCTTTTCATTAAGTTTCATAGCATATAGGGTGTCAATTAAAAAAGGAGCTAGGCCAAATATCTCGAGAACGGCTCCGGATTTTGAAAAACATTGAAACACGTGTTCAAATGCTTGAGGGGACATCTTTATAGGGGGGTTCCGATTTCGGGGCCATCTCCAGGGGGCCCGCAGGGCGGATACCACGTCCCTAAATTCAATACTTCAAACAGGGACCCCCATATTTTATTTATTAATCGAAAAGAGGGTGAAATTATCAGACTTTTGGTGCGAATCGAAGTTCAATATCGGTTTTCGTTTTTGATACATCGAAGGTCAAAGTTCGATTTGGACTAATTTTCAAAAAATCATTATTCCTCTTTGAAGAGTCGGAATTTAAAAACCAAGGACACAAAATACTCTAATAAGTAAGCCCTTTTCAGAAAAAAATTTAATTATGACAAACATTTGGTCAAATTTTGGTTTTGAAGCTCCCAAAACTTTTAGACGTTTTTGGCCCCCAAGGAGGGCCATCTGAAAAATTCCGAGGTACAACCCCTATTGATTGATACATAAATAAAAAAGGCGTAACAAACTGAGCATTTCGGTGCAAACCGGAGTTCGATATCGTTTTTCACAATCGAGATATCGCAATCTGTAAATTGACATTCGATATCTCAAATGTAAAAACGATATCCACCCCCGGTTTGCGCCGAAATGCTCAGTTTGTTACGTCTTTTCGATTGATGTATCACTCAATAGGGGTCGTAATTCGGAATTTTTCAGATGGCCCTCCTTGGGGCCCAAAAACGTCTAAAAGTTTTTTGAGCTTCAAAACCAAAAGGACATTACCCAAAATCGGCCTTTTTACCCCTGAGAGCGAAATGTGAAATAATTTCAGGGGTGATAGAGGATTAAATCAGCGTTCCGAATCTGGCCTATTTTTTGATTTTGGACGAAGGGAAAGGGGGGGAGGGGGGTCCAAAGTTAGACCCTTCAAATGCCCATAACTTTTGAACGAATAAAGGTATGAGAATGTACTTTGCGCAAAAAGATAGATCTTTTGAAGACCTTTTGATTGATGTGTACGATATTTGCCTTATTTTAATTTTTAATCGATTTATCGAAGTTTTTCTGATTTTTTTGAAATCGGGTTTTCCGTTTTTTTAATCGTGGAAGTTTGGCAACGCACGAATCATCACAAATAATTTCCAGGATAAAAGGAGACGCAATTTGCTAAAAAATGGTTCAAACCGCATGTTAAGGAAATGCTTTGAAGCGGAGTTATGAGGGTTCAAAGTTGGCGCTTTCGCGAAAAAGGCCGCCCCAAGGGGCGTACTACAGGTGGTAGAAGTTGGCATTATCTGTTCTTCCCGTCCAAATGACTTGAAATTTGGTACGTTCGGGTATTTTTTAACGCTGAATTCAAATTTTGCATCAGTTTTTCAAAATCAAAAAATCCAAGATGGCTGCCGACCATTTTTTCGGAAATTTGGTCGGCAGCCATCTTGGATTTTTTGATTTTGAAAAACTGATGCAAAATTTGAATTCAGCGTTAAAAAATACCCGAAAGTACCAAAGTTCAAGTCATTTGGACGGGAAGAACAGATAATGCCAACTTCTACCACCTGTAGTACGCCCCTTGGCCCAAGGGCCTTGGGGCGGCCTTTTTCGCGAAAGCGCCAACTTTGAACCCTCATAACTCCGCTTCAAAGCATTTCCTTAACATGCGGTTTAAACCATTTTTTAGCAAATTGCGTCTCCTTTTATCCTGGAAATTATTTGTGATGATTCGTGCGTTGCCAAACTTCCACGATTAAAAAAACGGAAAACCCGATTTCAAAAAAATCAGAAAAACTTCGATAACTCGATTAAAAATTAAAATAAGGCAAATATTGTACACATCAATCAAAAGGTCTTTAAAAGATCTATCTTTTCGCGCAAAGTACATTCTCATATCTTTATTCGTTCAAAAGTTATGGGCATTTGAAGGGTCTAACTTTGGACCCCCTCCCCCCCTTTCCCTTCGTCCAAAATCAAAAAATAGGCCAGATTCGGAACGCTGATTTAATCCTCTATCACCCCTGAAATTATTTCACATTTCGCTCTCAGGGGTAAAAAGGCCGATTTTGGGTAATGTCCTTTGAATAAATGTTTGCTATAATTGAATTTTTTTCTGAAAAGGGCTTGCTTTTCAGAGTATTTTTGTGTCCTTGAGTTGTGAATTCCGACTCTTCAAAGAGGAGTAAGTAATGCTTCTTGAAAATGGGCCCAAATCGAACTTGGACCTTCGATATAATCAAAAACGAAAAACGATGTCGACGTTTAACTTGTACCAAAAGTCTTAAAATTTTACCCTATTTTTGATTATTAAATAAAAAAAATTGGGGCCCCATTGAAGTATTGGATTTAGGGAGGTGGTAGCCTCCTTGGGGACCCCCCAGAGAGAGACCCCAAATCGGCGTCCCCCTAAAAAGATGTCCTGCTCAAAATAATTTAACACGTGTTTCAGCGTTTTTCGGAATCCGAGCCGTTCTCGAGATATTCGGCCTGGCTCCTATTTTAATTGACACCCTGTATACATGGTGATCCAGAGCACCTTTACCAGGCATTTTTCTTGAGAATGGCCGGTTGAAATGTTTTGAAACATGGAAGTCGCATAGGGAATCAACCCTAAATTTTTCATTTATCATATTATCGGTAGCTTCCAATACTTAGCCCTTTGGGGCATTTTTGAAAGGGGAGGCTCAATCACATCTATATTTCAAGTTTTTTTCAAAAAAGCTCTTTTAAAGTTATGAAAAAAGCTGGTGTCCTTGAAGTTCAGGCAATTTCCTACATTTTTGCTCCCATGGACATTTACCAAAAAACCTCACTTTTTTGAGTTATGGCGGATTTTTGGAAAAAATTTGAATTGGCTTTTGTGGCCACCCTGTTGAGAATTCTTCAAATACATAACAGATTCTGATCAAATGGTTGGAACCATTTTGATTGATGTGCCACTAGTTTGGTACCTTAAAGTGAAAAAATTAGGTGTATTTCGTTAAATTAAAATTTTGGGCAGTCTACGTCTCAGACCATGGAATCGATCCGATTCTGCCATTGAAGTCCCAAAATTTTTGATTTGAAAAAATACACCTTATTTTTTCTCCTCAAGGTAACATGTTGCACATCGATCAGAAGGTTTTGATATATTTTTTCAGAATCTGTCAAGATTTGTGAGAAATTCTCAACTGGATAAGCAAAAGGGTTGATTCAAAAATCTTCCAAGTCCCTATAGCTAAAAAAAATCTGGGTGTTTTGGTAAATGTCTATGGGAGCAAAAATGTTGGCAATTGCCTCTGCTATGAGAATATGAACTTTTTTCGTACTTTCAGAAGATGCTTTTTTACAAAAAACTTGATAAAAGTGTGTGAACTTCTCCTAATATGAACGAGGAGCTGATGAGGGCTTTTGAAAATATCAAAAATGAAAAATTTTGTGTCCATTCCGTAACCGATTTTTTTTATTCAAAACATTTCGATCAGCCGTTCTCGAGAAAAATGCCTGGTGGTATGGTTCCTCTCATCTTGAACTCTAGGCCACTGTCTCTTATTTCGTCATTTGTGAGTGTCTATATTGAAAGTTCTCTTTCATTTGGTTTTTCTCTTAAAACTCTGTGCAGTGTGCTGGTTCCTCTTATCTATAGTTATCATCGCTGCATTATGTTCTGTATAATTTCAATGGGTATGCAGAGTTAGTGAGAGTGGTGGAGTGAGAATTTATTTTCTACGTGAAACTTCTGGGAGCAAGTGCTTTTGTTCATTTTCTTTTTTAATTTCTATTAATTTCATGTCACAAATTATTTCACCAAAACTTTCAGCTAAACCTCAAGTAATTGCGGCCAAGATCTAAAATCTTTCCCCCAAACCAGCTCCATTTTACTTCACCTGCCCCAAACACTTCTTCGTGAAAACTTGCTCGTAAAAACTTTTCTTTCAAATATCTTCCTATATTTATTTCCCTACACCCGGTGGACGTGTCGTTCTGATTCAACTTGCAAGTCATGTGATATCAGAGCGACCAAGTCTTAAGTTTCCTCGATTAGGTGGCTTCAGAGCTCCTTCAAATAATTTGATACTTCTCCTGATCACATCTTCTATTTTTCGTATAAAGCGCCTTCAATAATTTGATACTTCTCCTGGTAACAGATCTTCCGTATGAAGCTCCTTAAAAATATTTGATACTTCTCCTGTAAACACTTTCGTCTGAATAGCCGCATAAAACCCAAAAAGACATGGTAGCTCTGATTCAACTTGCAAATCATCTGATATAAGAGCGACCAACCCCTAGTAGCATCAACTCCTATTTTGTTCAAATAAAATGGCAATTTTATTTTGAAATGTTATTGATATTTCAAAGAAATTTTACTTGAATAAATCTCAGATAAATCTTAGTTAGGTTGACATTTTCTTATATTTTATTTGAATAAATGGCAATTTATTTTGAATAAATTGCAATTTTGTTTGAATAAAGTGCAGTTTTAATTAAATAAATTGCAATTTACTCCGTTAAATTGAAATTTTATTTGAATAAAAAAGTAATTTTTTTTCAAACAAACTTGAACTGTACATAGAATTTCGTACTCTTCGTGAGGTGCTTTGCTTCATGAGAACTGTGACTGTTAGTGTAATTTGCCTTAACGTTTAACGTTCAGATCCCAGGTAATCTCGGATAAAGCTTGAACTTGTCTTTAGGTTCCTCTATTTACCATTTTACTGGTGTGAGTATAGTTGGTACAGAAGTGCATCAAAAATCAGAGACTAGGAGAAAATAAAATTCAACCACAAAATCTACACCTGAGGTCACTCCTACCTGCGGTTCAAGTTAATCTGCGCGTTGACTGGTTGTTGAGTTCCGTCGTTGATTGTACTTTGAACTGACTTTAGCAAATTATAATGATGTATTTGAAATTAAAATTTGCAGCAAATCTGATTTCAAAGTTGAACTTCAGTCAGTTTGGACATGAAGAAGCAAAGAAAAGGATGACTGACTCATTCGTGGTTCTGAAGCTTGCACGGACCGAACGGAAGACTTTCATTTCATTGAGAAATTAAGAGTATTCTTCAATAAGAGAGCGTTTATAGTTGAATTGAAAGACTAAAGTACCCACTTAGCAGAAATAAGAAACTACTGTCATCATTATGGCAATAATGGTGCAAGAAATCAATCACAACACTGACTTAGAATTACCAGTATTAGGTTTAAGGTTAGGTACTCCGTAGAACTCTGAAGTGACCAAAATACAGTAATTCACAGACACCTTGTTATGAAAAAAAACCAACCTAACTTTCTTTAAAAGTGAAGACAACACCACGTCGTGCGATGCACGAAACGGGGTACCAATTCATTATAATGTTATGTTCTTTTACCAAGGATATAGGTGTGGACAAGAAGGCTGTAAAACGGTGCCATACTAAAATTTTGCTGTGAGGTTGATCGGAGAGCATCCATCTTGCTCCACTCATCTATTTTGCCCATGTCAATTCGATTCATCCTAGTCAATTGAGCCACTCGAGTGAATGTTAGCATGAGATTCGAGTGAAGTTCAGTCACAACTTGGTAACCACTTATTTATCGACTGCTTCCAAACAAGAGGGGAAAGTTACTTTATCCTACTTAAGAATCTTAGGGGGATATGCCGCTAAAGTAGTCGACAATTTTATCGCAACCGATTGGACCCAAGGATTCATGATTTACTCACAACATTTTAGAAAAGCTGATTTGATTGGTCCAGGTCAAGATTTGTTTCGACTTAGGTTACATCGAGTAGAATTAGACAAATCGAGTTGGCTTTCCCCGATTAGATCTAATGTGTCCAAATTAACACCATCATTTGTACTTGGCTTCTAGGTTTCTCTCTTCAGACTTTGTAAGATTATTGACAAGATTATGACCATTTTCCCTCATGCCCAGAGCCAAAGCCTGGCATCATAAACTGTGCTGTTCAGTGTCGAACACACTTCTTGCACTTTTTCAGTGTAGCTTCAGATAGCTTCATAATGAAGCTTTTTTTCATCCTTGCAAAACTATCCGTTTGCAAGTAAAACATGTCGAATCATCTTCAGCAGTTTCAATGAAAGATGAGTCACTGTAACCATTCTATTGGAGGGGGACCATTTTGAGTATAGGGTTCTGACAAACAATGGTGCCTGTTTCCAAACCGCATCAAAGCGCATTGATAAGCGCTTCATTAGAAACGAGTTGAAACTCTGCGCAAACCAACCACTCTCCCATGCCCTCTGATGCAGTTCAGAAGCGACAGACTGTCTTGTCGGACAGTTGTACTTAGGTAAATAAATACTTAAAAAAGTTGTTACCAAACTCCAACCAAACTCATAGTAAAATTCACTTCACGAGTGGCTCAATCAACTTGGGCAAAAGAGATGAGTCGAGTGAAATGGATGCTCTCCGATCAACCTCAGCCCACTATTTCAGTCGACATCATTTATCATTGAATGAATGCATCACACAACTTGGTGTTGGTGTTGCCATTTAAATAGTTCTGCTCTCCATGACTGTCATGCAAGCATAGGTACAATTGGTCTGAAATGTAAAGGTCCACCCTTTGCTTTTTTTTTCATTTCGGTAACTATACTCTCTAGACCACGCTCATCGGTTAACGAAGTTAACTCCTTCAGATCACTCAACTTGAGGAGATAAAGATGAGTAAATCTGTCTTAGGAAGAGAGAGTTTGCTGAGAGAGGTCAAATTACAAAATTTTTGAATAAATCACCACAAACATACCACTTTCACTCGTCAAAATGCCAAGAAAGGCAATGAGTTACGGCATTACGAGGCAATAACACGCACTGTAGAATCTGGCAAATTAAATGAAAGCTATGAAGAACTTGAGTGTTTCAATTAGTAGAAACTGAAATTAAGGCTTTGATTGACAGAAAACACGCACAGTTCATAAAGAAATTCAGATTTTAAAGTCACTGATAGACTTCGAAAACACGCGAAAATACATTGCGGAGGGAACTTCGGTTTGTTTTCACAACACAAATCTCTAACCTTAAAATTTCCGACGCAAATTACGCATGTTTACCAAAGCCTCCGAACTAGATATAGCTTGTTGGTAATCACAGACAAAATAATGAAACTACCAAATTTATTCATAACGGAGACAAATCCTTATGAAAAACTTGGGGTCAATACTCAGTCAAAACCTAACTCAAACATTATTCGAACATTTCAAACGGCGCACTATGGATCCAAATCGAGTCCTAAGTGGTCAAAAATACAAAGACATGAGATATCACAAGAATTGTCGATCCATCAAATGATATTCTCCGATAAGTATGGGACAAGCCAGGAATAAAAAACGGAGCCAAATAAACCCCTTGAAATCAACTATAGTACCCAGCTAAAATACTAATTTTCCAACTTTGAAAGGATCGAATTTGGACCGCCAAAGATTTGATTTCTATCCATTGTGCGGCGGACCGAAGAATATCGCGGATTCGATATGACGCGCGATACGTTTAGTGACTGCTTAAAGGATAGGGAGACTTTTCGCGTTGCCGCTCCGCAATATATCGAACGAAAGGAATCCACCGAAAAGCAGTACGCGATCATTACGCGCGGAAATCTGACAACGCACGTTTGCGACCAAGCCGAAAATTGTCGATTTTTATGCAGGAAGTTTATGGCCAAAATCGATACAAAACCATAACAAAAACATGCAGTACTTACTGCATGTTAAAAAAAAAAAAAAAAACTGTGATTTGATCAACTCAACAAATGCGTTTAACAAAATTCAAAGGTTGCATAGTGCATAAACTTGAAAGTTTAATAAAAACATCGATGTTTGGACCTTTGTGCGATCACCAAGTTATTGCCAACCCCCACTGAGTTCGACAAGCAAACGTGTCCTCATAGCGCGATCTCGAAGGCAGGACTGATTTTAGCGCTCATAGCGTCCGTATCAGAGGATTTGATCTTTTTACCGTGTCTGAGGAAAATTTATCGTTTGCATGCCACTGCGTACTTACATAGATAAATTCTAATAAGAAAAATAATTTTTTTTTAAAATTAATATCTTGGATTATCTACCAGGGATGTGATCGGTTTAAAATGACACGGACCGCCTCAGGTGAAATCAATGGATCTGGTATGTGCATTGTGCATGAGTGGTGCAAAACCCAAAATTCTAATTTCGAGAAAATTACATTCGCAGTTGCTGATTGTTCATAACTGATACAACGCACCGTGAACATCCATGATGGTCAACGTTAACAACCTCACGCAGCATCGGAGGTTATGCATTTGTTTGCGTTGTGATTGGCTGTGATGGATGTTGTTAGGTTGGCCATCTTGGATGTTCAGTGTGCTTGCATTCAGGTTGCTCGATATTTTACCGCCACGTTGGATTTCAGTTGAATGTCTCTTGTGAGTTTGTTATTGCATTATATGACTTTCTGCTGCCATCAATTAATGGACTTTTCACACGATTTTACATGAGATTGATCACTCTATAGAGCTGTAATAAAAGTTTGCAACAGACCCATTAGAAGCAATTTCAAATGGATTCGTCACAACTTTTTGTTTTTTATTGTTTTGCGTTTTTTGTTTTTTTAAATTTTTAAGCTTGAAAAAAAAGGAGGCAAACAAACCGAGCCCGTGTGAAAATGTCCATAAAAGATTTCTATCATATATATGTTTGATTCCGTGCGCTGCCTCAAAAGCACGTCTCATAAATCCTCTTACGGTCAGAATCCGTTGGAAGAAAGATGAGATTGTTGAATTAGGTACCGAGGTACGCATTACATCGATCATCAAGTTGATAAATTAACGTTGCGATGGCATGTTTACTTTCTCACAACTAACAAAGTTGGAAATTGAGAGAGCATATCGCGATGGCGCATAGGCGGATCCAGCAATCTGACAACTGCGCATTATTCCCATTTGAATGTATGATAAACAATCGATTCTTGAAGGGGCCATGGCCCCGTGATAAATCGATTGTTCCCAATGCAATCAAATGGAATGAATACACTGTTGCCAGATTGCTGGATCCGCCTATGCGATGGCGCAGATGCAGAGACAAATAGAGACCCAGCACACTGTATGCTTCCCGTGTTTAGAAAAGTCAAGCAAGTTTGGTGGTCAAACTTTTGTTCGGGAGTCACCGGCTGCAACGATAAACAAGTCGCCTACTGTTGAGTGGTGAGCTCAAGGAAAAGCTGTGATTAGAGTAGACTAAATATATACGAGTATTATTTCTCCATTCTCCTTATGGGCGGTTGAAGTATCTCCCAAGATGGCGGATTTGTAGGGGAATTGTATATCTATATATAGTTTGTTTACATTCTCTGCTCGTATGATCCCGTGGTTCAAGGTATCTCCCAAAATGGCTGCCTCGATAATACTCGTGTTTATCTAGTATACTCTAGCTGTGATTGGTCCGCGGTCCCTGAAACGGAAACGGGGTTTGCTTGGCGAATGCAAACCACGCGCTCATCAGTCAACAGTAGCAGGCGACTGCGTTGGCTGTTGTTTCGATGAGTTCCGACGAGAATTGAGCCAGAAAAGTGGACACCTGACGCAAGTTTTGTGCTGGGTGTCTATTTGTCTCTGCGCAGATGTCTATCTGTCTGTATCCCTGCATGACTTTTGAACCAATAACCAATGCTCCATATCACTGGCGCAACCAGGATATCTTCCATCTCTCTCATTTCCCATTTGAATGTATGAGTAGGAAAAGGACAGAAGGAGGGGGTTTTATCCCCTGTCCATGCTTGTCTAACATACGTTTCTTAATGGAGAAAAGAGAGAGATGAAGAAACTCTCGGTGCGCTACTGCTCCATATACGCATTCAAATTTTGCAGAGAAATTGTTTTTAACATTCCTCAGAGGGATGTTTTCTGTTTCTTTGTACTTTCAAATTGTAAACAAGTTATGGATGATAAAAGGTTTCCATTAAAATCTACATTAAAACAATTACACAAACTAAATGGCCAAAAACATCACTGTAGATACAAATAAAGGATGAAAATGGGAACTAGACCAACAACGATCGTTGTTGGTCAGTTCCCATTTTAATCCTTTTTTTTTGTAGTATTAAAATCAATGGGAAAATGGAAGCGGCGGCTCGTGCAATGTGGCAACAATGGATTTCCTCCATTTAAAACTGTGTAAAATAATCGATTACTTGGTGAGGTGTAGCGCCTCACCTAGTATCGATCTTTCTGCATACGTGTAAATGGAAAAAAGCACGGTTGCCAGATTGCACGAGCCGCCACTGGAAAATGGATAAAATGGGTGAGCGTATAGAGAAAACACGGAGAAAAATTTATATTAGGGGCTACCAGAATTACTTCTACGGAATAGTTAAATGTAAATTCTGGTATCTGTGAAGATAGGTATTGCTGGTTTCAACGAAAAATGTATTTTGAATATTACCAGAAATCTAGTTAAGGATACGCAAATGAACATCTGACTATTACGTAGAAGTAATTCTGGAAGCCCCAAATATAAATTTTTCTCCGTGAAATTGGAATGTTTCAGATACAGCTGTTTGAATTTTGACGAAAATTTCCAAGCAAAATTCTGCAACCAGCCTACTGTAAAAGTAACCTCTTAAGGGGGGTCTGGGAGCATGGGGGCCCGCAGAAAAATGTCCAAGGGGGGGCAAAATTGTTGAACCCCAATGTGCCCGCCAATGGAAGGTCTAGGAGACCCCCCCCCCCCCGATGGAAAAGGGAAAGCTTTTTTTTTCATCCATATGGTGTACAGTTATTAAGCCATGGTAGGACGGTAGGTGTATCAAATAACATGTAGTAATAATTTTGACGTGTTTGATATAATGGCTAAAGTGACAACAGACGAAAATGATACTAATTGTAAGGTAAAAGTTTAATTCTACTATACGCTGCAAAAAATGAGTTAAAATTACAAATAAACAAATACTGAAGTTTTTTAACTATTACTTCTTTGATTAACATTGCATTTTCTATTTTCCTTTCATATTTTTTACCGTGAAATGTTGACTTTTTTGAATTCCGGGGGTGGAGGGGCAAGTGCCCCCTCTTGCCCCCCGCTGCGGGCGCCCATGTCTGGGAGTCTCACCCAGAATATTATAGGGGGTCTGGGGCCTCCCCCGAAATTTTATAGGGAGGTCTGGGGGCAGTGGCGTACGCAGGATTTTTCTTGGGAGGGGCTCGCACTGATGAGCGTTTGACTGAAAATTGTTCCCCCCCTTCCCCTCAACCCCCGAAAATCGGATGTCTGGGGGGAGGCTTTAGCCCCCTTAGCCCCCCCCCCGCGTACGCCACTGTCTGGGGGTCTCCCCCAAAATATTATAGGGAGGTCTGGGGGTTTTCCCCCAGAGTTATAAAGAGGGGTTTGGGGGAGTCCCAGTCCCTTCCCAGAATACTTTTCAAGAGAGAAAGTGTTCATGGGGTGTTTCTTACACTTTATTTTTCGGTTTCAGATCAAGCTTATGTTTTTGCTGGCCGTTTTGCTGCCCCTTGTTGCCTCCCGCCCACCTTTGGTGCGACGCGCACGGGCCGCTGCTGCCGACTCGTCCAAAGCCGAGGAGGTAGAGAATAAGGATGTCGAGGTGATGGACGATAAAAGCAAGGAAATTCTCAAGACCAACGAAGCTTTCTACTATTACTATGGATACCCTGCGTACTACGGCTACGGCTACCCTTACTGGTACTACCCCTACGCCCCAGGATACCCCGTAGTGTATGTTTAAGCACAAGGTAATACATCGAAATAATGTTTTGCTTTGAAATGTTAACAAGAAAAGAAGAAGATAAAAAATTGCCGCGTTTTCAAGAATATTAATTGTTAAAAGAGAAGAAATTTTTATTGCCTGTTATTTTTACTGCCTTGGTCTTTCATAATCCTAAAAGTCATCTTCTTTCTCTTAAGGTGTACAAAATTGAAATTCAGAAGATTTGGACTTCGTGTAATAAAAGTATATAACTCTGAGATTTTCAATTTCAATTATTGTGACGAAGGAATTTTTTTCTTTCTAAAATAAGCAGTTTATCCTTTTGTTTCAAACTGTTTGGTTATAAAACCTCATTGAGTTGCTTTTTGTTTCAAATACTTACTTCACCCCCCAAAGTATGTTTCATGACTTTAAAAACTTTGAATCATTGGTCCATCAAACCTAAAATCTACTTGTCCATGCCGATTTTTTCTTTATTCATAATGTGTGTAATTTGTAAAAAAATTTTTGTACATGTCTATGCAAATATAAGTGTTTATTTTTTGCTTACACCTCGTCTCCGCAAAATTGTACATTTTTCCTCTTCTATCTTGAAACGAGAAAAAGGATTGAAAGGACCTCGGCTCTGAAAAGTGGACATGGGGGTTGTTTCAAATTAAGGATTTATAAAGACCTGTTCAGTGTGACGTCACGAAAAAAATTGAATCCAAACAAAATGATTCATCCCACTCGCTCTCGTGGGTTCTCCCATAAGAAATATGATCCAAAAATGTTCAAATGCAAATCCGCGCTGGTAAACGACAAGTTTTCTCAGATTTTATTATACCATTGGATTTCACGTACCTTAATAAGTAATTACGTTTCAATAACATTTTCGAAATATCACGCATTAATTTACAATCAAAGTTATATCGAAGAAAAAGTTTCTTACGGGCACAAAATTCTGGGATATGGATGGGCTCATCGGCACCATCACACCACTTGTTATACCTCGAGCAAGCTTCGACACGAAGAGAGGTTAGGATGATTGAGATGAGCCGTGAGTAAGACAAGAACAAAACATAGGACATCGATCAATTTAATTGCCATTGTAAACTCATTTTTTGTGATCTGTCATGAATTATGTCGGAGTGAAAAGATACTTTACGGTAAGTCGAACCGAATTTTGCAGTAAAATTTGAGAAAAGGAGCGCTGTTCACCTGCATGATTTTGCATTCGAAAATTTGAATCTGATTTCTTATGGTTAAATCCACGATAAAAAGCGAGATAGATAATTTATTTGGATCCATTTTTGTTCGTGACGTCATCACTAAACAGATCTTTTACTTTACGCACATGGCTCTCGTTTTCTCGTTGTTTTTCAAGAGTTGTAAAGCGCTTTCAAAATAATGGACGCAACACGCTGTGATTTGTGCAAACTGCAAAATAGGAAGTCGGAGGAAGCCGGTTAAAATCGAAATTTGCCTCTCTGTAGTCTGTTAGTTCTAACTTGAGACCTGGAGATTCAGGTAGATTTGCCTTCTGTGGCAACGTAGAAGGGCTGACCCTTGTCAGACGGCCGAGGTGACAGGGCTGCTGCCCGACTCTCGGACTATGACAACCTATTGACGTGTTGCTATTCTCTATTTTCCGAAATTCATTCATTGCCCGCTCAGGTCTCAAGTTAGAACGAACAGACTACAGTGGCAGACGACCATGAGCAATACATTAAGAACAGTCATACCACAGAATAATACAATCAGAAGGGAAACTCCCATAAGAGCCAATGGAAACAAGATTTGGAATTTACCAGCACAAACTGGCAACTGTGCCTACTCACTTCTCAAGATGGCGGACATGCTTTTTCAGGCTATACAACCAATCACAACTCGGCCAGTTGCCGAAGATCTGCCGAAGATTGCCGAAGATACTCACTTTCGAACATGGCGGCCCGAGGTAAAGAATGTTTCAAAATGAATTAGAGTTTCCCTTCTGATTGTATTATTCTGTGGTAATACATCGTCTAAAACCTGATTTCAGGTGCCACCGCACTGTAAGAATGCGATTTAATTGATTAGAGTTTTGAATAGTTGAAATCCGAGCTCTAAGCCGAGTCGGCCCCCAAAATAACCTCCCTGAAAAACTCCTCAAGTCATTGCAATAATTCAAACTGAAATCTAAGAAATCAATTTCTGACAGTGCGAGAAGACTTGAAATCAGCCTTAAAACAATGAGTTCCTGGCATATAAGCATTTTTCATGACTCTCTACCGAAAGAGACCCAAAATTCGAATTTTACAGGGTCTCAACGCGAGGAGCCTCGAGAGCAGCGCTGAAGGCCTTCGAGTCCCTGCTGATGAGTCATGGTTGGAGTCAGAATACCGTTTTTCATAGTTGACCAGGACGCCATGAAAAAAGTTAACATCGTAAAAAAAAAGAAAGAAAAAAAAAAAAACATGAAAATCCAATGGGGCTATTGCACACTTTTGCTATAAGCGATTTAATAGTCGATTATGGCGTAAAAACCTCAAAAAATAACGATGGCGGCACTAAAAACTTCCAAAATCCACTCCTAAACTCAATAAACGCAGTTATTTGCGCGAGCGTAATGGCGTCCGAAGGCACTATAACAATGGGAGATTCCTATCTTAATTTCGTCACTCTTTCTATGCTGACAAGGATGATTCACAGAGTAATTAGTCATCAGAGTGATGATCCACATCCGATGAATGGTACCGCAACACCAAGTGACACCGGTGTCAAATGAAAGTAGTCTCTTATTGGTCACTTCTTGATGGAGTTTCAGAATTGTTAGATGGGAATCTCCCATTGTTAGTGCCTTCGGCCACCATTACGCTCGCGCAAATAACTGCGTTTATTGAGTTTAGGAGTGGATTTTGGAAGTTTTTAGTGCCGCCATCGTTATTTTTTGAGGTTTTTACGCCATAATCGACTATTAAATCGCTTATAGCAAAAGTGCGCAATAGCCCCATTGGTCCGTTGCAAACTTTTGATACAGGGTTATGGAGGGTTGATTCCTGTGTAAAAATAAAATAACCTGAAAACAACTTTGAGAGCACCGGAAAGTTCCAAAATTCACTCACAAACCTATAACGAATGCGTTTATCAAAATTACAAGATGGCTGTCGAATGAGCGAAAATACCATCTAATTGCAGCTTTCTATGCTGAGAAAATTTATGTATCGTTGTTTATGTATTTATGTATTTTTGTCACCTGCTATTTCAACCGCCGCCATCTTGCAATTTTGTTAAACGCATTTATTAGGTTTGTGAGTGGATTTTGGAACTTCCAGATGCTCTCAAAGTTATTTTCAAGTGATTTCACTTAGAAACCGACAAAAAGCGAATTTTTCGAGATCGAATATGATTAACAATACCAACACTGAAATAATTCTTTTTTTAATCCAAGGTGTATTTCGTTTGTGTTAAAAAAAAAAAAAACTGCACAGTGAAATATTTGACTGAGAGGGATTTTATTTAACCCAAAGGAAAATGTCTGCTGCTACAAGTAAAAGATTCCTTGATGTGACAGAGATTATCCTTCATGCAACAGAACTTTACTCCGCGCAAGGAAAACTGTCACGAGTAAACGTGTTTCCTTGTTTTTAAAGAAGTGATTTCTCTCAGTGAACCTATCTGACAGAACTAACTTTCCTCCGGTTATAATTTTCAGATCAAGTTGTTGTTTTCGGGACATCGATGGCATCAAATCGATTTGAATTCGAGTCCGAAGGGGAGTTTAAAATTGAATTAATGCCGTCAATGCCCCGAAAACACCTGAAAACACAATGGGGCAGTTGCAAGGATCTGAAATGGTGTGTTTTTTATAAAGAAAATTATAGTACTTGATGAGCTGAGAACAACAGCGCCTTTGGTTTTTTTCTGAGTGTCCCAGTTTTGGAGATGCACACGTGTAAAGTTGTAAAACATTGTGTGCGTAGTGACGACACAATGCGGAATTCCCATTTAAAACAATGTATTTTGAGCCGAAACCTCATATCCGGAACAATGGGACTTAATTAGAAAGCAAAGGCATCTTTGTTCTCAGCTCATCAAGTACTTTCATTTTTTTTTTTTTTTTATAAAAACGCAACATTCCAGATCCTTCCAACTGCCCCATTAAATTTTCTCCAAAATAACGCTACCCGTCCGCAGTGGCGTCGCGTGCAATTTGGCAACAATGTGTTCTATCCATTTAAACTCATATAAAATATCGAATTCAGGGGGTTCACAGTGCACAAGGGAAATTCGATATATTTAATGAGTTTAAATGGAGCAGTTGCATTGTTGCCAATTGGCACGCGACGCCACTGACCGTCCGTTGTTCTCATGCAAGGTTGGCAACGATCCTGTTCAAAAAAGTGAATACATTCAATCTCAAAAATTCGCTTACTCTGATAAAATAAATATAAATAAAATCTGAAGTTTACGCAAGCTTTATTTACCAAACTCAGAAAATGTCATAAATTTCCCTCCGCAGTTAAACATGACAGTATGCTGTCATATTGAGTAAGAGAACAACTTTACGGAACTAAAAAACTCGAGGAATCTGAAATTGCGATTCTATTCATCGGAGGCACACTGCACAGTTATATGTATGCAGTGTCACATTACGCGGGCAAACCCTTGAATTATAAAAGTTGGCATGGATAATTATAACTATAGATAACTCCGATCCAATATTAATCGGATCATATATGCGGGGTATAAATTAAAAAAAAAAAAACAAAAACAAAAACAACAACAACGCTACGATGTCTATGTTAATGCGAGGCCCCTTTGTTTATGGATCGATTCGCGGATTGATTTAAATATCGGGAACGTTATTATTAGATGAATGGGATGGGACGGGGGAGATGCGGTTAGATAATCCGGATCGGGAGAAGGAAAAACGATCCCTAGCGAGCGTGGCGATTAAGTCACTCGCGCGCTGGCCGGGCGCGTCGCGTCGCGTCATCGCTGAAACATGAATCGGTAGCTTAAGTTTGAAAAACTGGATTACAGCCAGAGCTACCGTTTTGCGGATACTAAGCGCAGCACGTAGGAGTATTTGACCCGAAAACCTGACCAAAAACGGAAAATTGAAAAGTCGTCCAAAAAACAAACTATTGATGGTTTTTGAGAGGTAAGTAACCGCTCTATTGCGTAATAGATGTGTCGGAACATCTACGTTTACCTACTCTTTAGGGGACAACATGGAACTGAGCGCTCGACGCACCTGCGGTTGTTCACCGCTCGAAGCACTATTAATAATCAGTCAACATTTTCCATCGAGGACAAGCGTTGGGGCATCCAAACGTACATTTCAGCGATTACGGACGTCGTTATAGATGGTATGTGCTTCATTTTGATGGCAACAATTTATTTTTCCGAGCATTTTTGACCCTTTTACATCTAATGTAAAATGGACATGAAAAAAGTCTCTAATTTTAGGCTCTATCTTTTTAAAAAAAGGCAATTTTGAATACGTTCCGGGCAAAACCGGGCACAACCAAAACAAGGGGGTTAGAGTAGACCCTTTTAGGCAACTGCTCCAAAAGTCAAAAATTGCAAGAAATTGCCCCCTTTTTTTAAAAAATATGTTGAAGTCAAGCCTTTTTTATGAAATAAGCGTCAATAACTCGGCAAAAAAATGAGCTATCGACCTTTCGTTTGAGCCAAAATTCTTAATTTTTTACCCCTTTTCCAACCATAAACCGTGCAATAGGAGTTTTGAGTTTAAATTGGAAAATTAACCAAAATCGATTTCCAAATATTCAAGAACGCGCAAATATTTTTGGCCAGGTTTTTGGGGTAAATACTCCTACGTGCGCAGATAGTTTTTAATTCACCAATGATTCCACCCCCTAGTAGCAAAAATACTTGTATTGAATATTTGTATTTTATACATAGATTTAATACGTATTTAAAACGTATTTAATACATATTTAATATATATTTAATGCACAATCTATTTAATACGTATTCAATATGTATTTAATAGTACATTTAATACGTATTTAATTTTACATATTAATACACGTATTAAACACGCATTTAATACGTATTAACTACGTGTATTAAATCCAAATATTTAATATGTATTGTCTATCATATTTAATATGTATTGAATTCATGTATTAAATACAAATATTTAATAAGTATTATCTTTCATATTTAATATATATTTATATGATTCGTCCATTGGTGGATCCAGCCCATGCAAATGAGGGGGGGGGGCGATCCCCCCCCCCCCCCCCCCCCCCCCCCGCATCCGCCAGTAAACTCATCGCAAAGATCAATTGACTGGAACTTAATCTCGAAACAGTCAACAGATTTAAAAATGGATGTATATTATCTATCGTATTGATACATATTTAACGCATGATTCATCCCAAAGATAAATTCGAACTGGAAACATATTTAATAACAGTGGGTCTAGTTTGACAGCTTTGACTCAATCGCTCAAGCGGCTAGGTGCAATTGTTACCTTTCCCATTCCCAATCGCCTCTCATAAAAAAGAAATATTTTCCATCTCATGATCATCTGGGAGGTAAAAATGTTGACACATTCCGCTGGGTCGTGTCAATAAATATTGATTTTTCACCCTCCTGTAATCTCTTAAAACCCCGCGAGAACTCGCTGACGCCAACTGATCTCATTCTAATGAGGTTCTTCGAGACCGGTGGGTGATGTAAAAATGATGGAGATGGATTAATCCTCTCTACAGTACTGCTACAGTAATGTGCAGTACTGCTACAGTACCAACTTCTTTACCCCTTTGATACGGATCAAAGACAAGGTATCTCTACTGATAACCAATAACACTCTTCAAGGCACATCTTTTGGATATGCGGCCATTCTTACTTTAAGTGTCAAACATATAACCTCTCGTTCAAAAGGGGTGCGATAACAGTCCTTACCCAAATTAATAATAACATCCATTTCAAATGAAATTTGTCTATTTATTTAATATGTATTCAGTAGGTATTCAATACGTATTTAGTACATATTTAATTTTGTATTTGACACGTATTAAATACCATATTAAATATGTATTAAATACCATATTAAATTACGTCAAAAATTGGGACAAACCCTCCTATAAATACATATTTAAAACTTATTTTATACCATATTAAATAGAAGTATTTCTTATGTATTTTTGCTACTAGGGCCAGTTCACAAAAAGATAGATCTGGTTTAGTGTGACGTCACGGAAAAAAAAGGGGAAAAATGGATCCAAACAAATGCTCCTCATGTCTCACTCGCCCTAGTAGGGTTTTCCCATGAGAAATAGGATCCACATTTTCAAATGCTTTGTGCTAGTAAACAACAAGTTCTATGAGATTTTATTACACCATTGGATTCCACGTACCTTAAAATTTAATCAGGTTACAAAAACATTTTCGAAACATCTTGCATTACTTTACAATCACAGTTACACCGAAAAAAGTCCTATGTTTTGCCCTTGTGCCACTCACAGTTTCTTATGAGTACATAATTCTAGAATATAGGCTCATCAATACCATCACATCACGTGTTATACCTCGAAAAAGCTTCGATACGGAGAGAGGTTAGGATGATTGAGTGTCATGGCGGTGATATGCCCATAAGAGACCGTGAGGAAGACAAGGAAAAAACATAGAACATCTTCCGGTATAACTGTGATTGTAAATTCGCTTGTGATTTTTTAGGAATTAATTTACAGTGAAAAGATACTTTAAGGTACTTTAAGGGAATCTAATGGTGCAATAAAATTTGAGAAAACTGGTAGTTATCCAGTTATCCAAACATCTTTTGTGGTTTTATGATTGGATTTTGAGACTGTTTCATGCTCTCCATGTGATTTTCAAGCGATTTTACACTTGCGAATGAACTCTCCATTTTGCAGTAGCAATAGCAGTGGCGAGGCGTGACGTTTGACAAGAATGTATTTTCTCCATTTAAATGCACCAGAAAAGTCGAACGCTTTAGTCATCGGCGATGACCAGGCATTTCGACCTTTTTGATGTGTTTAAGTGGGGTAAAGGGAACGTTGCCAAATCGCACGCCTCCGCCACTGAGCAAAAGAATACAGCAGACCCATAGATGGTTTTAGTATAATGGCGACTGCCGGTGATGAGCGTTCCAAACAAAGCCAGTTTGTCTCTCTCGCTCTCACGTGACCCCTAATCTTGTGCCATCTCGCTCTAATTTCAAAAATCGTATATAGAGACTTATTTTGTGAAATTTTATGGCAGAAATGCATTTATCGAGGCATTTTAATGCGATTTTGATAATAATATGTCGTAAAACAAGGCCCTACTATACGAATTTCGATACTAGAAAGAGATGGATATACAATATACATGGGAGTCACGGGAGAGTGAGTGAGATAGTTTGGAACGCTACGCTCGTTTTATCCCAACCGATTGCGACCGATGAGTGCATTGTTGTGGTTGTTGGCTAACCGTTGCCTCCGCACTAAAACCACAGAATAATACAATCAGAACGGAAACTCTGTCGGATTTTGAAGCAAATTCATTCCGCGTCCGCCATGTTGGAATATAGGATGTTAACATTTGGATTCGCGAGCAAAAAAGAAAATATAGGACATGATCCGCAAAATTTTCATTCTGAAATGCCAGTAGAATTAAAACGGGCCCGAAAACTAAGATTTCTTTCCAGAATATACAGAAATAAATGAGTTTCAACACAAATCAAACACGTCCGCCATGTTGGAATATAGGACCACAGCGTTGCCTATTGGTGCCGTTAAATTCCAAACTTGCTTCCATTGGCTCTTATGGGAGTTTCCGTTCTGATTGTATTATTCTGTGCTAAAACCGTCTATTGTAGTGGCGGCTCGCGCCATTTGGCAGCAATGTATTGACTCCATTTGAATCTATGTAAAAAAAATCGATTGTTGGTGAAGCGCTGCTTCGCTCTAGAATCTATTATTTCACATGTAATCAAATGGAGGAGAGACATTGTTGCCAAATTGCACGGACCGCCACCGACCCCGACCCATTGTCAACACATCAACAGCTCATACAGGGTGTTTCACATAACCTGCTCACTATGGTTTTCTTGAACGGGTGACGATAAAAAAATCTGGAAAAATCGATTTTACAGTAACTCGGACCTGAAGTTTCATTTAAAAATACTGCCACGACCGAAAATTTGGTTTTTGGGGGGTTTTCAGGGGGGGTGCCCCCCTAATCTCGAAATTTTCAAATAGCAACCCCTATCTTGTGATACCTCGTTTGAAAGAAGGTAAAATTCTAAGCATTTAGGCTTAAACCGGAAGTCGATATCTTTTTTCGTTTTCGAGATATCGAAGGTCGAAGATCGATATAGGACCAAATTTCGAAAATTATTAACTCCTACAAAAAAAGTCGTCAAACAAAAAACTGCACATGTAAAATGCTCTACTTGATGAGTACTTTCAAGAAAAAAATACGAATTTACAATCAAATAAAACCGGAGGTCGACTTTTAGGCACCTTAACATTTTTGGCGGGAAAACTCCCATTTCTCAAAATTTTCAAATGGCAACCCCTATCTTTTAATACCTCATTCGAAAAGGCGTAAAAAGTTGTGCATTTTGGCGCAATCGAAAGTCCGATATCATTTTTCTAATTCGATATATCGAAAATCGAAGTTCGATTTAGACCATTTTTCGACCCAGTAAAAACCGGATCCTATCGTGTGAAACATCATTCAAAAGCACATAAAAAACCAAGAATTGTAGTGCAAACCGGAAGTCAATACCTTTTTTCGCGGTCGAGATATCGCAAGTCAAAGTTTAAGGTAGGCCCTAACCAAAGACTAAACTTTGACTTGCGATATCTCGACCGCGAAAGAAGGTATTGACTTCCGGTTTGCACTACAATTCTTGGTTTTTATGTGCTTTTGAATGATGTTTCACACGATAGGATCCGGTTTTTACTGGGTCGAAAAATGGTCTAAATCGAACTTCGATTTTCGATATATCGAATTAGAAAAATGATATCGGACTTTCGATTGCGCCAAAATGCACAACTTTTTACGCCTTTTCGAATGAGGTATTAAAAGATAGGGGTTGCCATTTGAAAATTTTGAGAAATGGGAGTTTTCCCGCCAAAAATGTTAAGGTGCCTAAAAGTCGACCTCCGGTTTATTTGATTGTAAATTCGTATTTTTTTCTTGAAAGTACTCATCAAGTAGAGCATTTTACATGTGCAGTTTTTTGTTTGACGACTTTTTTTGTAGGAGTTAATAATTTTCGAAATTTGGTCCTATATCGATCTTCGACCTTCGATATCTCGAAAACGAAAAAAGATATCGACTTCCGGTTTAAGCCTAAATGCTTAGAATTTTACCTTCTTTCAAACGAGGTATCACAAGATAGGGGTTGCTATTTGAAAATTTCGAGATTAGGGGGGCACCCCCCCTGAAAACCCCCCAAAAACCAAATTTTCGGTCGTGGCAGTATTTTTAAATGAAACTTCAGGTCCGAGTTACTGTAAAATCGATTTTTCCAGATTTTTTTATCGTCACCCGTTCAAGAAAACCATAGTGAGCAGGTTACGTGAAACACCCTGTATATGAACCTCAGGGCTCTTATCGGGGCTTGAGTAAGAGGGGGAAAATGCGAAAATATGGAGCGTTCTCCAATCTATCGTCGCGATGTAGCGTCATCTCGCGAAGCCCGCGAGTGTCAGCATGGAAAGACACACTCACACTCGCCACATGGGCCGCGTGCGGTGTGCTTGCGTCTTGCGACACCTGTAGGCGTTGTCCAAAGTCAAGTCGCAAGTCCAAGCGCAAGCCTGAAGCCTGCAGCTGGTGCGGCACAGCGTGCAGCGGAGCGGTGCGGTGGAGCTTCCATCCGCCTGCACTCCTGCACCATGCGCCCATTGCAATTGCACCTTTGCAAATCTGCATCTCTGCATTTCGCGCGTTCACGTTCACGGTCGGCCAAGGTCATTGGTATTGTGGTGACACCTCTACTACTTACCCAAGTTTTGAGCCGACGCAAAGCTCGCGCTCAATGGGTCGAGACCAGGGCTGCCGTTTTGCGTATAATCAATGCTATTTTTCAATGGGTCTGTTGCAAACTTTTGCTACAGCGCAATGGAGTGTTCAATCTAATGTAAAATCGCGTGAAAAGACCGTTGATGGCATCAGAAAGTCATAAAATGCAGTTTGAAACTCACGAGAGACGTTTAATGAAATCCAAGATGGCGGTAAAATATCGAGCAACCTGTATGCATGCACCACGAACATCCAAGGATAGCCAACCTCACAATATCGATCACACCCAATCACAACGTAAATAAACACATAACCTCTGATGCTGTGAGGTTGTCAACGTTGGCAATCCTTGGATGTTAAAGGTGCATGCATACAGGATTGCTCGATATTTTACCGCCATATTGGATTTCATTAAACGTCTCTTGTGAGTTTATTATCGCATTTCATGACTTTCTGATGCCACCAATGGACTTTTCAGGTGATTTTACATTAGCTTATACACTCTTAATCGTTGTAGCAAAAGTTTGCAACAGACCCATTCACCGATGATTCCACCGGTTGAGAAAAGATTACACAGTTCAGTTCAGAGCATGACTGTAATAAACTAAAATACTCGCATCTGTAATCTTTTCTCAACCGGTGGAGCCGTCGATGACTTTAAAAAACTTGCGGATATTTTAATTAATCAACGGAGTTTCCACCGATTAAGGAAAGATTACAGATCAGAGTATTTTCGTGCATTACAGTCATACACTGAACTGAACTGTGTAATCTTTTCTCAACCGGTGGAATCATCGATGAATAGAAAAATAGCATTGATTATACGCAAAACGGCAGCCCTGATCGAGACCGACGAGCTATACATATCAGTGGCGGAGCGTGCAATTTGGCAAAGTTGTTCCTTGCTCCATTAAAACCCATTACAAACATCGAACTATCGGGTGTTCGGTGAACACCTTCGCATTCGACCTTTAACATGTTTTTAAATGGACTCAATACATCGTTGTCAAATTGCAACCTACGCCACTGATATATATATATGGTATTTATTCAATGGGTCTCGTTCCAAACTTTTGCTACTGCTTCGTAAGGAGAGTCGAATCCTGCGAAAAAATTCACGCTGAGAAAAAAGTGGCTGTTAAAATTATAAGAATAGAACCATAGATGTGTTTCGCCTTATTTCAATCAGAAGACCTATCGTTGCAATGGTCGGCGCGCTTGAATCTACACGAATTCCGATTGTCTCTATTGAGTTCCGATTATTTCTATGGGAAATAAAGCGCGGGAATATCCTATCGGAAAAATTAATCAAAAACATCCAAAAGAGTCGCAAAATCCACTCACAATGGAGCTGTAGCAAGCTTCTGCTATAGGCTTAATTAGCGTTGATTGTAAGGCAACATCCTGTAAAACTGCATTGAAAAATTACGAAATCCACTCCCAAACTCATAAAATGCGAGGGGTGGGGGTTCGGGGTCCGAAAATTGTCAAAGGAAGGGGGGGATCTAAAGATAACATTTGGGTAAAATTACTCTGAAAATGCTAATAGTTACCTTTGTTTGCACGGAGAAAAATTTACATTAGGGGCTACCAGAATTACTTCCACGGAATAGTTAAATGAAAATACTGTTATCTGTGAAGATATTGCTGGTTTCAACGAAATATGTATTTTGAATATTACCAGAAATCTAGTTAAGGTTACGCGAATGAACATTTAACTATTACGTAGAAGTAATTCTGGTAGCCCCAAACATAAATTTTTCTCCGTGGAGGGCAAATGTTGGTTGGCTACCAGTGGCGAGGCGTGAAATTTGGCAACCATGTATTTCCTCCATTTAAATTCACCAAAAAGGTCGAAGGCTTCAGTCATCGGCGATGACCAGGCATTTCGACCTTTCTAATGAGTTTAAGTGGGGAAAAAAGAACGTTGCCAAATCGCACGCCTCGCTACTGCCTCGTACCGTATCACTGCTCGCAATCCCCAGCAGATTCTACTAACCTTAGAGTCCCTATATACTATGAGAGTTGCGACAAGACTCTCAAAATGAAGAAGAAGAAGCGGATCCATGGAGCCCCCAAGAGGCAAATTGCAAATGGCGGATGGCCATTTGTCCCTGCGCTGTTGCCACTATTTCGCTATCTCTTGTAGGTTAGGTTCAGATTCTCGACAATAACGGTCGTTATTGAAAGAGATAATGTTCTCCATAATAACATTCAAGCAGAGGAAAAATTAACAAAAATTACCGCGGTCACTGTTGCTTCAAATGTGTAATGAAAGCTAGTGTGCGGAAAGTAAACAAACTCTCCGCCATATTGCATTTGCCTCTTGGAGCTTTCTTGACAGCCTAAATCTGAGAGCCAATCAGAAATGGATTCAGCAATGGCGCAACTCTCATAGTATATAGGGACTCTAACTAACCTAAGTCGATCCAATGTTTGAAGACACGGCGAGTGCACCAATAAACTCTGGCTTGCGATTCCGCGTTTGTTTTGCTTTTTTTTATTCTCTTTTGTTTCGAGCGCACCCTTCTTTCATTGTGGAACGCGCGCTTCCTTCGTTTTGCATAAATGTAGGTATGTATAATTGGCGCAACCATGATCTCTTCCACCTCTCTCAATTCCCATTTGAACGTATAAGTAGGAAAAGGACAGAAAGAGGGGGTTCTATCCCCGTTGTCCATCCTTGTCTAAATTACTTTTCTAAATGGGGAAAAGAGAGAGAGATGAAGAAACTCTCGGTGCGCTACTAATGTATAGTAAGTACATCCCTCCTCTTTCTTATCGAAGAAATAGATACATTCCAAGCGATTCAATCGATCGTCAACCGGGTTCGTAATGCTTCGCCAACTGAGCGACGACAGATGACGACACAGCGGATTTTGTGAAAACTACCAAATAAAACTACTAATTTGAACCACTATTATGAACCAAATGTCCTAAAAATTGGTGCCTCACGGTAGTTTTATGTGTAGAATCCATTGCCGACCTCGAGAAATTCAGAAATTGAGTCTGACTGTACTTATCACGCAATCTTGTACCTTTAACGGCACGAATCTTATGTTACGGATTAGAAATTTGAAGAATAATTACCGAAATCAGATGCAAAAACCCTTGGAAAGATTTTTGGTCATCTTTGTTTCTTTCGATAAGACGCGTTTTAAGCGAGATAATCGCTGCACAGTGTGTGGAAAAGTCTGCGCTTTTACCATGAAAAGCGGTAGTGCGTATGCAACCCGCCTCTCCGCTGCTTCTTCGGGCCGGCCGCTATGGTAAAAGCGCTGACTTTTCCACACTGTGTAGCGATTATCTCGCTTAAAACGCGTCGTATCGAAAGAAACAAAGATGATCAAAAATCTTTCTAAGGGTTTTTGCATCTGATTTTGGTAATTATTCTTCAAATTTATAATCCGTAACATATAAGATTCGTGCCGTTAAAGGTACAAGATTGCGTGAAAAGTACAGTCAGACTCAATTTCTGAATTTCTCAAGGTCAGTAATTGATTCTACACGTAAAATTACCGTGGGACACCAATTTTTAGGACATTTGGTTCATAATAATGGTCGCTATTCCAAAAAAACCGTAAATTTTTTAAAACTTTGGGGGGCTATAGCTCAAAAGGGGGGCATTTTTGGACACATGTCTATCGTTAAAAAAGTCTTATTATGACCTGAAGAATCCGCCCCGGAAATATTCGGGAACAGTTTTTCAACACCCTGTATAAATTCATTCCCTCCGTTTGTGATTACACTTTTTGTCTCGAGTATTTCTGAGAGCCTTCACATCTTCGCTTATGCAATTACATATCCGACAAGTACGAAGAGTTGCTAAGGCACAATAACTGTTACGACCGCATTTGACGAATTTTATTGGAGGCGGTCAGGCAAGAATGGGTTGTCGCCATTATGGTCTAATATCGTTAAAAAGTGGCCAAAATCAGAAAGCGAATCTCTCACCAATTTATCATTTATAAACTCTTCAGACCAATTTTAATCACAGCTAACACCTTCAGTAAGTAGGTAATTTAAACCTAGAAGTGTCACTGGAACGTTTCAAATTAAGGTCGAAAACGGAGATTTTTTATTCAATTGTTTCACTGATTTTTTGCAACATTTTTTCGATATCAGACTGCAGTGCGACGGATTACTAATCCGGGATTAAGTTGTGTAGGCGATTTGAAGATGCGAAAACTGCGCATACATTACTTTTTTTTAGCAAATAGTTTCCGTTTTCAAATCCCAATGTCTTTCTACTTGATATTATGTCGTCATCTTTTCTTCAAATAATCTCAATGAAACTCATGCTCATCCCAGACTTCTTTCTATGACCGATTTCCCTCAACAAGTCCTCTTTAATTCAACAGAATTTTCGTGAAAAGTTCTGCAAATTTTCTCGAGCAACAATTTCACACAAATACGGATTCAGCAATCCGGCAACTATGTATTATTCCCGTTTGAATGCATGAAAAACAATCGATTCTTAATTGGGGCCATGGTCCCCTCAAGAATCGATTGTTCCTAATACTTTTAAATGGGGCGAATTCATGGTTGCCAAATTGCTGGACCCGCCCATCATTTTACAGAAAAAGCACATTATAAATTAAAATTAAAATATTGACGATTTTTATTTTCATATACTTTTAGAACTCCTAGTTTTCTCATTCGTCATTATGATCCCTCAAAACCTCACAATCATTAATTTGCAGCCAAAAATGAGCGGGCAAAAAAATTTAAAATGAGGATTAAAATCCATCGAAAATAACGTTGTGAGCATTAAAAACTTACGAAATCCAATCCTGCATTAACAAAATGTAAGTGCGCATTGGCATCAATAATAGTGGATTCTTACCTGTAAATAAAAAGAAAAAACGAGATAAATTAAACTGAATTCATAAAAACCAATCTTGTATTAAAATTTAACTGACTTACATAAAAGTCGCCAAAGGCTTTAAATCCAAAGGATCATCATCGGTGGCAAAGTTCAACAAGCAAACAATTAATAACAATAAAAAGCAATGTAAATTTAAAAAAAAAAAACAGCGTGATGCAATATGTTACCGAAACTGAAGCAAAATAAACAGAAATAAAAACAGAAGCAAAAACAGAAGCAAAAGCAGAAGCAAAAGCAGAAGCAGGAGCAAAAGTAGAAGCAGAAGCAAAAGCAGAAGCAAAAGCAAAATAAGGAAAAAGTCAAAAGCAAGGTGGAATGAGACATAGGCGGACCGTAACAGGGGCTAGGGGGCTATAGTCCCCCACTTTTTTTGGGCGGAGGGGCTAAAAATCTGGAAAAAGTCATCACTGGAGACTTGAGAAGCAAGGGGGAAAAAAAAAAAAAAAAAGGTCATCACTTTTAACCCCCCCCCCCCCACTTTTTTAGGTCACGGTCCGCGAAAATGAGTAGATTTCACTACATCTGACCCGGGACCGGGAAGGGAAGATTCACTGAGTGGCAGCCATCAGAGTAAGGATTCACAGCCGGTCGTTATTGTGTCGACCGACTGTGGGACAGGTGACAAATGAAAGCTGTCTCTTATTGGCCACTTTTTGGTCCCGGGTCATTTGCCCTAAAGTATTTGACCTAAACGCAGATTACCGACAGGTTTTTTGTCTAAAAACAGTTGCCCTACACCATTTGATCTAAAGTATATTTTATCTGCATGTTTCTTTGCCTAAAATTGTCAGCTGACAAGTACGCCTCCTTCTCATAAAATTGTTGCAATAGAGAGGAAAGAGTGTAAAACGTAAACAATTTTTATACCTATAACCTATAAGAAAAGGAAACTTTTTCCCGCGGAATTTCGTGCGTGTCAAAGAGCAAAGCGACGTAGAACAGCTGCTGGCGGAGGTGGAATTGGGCAGACCAATTCGAGAGCCTCAAAGACCGGAGTATAGACGTATAAACAAACGGTTACACACACTCACCGGAACGTATCATGATATGAGACTCCAGGAGGACGAGGACAGACTCGAAGATTATTTAAGGGCCATCGGATACAACTATACCCTGTAATGTAAAAAGGTAACGACTGTTTTCCTTCAGTTTAGGGCATTTTGCCCCAAAAATTTTAGGCAAAAGGTTTTAGAGGTAAAATGGGTTTTAGGTGAAAATTGGTAGGGCAACTTGCATTAGGTAAAAAACAACTAGGTCATCTGTTTTTAGATCAAAAGTTTTAGGGCAAACGTCCGGGGACCTCCCTTCCCAGCGTAGAGAGAATGACAAAATTACAACAAGAATCTCCCATTATTAGTGCCCAACACAGTGTTGCCAGATCGAGGGTAAAAAGCCGTATCGTCCCCATTTAATTCAATGTAAAACGTACGGCTTTTTCACCCCAATCTGGCAACACTGGCCCAACACCTACGCTTGTGTGTTAAGGAGTGAATTCCGTGAGTTTTTAGAGCTCAAATCGTTATATCCGCTGGTTTTTACATGTGAATCGTCCCTAAAATAGTCTAGATCACTGAACCAAAAAGGGAATAGTCATAATACCAGATTCTAGTCATATTACCAGAAGCTCGCAGAGATATGTAAACGACAGAAAGTCTAGTACTTACACCAGAAAATTCTGGTGTTAACACCAAAATATGGTCGTAGAACTAGAATTTCCTTTAAAAAATGTCAAGAACTATGGTACAAACACTAGAATTCTGGTAATTGTACTATCCCTGACATAAGTTCACATATTTCCATGCTTTTCGTAACCTTTTTTGTTCAGTGTAGAGCTCCTTTCAGAAATGTAGGCACACATAATTTTTCATAATCATGTAATCATAGGTCATAATCTTTGGCAAATTTACAATTTTATTTTCTTCAAATCAAAATAAAACTTGCCTCCGACTTTGAACTTTTGATTTTTAAGCGTTCCTCAATGAAAAGCCAATGCTAAAATTCCTTTTTTTTTATGTATTAATTTTCACTTTGTAACATGAGAAATAATGTTGAAAAATTCCAACGTTATATCGATCTAGGTGCGCCTACACTTCCGAAACAACCTCTAGCAAAAGCGTATAACCTTTGCCTTGGACCAACGAGCAACGACCCTCCTGCATGAAAACAAACATGCGAAATCGCATACGATGGCGCCATTCCCGGAGCGGATAAGATCTCAAAAGAGATGGAATATATTAACCACATTTTTCTTAAAAAAACACTAATTCGGTAATTAATATTTCTCTCTCCGTAAACAAGTGTGAAAGAGTGAGATTCAATGCGCAGACTGACCGCGCCGCGCCGCGACCGGCCGGTGCGTGCGGTGGGTGGGAAGAAGATGTACAGCGTTGCCACTTTTCCGGACAATTATCTGATTTTTCCCATTTGATTACATGTTAAAGTTGGTAATATATATTGGGACATCTGGCAACGTTAAAGATGAAGTGGGAAAAGCGAGCAAGGTAGAGCGCGATATGAGCTCCGGGTGCGCTCACGCAGCAGCGGCGTTGTCAAATGTCACGGCTGAGAATTAGTAGATTCTTATTTTCATGAAAGTAATGTCACGAGTTATAAGAACAAGTAAACAAATAAGGAAGGGAGAAAAGGAATAACGGGGCTCTTGCAAACTTTTGCTGTGAACAAATTAATAAGTTCAATCTGCACTGAAAAAAAAAAAGAAATTGCTGAATTAGTTAAAAGTATGGACATCACTTAAAAATTGTTAATTCAACTCTTTAAAATGGTTAAAAAAATAGTTGAGTTAACACAGCATGGTGTTAATTTAACTAATTTAAATAGTCAAACTAACATTTTTTAAGTGGTGTCCATACTTTTAAGTAGAAATTAGTTAAATTTAGCACACTTTTTTTTTTCAGTGTTGTAAAAACCAGTGGCGGCTCGTGCAATCTGGCAACCGTGCACTTTTGCCATTTAAACGTACGCAAAAAGATCGATACTAGGTGAGGCGCTACGCCTCACCAAGTAATCGATTATTTTACACAGTTTTAAATGGAGGGAATCCATTGTTGCCACATTGCACGAACCGCCGCTGGTAAAAACCAGCGAAAATCCCGAAAATCACACCAAGAAAGTGTAAATTTAGTAGTAAACTCATACAGCCGCTATGACAGCAATATCGTAATGGCGGTGGTCCAACGCAGGTATCATGGGAGATTCCTGTCTAATTTGTCACTTTCTCTGCGGAAACACAGAGGTATGTCTCAATTTCTATAGGAATCTCCCATGATACCTGCGTCTCTCCGCCATTGAGCCCAATTCTGATAGTGAATTTTTAATGTTCTCATCGTCATTATTACAGTTTTTTATGCAAGAAGCAACACTCTTCAATCCCCTAGAGCAAAAGTTTGCGAGAGCCCCATTATTGTAAAACTAGACGAAAGTAAAACCTTGGAGTCTCTGGGGGCTGATTCTGCTTTTTTATACGAGACAGCCAGAATCGATCATTATTCCCACTAGTTAAAACGGTGTCACGTGTGACATATTTCTTGTCATCCGATAACTGAAGGAGTCATTTTTCTGAAACGAATGACTCAAATAACTTCAAATCTGTCACGTGACGCCGCGCCGCGCAGTTTAAACCAATGGGAATGATCGATTCCCTCCATCCCGTCTCGTCTCGGCCAAAAGAGAAGAATCAGCCCCCTGCCCTGGGGCTACCTTCTCCGCAAAGTTTTAACACTGTACCTACTTACTCAAGACTTCGATCTTTTTCATGAATCTAACAGACCTTCCGTTTTGCGGATATTAAGTGGAGTTCAGGCGAATCTTCAGCGTTTAGTGCCGATTTCTGCCACTAGAGCGCTATCGTTCGATTAAACTTGATTTATATTTAAAAAAAACGGAGCGTCAGTTACTAGGCAATCATCTGAAGAGTGTCTCTGCAAAAAATCTCGTCAATAACTTCAAAAATAAGGCTGAAAGTAAGTACCAAAAAATTAAAAATCGCAAATCGATTCTAGTATCAAATTGTGATTATACATCATTTTTTGGTATTTTCAGCCTTATTTTGAAGTTATTGACGAGGTTTTTTGCAGAGACACTCTTCAGATGATTGTCTAGTAACTGACACTCCTTTTTCTTAAGAATAAATTACTTTCGGCCTGTAATTTGACTTTAATCGAACGGTAGCGCTCTGGTGGCAGAAATCGGCACTAAAAGCTGAAGATTCACCTTCAGGTGATTCTATGGCAAACTCCCGAAAATTTTAATCCGATAGAAGGCGTTACTTGTCGCTGGCTCCGAAAATAGCCGTTTTTTGACGGTTTTCGGCTGATTTCTCTGAACAGACGAATAAGAGACGAAAAATCGGAATGTCAGCACCTGCTTAATTTTTTGCTTGATTTTTTGAGCCATAAACGAGCCAAATTGGTTCTAAAATAAAGGCGAAACTATGCAAAGAAAAAATCATGTGTAATTTGGAGTTGTATCAGCAAAGATTACGGGTTAAATCGAAACCTGTAATCTTTGCTGATACAACTCCAAATTACACATGATTTTTTCTTTGCATAGTTTCGCCTTTATTTTAGAACCAATTTGGCTCGTTTATGGCTCAAAAAATCAAGCAAAAAATTAAGCAGGTGCTGACATTCCGATTTTTCGTCTCTTATTCGTCTGTTCAGAGAAAACAGCCGAAAACCGTCAAAAAACGGCTATTTTCGGAGCCAGCGACAAGTTACGCCATCTATCGGATTAAAATTTTCGGGAGTTTGCCATAGAATCACCTTAAGTGGAGGGGTTTTAGTGAAGGAACCAGGCACAATGAAGCATTTCCGAGGACGTAGAATTTACAATCACAAAAAGGTCGCATTAATTGTTTGACTTATAAATAGACTAAATACATTGAATCGGAGTTTGTTTGGAACCGGAGGTCCTTAGACGGCAATCGATACGATATATTCGCTCTACTAAATCAGTCTATACACTGGCGCAACCAGGATATCTTCCATCTCTCTCATTTCCCATTTGAATGTATGAGTAGGAAAAGGACAGAAGGAGGGGGTTTTATCCCCTTGTCCATCCTTGTCTAACATACGTTTCTTAATGGAGAAAAGAGAGAGATGAAGAAACTCTCGGTGCTCTACTGAGTCTATAAGAAATGTGGCATCGAGGTAACTCCCGGCGCTGCGCTGACCGGTGGCTGCTGCCGACGCTGCCGTGCTGGGGTTTCAAGGATCCAAAGAGCGTGCGCCTCCGCGAAAGACTATAAAAGCAAGACATGATCCCACGACAAGGGTAGATTAGCTCATACAGTGATTTTTGCGCGATCAAGCATCGTACCTAGTTCACTTACTCTCTCAACCATGGCTCGCTATCTCGTAAGTAAACAAATATTCAATTCCTCTTTTCTTAATTTGTTCATTAAACACAAGAGAAATTCTAAAAGCTCAGTTGGAGGTATGAATGGAAATATCTCATGCGCCACCACATACAGATAACCAAAGTCCGTTGTCCAAAAAAGTAGGTTTTTTTTTTTTTTTTTTTTCTTTATTATTATTATTGTGTATTTTTATTTCACCGCTTTTGCGGGTAATGATGGTGGTCCCACGGCGGGACCAAACAATGGTCCTATAAGCCATGGGCCTAGGGCGGCATTTGATTACATTTGCCGCGTTATATGTTAATATTAATTGGTTTTTAACTCTTAATTGACTGCCTTCTTCAAACAAAAGAAGGGGGAGAGGTTATTTCCTCAGAAGGCAGATTTTGCAACCATTTGTTGTACTGCCTTGATTGAGGGACCCTTTACATTGGAGTCGAGTCTCACTACTAGTCCTGCTGTTCGGTTTTTTTTCTTCTTCTTTTTTTTCCATTTAATTCTATTTTTTTTCTCCTTCTTTCTTTTTATTCTCCCTTCTCTCTCTCTCTCTCTCTCTCTCTCTCTCTCTCTCTCTCTCTTCTCTCTCTCTCTCTCTCTCTCTCTCTCTCTCTCTCTCTCTCTCTCTCTCTCTCTCTCTCTCTCTCTCTCTCTCTCTCTCTCTCTCTCTCTCTCTCTTTATTTATTATTATTATTAATATTATTATGGAAAACCTTCCTCTAACGGACCTAACAACCAAAAAAAGACCACCTGTACTCCTTTGTAAGACCACTGAAGAAATAAAAAGTAAATGTTTTATACAATTTTTAAAACAACCCATTTATCTCTAAAACCGCTTTTTGTTCCTCTTGTGCAATTAGGTTATTTTGGGTGGACTAATTTTTGATTCCATTAATTAAGGGTCCTCCGAGGGGAAGGGATGAATGGAAATACCTCCCGAGGCACTGAATACAGGAAACCAAAGTACCTAGTCAAAAAAAGTAGTTTTTTTTTTATTTTTACTATGGAAAACGATGTTATTAAAACGTTTTAAACGTTTATTATTTTCCTCTAACGGACCTAACCACCAAAATAAGACCGCCTGTATTCCTTTGTAAGACCAAAAAGTAAATGTTTTTTTGATATTTTTAAAACAACCAATTTGTCTATAAAACCGTTTTTTTTGTTCCTCTTGTGCAATTCGATTATTTTAAGTGGACTAATTTGGTTCCAGTAATTAGGGGTTCACTAATTCATTTTAAAATGTTTGAAATCTGGTGTGGGATTGAATTGAAAAGAAAAAAAGAAAGATAGTAAGAAAGAAAGAAAAAAAAAACAGTGCGCAGATGTCAATTTCGCTTCAATGTATACATTTATTTCATAAAGCTCTAAATATTTTTAATTTTTCCGAAATCGGGAATAGACGTATAGGTATCATCGAAATTCAAAGGAAAATTAGATGAAGTCAAAGATGAATAAGATATGAATGAAATAAAACTGTGTGAATTCTGAAAAATGTAGAACATCATTTCTAATTTTCCTAATTTCCTCATTTTTTGAAAATAGTTAAATTCAAGATTGAGTTGCTTAATATTTTTTTGTCCACCTTAAAAAAATTCATGTGATAGACTACATAGTCTAAAACCAGTCTAGTCCCTCCTTACCACAAACCAAGTGAAAGGCGAACTTTAAACAATTGGGAAAAATCTTTGCAGATTAGATTCTGAGATCAAGATTTAACGTTTCGGTAAAACAAGCCATTTTTAAAGTTTTGTTAGAAACCGATTTGGAATAAACAAATTATTCATTTTAGCGATAGGCTGTGTGCCGTAAAAACAAGATCTTTTAAACATTTGTCAAGAGTGATAGCAAAATCTTCGATCATACACACACATAGAGCATAGAATTCTAAAGCAATTACACCCGCCAAAGCCCAATCTTACGTTCTTCAAAACATGCGGTTTTCCGTAGAAATTCTCCCACAGTTCATAATATTGTGCGGTATTTTAAATTTCCCGCCTCAAACTCAGTGCAAGGAGAGGCCACGATATAAAAAGCGCGCCATTGCAGCCATAGGAAGTACTCTTGCAGTCCAAAATGCCTCGCACTGTGGTCAGAGCAGTGCTGCCGTTTCGCGTATAATTATTGGTATTTTTCTATTCATCGATGATAGACTGTTTTAGTAGAGCGATATATCGTATCGATTGCCGTCCGAGGGCCTCTGGTTCCAAACAAACTCTGGTTCAATGTAATTTCCCCATAAGTGAACTTTTGAACGGAAATTTAGGGTATTAAATCAAACAATAAATGCGACCTTTTTGCGATTATGAATTCTACGTCCTCGAAAATGCTTAGTTATGCCTGGATCCTTGACTAAAACTGCCGAAATCAATAAGATATTACAGATTAAATGTTGCATTTGTAGGTTAGAATCGCCAGAAATCCCGCCAATTCCACAACAACAACAATAAAAATTGGGTGATTCCAACCTCCAAACGCATCCTTTAATCTGCAATATCTTATTGATTTCGGCAGTTTTAGTCAAGGAACCAGGCATAATTAAGCATTTTCAATGACGCAGAATTCATAATCGCAAAAAGGTCGCATTAATGTCGCTGTTTGATTTAATAGTCTAAATTTCCGTTCAAAAATCCGCTTATGGGGAAAATGCATTGAATCAGAGTTTGTTTGGAACCAGAGGCCCTCGGACGGCAATCGATACGATATATCGCTCTACTAAAACAGTCTATTCCACCGGTTGAGAAAAAATTACAAAGTCCAGCTCAGTGTGTATGACTGTAATGCACGAAAATACTCGCATTTGCAATCTTCTCTCAACTGGTGGAGTCGTCGATGACTTTGAAAAACTTGCGAATATTTTAATAATTTAACGACGGTTGCACCGATTGAGAAAAGATTACAGATGTGAGTAATTTCGTGCATTTCAGTTTCAGTCACACACTGAACTGAACTGTGTGATCAGCATTGAATTAATAAAATGCCATTAATTATACGCAAAATGGAAGCTCCGGGTCAGAGATCTCTAAACTTTTGCTACGACGATTCAGAGTGTTTCATATAATGTAAAATCGCCTGAAAAGTCCATTGGTGGCATCAGAAAATGCAATGATAAACTCACAAGAGGCATTTAATGAAATCCAATATGGCGGATAAATATCGAGCAATCTGTATGCATGCACCGTGAGCATCCAAGGATGGCCAACTTTGACAACCTCACTGGAGGTAGAGGTTATGTGTTTCTTTACGTTGTGATTGGTTGTGATCGATATTGTGAGGTTGGCTATGGCTATCGTTGGATGTTCGTGGTGCATGCATACAAATCGCTCGATATTTATCCGCCATCCTGGATTTCATTTAACGCCTCTTGTGAGTTTATCATTGCATTTTATGACTTTCTGACGCCACCAATGGACTTTTCAGAGGATTTTACATTACACTAAACGTTCTTAATCGTTCTGGCAAAAGTTTGCAACAGACCCATTTACTCTTCACTCTTATAAATTGTTTTTTCCCCCTAAAACGCAGGGAAAATCAATGATAGAAGGCTCTTTTGCTTTCCTAATATAACCTTCATCGCATGATTTATTTTCTTTATTCTTTTTCTTACTTGGAACGAGCTGTAGCGATAGAGGGCGGATCCAGCGATCTGGCAACTGTGTATTCTTCCCATTTGAATGCGTGAGAAACAATCGATTAGTCAAGGGGCCATGGCCCCCTCGAGAATCGATTCTTCCTCATACGTTCAAATGGGAAGAATACATGGTTGCCATATTAAGTCCTATCTCATAGTGTGACAGCATGGGCAATCCGAATCTGATTTTGCTTGCCTCACTTTTTTGTAACCATAAATCAAAAGTTGTAATTAATCCAGCGGAAGTTGGTTTTAAACGAAAGTGCAAGTGTTTTAGAAAGGCTATCTGGACACAGAATTCTGATACAAAGCTTGTTTTCATTATGTGTCAGTTTCTTTATCGCTCAAATCTTTCCAAAAGAAACAGTCAAATCGTTTTCTGTGTCCAGATATAGCTACTCTAAAACACTTGCGCACGGAAAAAAAAAGTACGGTGAAAATAACCATACGAATACCTGATTTTGGCACCTGCTAGATGTTACGGTAATGTTAACCAGAAGTATAATAAGTTTTGACTAGGTACTAGGTGATGTTACCTGATTGCATGTCGAATTTACTCAAAGTATCGGTAAATGTACCATACTTCTGGTCAAGTTTACCATAACATCTAGCAGGTGCCAAAATCAGGTATCCGTATGGTTATTTTCACTAATCTTTTTTTTCCGTGCACAAAGAGTAAACAAGAGTCGCGATTGAATGGAAGGCCTGCGTGGTCAACATAGATAAGGGATCGGAACGTGGGCTGCCCTCTGATTGGCTGCAACGCGTGGAGCTAAAATGTCTTAGGGTACAGGGAAATTAACACGGGGTTTTCGTTCCGGGACGTTTATCTCGAAACCTGTGCAAAATCCCCTCTGAACAATTTATGCGAGTCGATTTAGCAGAATTTTCCGAACAAATTAATAGGTCATAAGTGCCGCTTTATTGCAAATTCGAAAAGACAGTTTCAGTTGAAAAGTGCGCACAATAGTGAGTTACTCAAACACTGCTCGAACACACGCCAAGCATGTAAACACACTATTGAGCGTACTTTTCAACTGAAACAGTCTTTTCGAATTAGCAATAAAGTGGCACTTATGAATTATGACCTATCAATTTTTTCGGAAAATTCTGCTAAATCGACTTGCATAAATTGTTTAGAGGGGATTTTGCACAGGTTTCGAGATAAACGTCCCGGAACGAAAACCCCGTGTTAATTTCCCTATGTATACCCTAAGCCATTTTAGCACCACGCGTTGCAGCCAATCAGAGGCCAGCCCGCGTTCCGATCCCTTATCTACGTTGACCACGGAGGCCTTCCATTCAATGGGGCAATTGCACACTTTTGCTATAAGCGATTTAATAGTCGATTATGGCGTAAAAACCTCAAAAAATAACGATGGCGGCACTAAAAACTTCCAAAATCCACCCCTAAACTCAATAAACACAGTTATTTGCGCGAGCGTAATGGTGGCCGAAGGCACTAACAATAGGAGATTCCTATCTTAATTTCGTCACTCTTTCTATGTTGACAAGGATGATTCACAGAGTAATTAGTCATCAGAGTGATGACCCACATCCGATAAATGGTGCCGCAACACCTAGTGACACCGGTGTCAAATGAAAGTAGTCTCTTATTGGTCACTTCTTGATGGAGTTTCATAATTGTTAGATGGGAATCTCCCATTGTCAGTGCCTTCGGCCACCATTACGCTCGCGCAAATAACTGCGTTTATTGAGTTTAGGAGTGGATTTTGGAAGTTCTTAGTGCCGCCATCGTAATTTTTTGAGGCTTTTACGCTAGAATCGACTATTAAATCGCTTATAGCAAAAGTGTGCAATAGCCCCATTGCGACTCTTGTTTACTCTTTGCACTTGCACTTTTAAGTTACTAAGAGCGCCTTTACATGGATGGATAGGCAAATCCAACACCCCGGAGTAGGAATATTTATCTACTCCTTTATTTTGAGCGATCAGTGTTTAAAAATTTACAAGGCAAACAAAGCGAGCCTTAGTGGAAAACGTCCATAAGAGATTTCTATCATAGTTACATCCTTGAAATGTCAATATCTCTCTATACAGCTCGTTGACAGTGGCGAGGCGTGTGATTTGGCGACGTTCATGTTTCCCCATTGAAACACAATAGAAAGGTCGAAATGCTTGGTCATCGCCGATGACTGAAGCGTTCGACCTTTTTGGTGAATTTAAATGGAGAAACTACATTGTTGCCACATTTCACGCCTCGCCACTGCTCGTTGAGTACACTGAAAAAACATCCTGGGTTAGGTTTACTTTAATTTGGTTAAACTTTACTATACTCCTGGTTTCGGAAATGGACAACTACACACCCTGTGTTAACCCAAGCCAACCTATATGGTAATATTCACTTTACTGTGTGTAGTTTCATCTACCAGGTATTTATGGTTTTTAACCAATTTTTGGTTGCAAATCAACCAAAGGATGGTTTAAATTTAACCAGGTTCTACGGTTAAAATTTTACCAGGATTTGGAAAGGGGAGTGAAAGTAAATGTGGGGGAGGAGATGGATTCATTCAAGGAGAAGCTACTCAGTGCGTGCTCTTCTCTCTTCATGTATTATGAAGATTGTCTCCATGGACCAATTTACCTCCTAGAGCTACCAAAAGTATTTTCATGTTATCCAAGGTGACGGTCAGAAGGTGATCAAGGCGTAGCCCTTGGGAAATCTGAAAAATAGCGGAATCTTCAGTTTTGAAGGCAAATTTAAACTATTTATTTATCTCTAACATTTATAAAACTTATATGTACGGACGGACTTTTAATCCTCGAACATTTTATTAAAAATAAAAACCAGAAAAAACTTGACTGAAATGGCACAGGTACAATCAACGTAAAAAATCGATAGGAACTGATGGGCAGCGCGCTCTATGCGGACAGCGGCGGAACTATACATTTACAATATTTACGGTTAAAATTCACCATTAGCTGGTATTGTTTTATTTACATTAATTTTATTTTTTATTTAGCCACACAAGTTGGTTTAAAATTACGATGCACATACTTGAAAATACTATTCTGAGTATGGTAAATTTAACAGTACCTAGATTATAGAGAATCCAACCCAGGAGGATGGTTCAAATTTAACCAGAGCATCGTAAATTTTTCGATCCGTGGGGTAATTTCAACCATGATCCCCAGGTTAAAATCTAACGCTCCCACTTTACCATAATGGTACGGTAAAATCTAGCACCACCCTGTGTAAAATCTACCATCTGTATGGTAAATTTAACCATGATTTAGGTAAGTTTAAACTAGGAAAATTTTACTATAACGGCATATTATTCCGAAACCAACTTTTTTTTTTTCAGTGTACAACACGTTATTCCTTCTTATAGCAATTACCCATCTTTTGATTTATTTTGATTTCAGGCTGCTTTGGCTCTTGCCTTCCTCGCCGTGATCTCATTGGCCGTGGCCGCCCCTTCTCCCGCAGTTGACGAAAGTCCAATCGCTGGAAAGGATGCCCGATCCGCCGCTGGCCCCACCCCCGCCTACGGAGCCGGAGTCGCCGCTGTCGAAGGAGAACCAAAGGAAACCCTAAAAGGAGCCGAGTCCCTTTACTACCCCTACGGAGTTGCACCCTATTACCCATACTACTACTCAGCCGCCTACTACCCAAGATATTACGGATACCCTTACGCTTACCCTTACGTCGGTTAAACAACAACAAAAACTACCCAACTACGCCTGATGGATACCACCGTTGAAACTGAAATTGAAACTCCTGGACATAAAAGTTGAAAATTTTGCAACTTCAAAACCACCTATCGAATGCCATGTTCAGAGAGGGTTTTGTCTAGTCTTTCCATGTTGACCTCCAAATTAATTTTCTTCAAGAATTATCTTCTTTTCTTCGTTAATTACCCCTACCTTTCTTTCATTTATTTATTTATTTTATTTTTTTTTTCTAAAAAAAAAAAAAACCTAAAGTGTTCAAAAAATTAATTTCATCTAAAGTTTTTACTTGTTGAACCTGATTTTGTCCCCATTTTGTACAAATATAAAGCATTGAAAATAAATTTCCTTATTTTTTTTCGTGGGCGGAGCCCGAAATTTTGCATTCCATCAAACTCCTTACAAACATTTTACGTTTTGAAAAATTAGTTAGAGAAGTTTATGTTTTGCATAAAAATCGTTTTTTTTTATGCATGCGGCTCTTTGTTTTGACCAGAGACAATAAATAATAGAGATCACGCACTATCTATCTTGCCCATGTTTGCGCGCGGTGGCATTTTTTTTTTCGGGGTCTCAACAGAACACCGCAAACATGCTCCAATCGTTGACTGATGAGAAAAGTTATTGAGATTCTTGACTATAATGAAACATAAGCACCGAAATTGCATCAGTCAACGTATGGATCTTATTGGATGGTGCTTCCTCATGCTTGCTGTGTTAATTCCTGTTGAGTTTCGAAAAAAAAGACAGCCACCACGCGCTCGGCTAGTGCGTGATCTCTATTATACCTATATTTTCTCTGATTTTGACTTGCGAGGGAAGATTCTTAAAAATAAGACGTCAACATATTTTTGAAGGACCAAAAAAAAAAAAACAACGTGAACTTAAAGCTGAAAGTAAAATAAATAGATGTAATAAATAAATAAATTAAAAATAAATAAATAAAAAAAATAAATAAATAATAAATAAAAAAAAAAAAATCTGACGCAAATCGATTCAAAAATTGAAATGAGCTCATTTCGTTTTCTGGTTAGTATTTTCGGACTCATTGTTCCGATTTTCGACGAAACATTTTGAAAAAGCTCTCCTTCGTAGGATATGATTATCTAGTTCCTGACCAACGAGCTTTTTGATTGAGCAATTGAGCTATATGATAATAGAAGGGATTTAGGGGGTCGTGATTTAGAAACAAAACACCCGTGTTGGGTGCTCCAGCTTGTTTTTCTTCTTTTTTGTGTATATGTTAAAGGACAAACCCGATTTTAGGCCAAACTAGTTTAGCCTAGGCCGAACCATTTTTTTAAGGAGATTCAGTTTGGCCTGCAGAATTTTTGGCCAAACTAGTTTGTCCTAGGCCCAACCGGTTTGGTCTGGGGAATTTCAGGCCAAACTACAGCCATGATGAGCTATAGCGCGATAGAGAGAGAGTTTCTGGGACGTGATATTGGAACTTCAAAGGGGGTAGCCATGAAGGGGGTGGACATTTACACACGGGTTCGGTTTGTGTCTATCATTTCCTTTCACCTTAAACATTTAAAAAAAAAAAAAAAAAAAAAAAAAAAAAAAAAAAAAAAAAAAAAAAAAAAAAAGTAGTGCCAAATTCATTTGAAATTGGTTTTGTGTGAAAATGAAAATGTTCTAGAGTGGTTATCTGGATTGGCACAATAAAGAAACTGCGACTCATGACAGAAACATGCACAATTTTCTAACCTAAGTAATTGTATACATTAAAAGTCTGTGTCCACTGTCCATGATAGCCACTCTAAAACACTTGCACTTTCTTTTAAAACTAATTTCTGCTGAATTAATTACAATTTTTCATTAAAGGATAAAAAAAACCACAACAAAACGAGTAAAATAAACCAGAATCAGAGCATACATTCTGTCATACTTTGGTACAGGACTTATAACATAACAAATCCCAGTGGCAGCTCGTGAAAGGACATTACCCAAAATGGGCCTTTTTACCCCTGAGAGCGAAATGTGAAATACTTTCAGAGATGATAGAGGATTAAATCAGCGTTCCGAATCTGGCCTATTTTTTGATTTTGGACGATGGGAAAGGGAGGGAGGGGGGTCCAAAGTCAGACACTTCAAACGCCCATAACTTTTGAACGAATAAAGATATGATGATGTACTTTGTGCGAAAAGGTAGATCTTTTAAAGACCTTTCGATTGATGTGTATGATATTTGCCTAATTTTAATTTTTAATCGATTTATCGAAGTTTTTTTGATTTTTTTGGAATCGGGTTTTCAGTTTTTTTAATCGTGGAAGTTTGGCAACGCACGAATCATCACAAATTGTTTCCAGGATAAAAGTAGACGCAATTTGCTAAAAAATGGTTTAAATCGCATGCTGAGGAAATGCTTTGAAGCGGAGTTATGAGGGTTCAAAGTTGGCGCTTTCGCGAAAAAGGCCGCCCCGAGGGGCATACTACAGGTGGTAGAAGTTGGTGTTAACTGTTCTTCCCGTCCAAATGACTTGAAATTTGGTTTACAGAGGTATTTTTTGACGCTGAATTCAAATTTTGCATCAGTTTTTCAAAATTTTAAAAATCCAAGATGGCTGCCGACCAAATTTCCGAAAAAATGCTCCATTTTGGGTAATGTCCTTTGGGAACAGCATCCTCCTCCCACTTAAACAATGTAAAACAATCGATTCTCCCAGAGTCAAAGAATCGATTTTTTTACCTAAGTTTAAATGAAAAAAATACATGGTTGCCAAATCGAACGAGCCGCCACTGACATATCCCCTCTATTGGCAAGCTCGTAGTTCCATGCAGCAACCCCAATTTCCTCCAAATAACTGATTTAGGTACCACAGTAATCAGCTTTAATCGAACGGAAACACTCCGGTGACCGAAAATGGTGCTTCAAGCAATGAGGCTATTGCACACTTTTGCTATAAGCGATTTAATAGTCGATTATGGCGTAAAATCCTCAAGAAATAACGATGGCGGCATTAAAAACTTCCAAAATCTACTCCTAAACTCAATAAACGCAGTTATTTGCGCGAGCGTAATAGTGGCCGAAGGCACTAACAATGGGAGATTCCCATCTAACAATTCTGAAATTCCATCAAGAAGTGACCAATAAGAGACTACTTTCATTTGACACAGGTGTCACTTGGTGTTGCGGTACCATTCATCGGATGTGGATCATCACTCTGATGACTATAATTACTCTGTGAATCATCCTTGTCAGCATAGAAAGAGTGACGAAATTAAGATAGGAATCTCCCATTGTTAGTGCCTTCGGCCACCATTACGCTCGCGCAAATAACTGCGTTTATTGAGTTTAGGAGTGGATTTTGGAAGTTTTTAGTGCCGCCATCGTTATTTTTCGAGGTTTTTACGCCATAATTGACTATTAAATCGCTTATAGCAAAAGTGTGCAATAGCCCCATTAACATTGCAGCTTTTAAGTTGTTGCAGGTAGTTTTTTGCGTGTTTTGCACGGATTAAAAAGTCTCAAGGGAGTTGCAGGTCAATTATTGTTGCGGTCAAATTTTAATTAACTCTACCGTTATTGAGGCAAGAAAAAAGTGTTTGAGGTAGGTACACTAAATATATCCACTCGTGACACAAGTCCTACGAATGGAGAAATCCGTCGGAGATTCGACGAGTAAAGCTTTAAATACCCACGGATATTGAAAATCAAAAGACACGCGTTCCATTCTTTAGTTTTTCTGTCTATAGATTCGCATTTTAACGATTTTTGACGAAATTTTCAGCCTCGTCTTGGCGATTGGCTCAAACACCATATACCCTAGTTTCTTTCAAACAATAATGGATCTGTTGCACACTTCGGCTACAGCGTTTTAAAGTATCGTTTCCTACGTAAAAAGCCAAGAAAATAACAATGGCAGCATCAGAAAACACTAAAATTCAGTAATAAACTCACACATTGCGAAAAACGCTACACACTATTCACCCCTGTCTGTTGCACAGTTGCACAGTGCACACTTCGGCTACAGCGTTCTAAAGTATCAATTCCTATGTAAAAAGCCGAGAAAATAACAATGGCAGCATCAGAAAACACTATAATTCAGTATGAAACTCACAAATTGCGAAAAACACTAGACACTATTCACCCCTGTATCTTTCCACCACGTGCACGATATTTCGCGAAATTAGCGCGGCACATTCAAATAATCCGAGCCGTCTTTCATCACAGATGACTTCGTAAACAAATAAACAGTAAACACTGACGGCGGCTGCTCGAATTCTTACGTTTCAATATCCTCAATTCCTCGCAAAAGGTTGTGAAAGGTACGGAAACCGATATTTGTGTTGAAAACTTATCAAAATGAAACAATAACATGATGATGATCGAAGTTGGAATTATGCTTAGAACTCCTGTGTGTTATATTGTTTCATTTTGATAAGTTTTCGACACAAATATCGGTTTCCGTACCTTTCACAACCTTTTGTGAGGAATTGAGGACATTGAAACGTAAGAACTCGAACAGATGCCGTAAGTGTTTACGGTTTATTTGTTTATGAAGTCAGCTGTGATTATTTGAATGTGCCGCGCTAATTTCGCGAAATATCGTGCACATGGTGGAAAGATACAGGGGTGAATGAATAGTGTCTAGTGTTTTTCGCAATTTGTGAGTTTATTACTGAATTTTAGTGTTTTCTGATGCTGCCATTGTTATTTTTTTCGGATTTTTACATAGGTATTGATACGTTAAAACGCTGTAGCTGGAGTGTGCAACAGACCCATTCACTGCCTTTCGATTGTTCGTCGATCTTCAGGAACTCTAGTGCAGTGGCGAAGCGTGAAATTTGGCAACAATGTATTTTCTCCATTTAAATTCACCAAAACAATCGAACAGTTCAGTCATCGGCGATGACCAATCATTTCGACCTTTCTAATGTGTTTAAATCGGGGAAAAGGAACGTTGCCAAATCGCACGCATCGCCACTGCTGGCGGTCTAAAAAGCAGAAAAAAAGATTGAACATTTTTGAACAATTTTACTATTTTTTGGAGTAAAGGGCCCAGGCCAGACTGAATTCTACAAACACACTGATCAGTGGTGGCTCGTGCAATCTGGCAACAGCGGGTTCTCTCCATTTAAACCTGGGTAAAACAATCGATCTTCAGGGGACTCACTGAATCTGCGATAAATCGATACTTTTGCATCGGTTCAAATGACGAAGAAACATGCTTGCACGGCCGCGCCCGCGGCCGTAACTACCAAAGGGCGGCCGTGGTAAAACCCTGGGGCCTGGGCCCTCGACAGATTGTTTGTTTTTGTGGGAAGCCCCCTCCAAATATCCAAATTACCTTATCCAATAATGGAGCCCTTGCAAACTTTTGCTATAGGGGATTGAAGAGTTGATTCTTGCATAAAAACCTGTGAAAATGACGATGAGTACACTAAAAAATCACAAAATTCACTCTCAGAATCGGGCTTAATGGCGGAGAGACGCAGGTATCATGGGAGATTCCTATCTAAATTGAGACATATCTCTGTGTTTCCGTAGAGAAAGTGACATCAGGTCAAGAAGATCTCAAGGAAAGTCTCTGATTGTCAAGAGCAAAAAGAAGGACCAAAGGGGGTCTACAAAGATTGATTTGAAGGACATCATAAAACAAAATTTGTTTTCCAGAAAAAATGTGTTTCTAACCTTTAGGCTTTCAACATCGGAAGTACTTATAAATTATTTTACAACCATGACATTATTTTGTTGTTGCCAGTTTGATTTGGTCAGTGCTGAGACAGAAATTCATAAAAATACAATTTCCCTTCCTGCATCAAGGCTGCCGTTCTGCTTATAATTAATGGAATTTTTCTATTCACCGATGATTCCATGGGTTGAGAAAAAAAAACACAGTTCAGTTCAGTGTATGACTGAACAGCTCGAAAATACTCCGATATGTAATCTCTCCTTAATCAATGCAATTACTGTTTCATTATTAAAATATCTGCAAGTTTTTAAAAGTCATTGACCACTCCACTGATTGGGAAAAGATTACAGATGCAAGCTATTTTCATTCATTTACAGTCATACATTGAACTGAACTTTATAATCTTTTCTCAACCGGTGAAATTGTCAGTGAATTGAAAAATGTCATTAGTTATTCACAAAACGGCAGCTATGTTCTGCACTCTTCTAGCTTTTGTTTCAGATAAAATCAGAGTCAGTGAAAGTGATAGGATTAAGAGTTAATATTCCTGCCTTAATTCCATATTCAGTGCATGCCACTGAGTTTTGCTCTCAGCAATATTTTACAGATATTCAGAAAAAGATGGAAAAATAATACCAAAGAAAGTAGATTTACTTACATTCATGATTCAAGAATATAAAAGGGTTTTGCTGAAAGGAATGATAGGTCTAGTTTGACGTATACTCGGTTCTAATTGCAGATGATCAAACCATCGAGATACATTCTGATATAATTCTTTTTCATGAAAAGACCATGATGCCTGTACAAAGAAAGAGAGGGAATAAAAATTAGTCTAAAATAATACATGCAAACACACTGATGAATTGATATTCAGACAGTATAAAAAAAAAGACAGAGTACTGTTAACTCACAACACGGGTCGAGAAAATTGTGGAAAGGTATTGGCTCAACAGTCATGCAAAAAAGAGATAAAGTCCAGTTAAGGTGATTCCAGGCGAAACTTTATTAGATATCAATCCAATAGATAGCGCCACTAGTCGCTATGGGGAAAAGTTGTGTTTTTGGCATTTTAAATTGAAAACAAAGAAAAAACCCAAAATCTACAAACATCTGCACTTGCATAGTTTTCTAGTGGATTTTTTCAGCTCAAAGACAGCAAAGTTGGTTGAAAATTAAAGCCGTAAATTATGAAGTTCATTTCGCCAAAAGCTTACGGAGTGCGACCTGGCAAAAATGGGGCCTGAGGTGTAACCATCAGAATCAATTTCTCACCACAAGTTTTTCATCTATAAAGAAAAAACCGCATTGGTACAATGAGAAAATCTTTGGTAGCAAAATGGCCCAGCGAAAGACTTTAGTCGAGCCAACTCAAAGAACAGTCTTAAATATTCAGCTGTACAAATGTTCAACGCGCTACCTCTAAACATAAAAATGCTCTTTCAACACTCTGACTACAGCTCCTTCATCTCAGACTTAGTGATTTTCTTATACAACATGGCTTTTGAAAACTTAGATGATTTCATACCCAATATTCTGTAGTTGTTCTTAATTCGTTGATGTATAATTTGTTTGCGGTTTCTATTGTTCATATTGGGATGTATCAATTTAATATTATTTAATTTCTGTGACTTGTATTATAGCTACCATTGCAGGTGGCTCTATGTACCAATTGTTTAAATAAATAACCAATTCTATGGTCCATCCAGCAAAAGCTCTTGAACTACACGTAAAACCTTCGGTTAGCTCAACCAGGGGTGCAAAATGTTCCAAAACTTCAGAAGTTTCACGCGATCCATGACTTTTTTCCTCACAGGATTTTAAGAAATTTCCTCACAAAAATTTGAAAGTGATGACTTTTTTGTGTGCTTATTTTAACATTTCAACGCCGTATGTTTGCAAAATGACCGATATTTTCCCATTTGTTACACTACTTTTCTGGGAAATCCTTGTTGCCATTATTAAAAAAAAAAAAAAAAAAATTGGATAAATTTCCTCACTTTCACGCGATCCGCGGATCGCTAGATCGGGCATATTTTGCACCCCTGAGCTCAACTAAAGTCTTTGGCTTGGTCGTTTCTCTACAAAAGCGTTTTTTCTGTTTTTCCTGTGTACCACACTGTAAGAGCCAGATTTCACTTTGGCTAAACATGAGACATACTGATCAAGATGGCATTTAAAAACAACCTTTGCGAATTTATAACTTTGGTCCTCTTTCATACTCCGCTCAAAAAAAAAAAAAAAACTTGAGCCGCTTCAGTTAAAAAGTGAAAGGATGATTTCCAACCAGTTTTTTAGATACCATCAATGAAAATGTAAATGAATAAAATTTGGAGACTTACAATTGTTGAATGTAAAATGAAAAACAATAGAAGATCTGCAACAGTTAGATAATTTGTGGCTATATACGATCGAGCTACAAGTGCTTTGTTTATTTCCTGAGGACAGAAGTAGATTTAAAAAAAAAAAAGAACAAAAAAACGTATTAGCAAAAATTTCAAGTGCGTAAGGAAAAGAAAAATTTAATGAGCTCTGCTATCTAGAAAGCACAATTACTTAGACTCTCTTCAATTTTCTGAGACTTACATTTTTTTCGCCTTCAGTTAGAAGCAGTGGCAATGTATTAACTGTGCCTCTATATTTTGACATTTGTTTCGTAGCACATACAACGAAGCAAAAAGCAGAGAGGAGAGTATAGTTGTACAGTTGACACACAGCCACTTGTTCAGAGTGTTTTGAGGTTAAAACTCTTTGTTTCTTCAAGAGGAATGATAAAGACAAACAGCTAAAATTCCATGGTGGGATAGACTTGAAGAAAATGAGTTAATCCCTTAAAAACTCAAGTCTCAATCAAGCCATCATGCTTCATAATCAATGAGTTTTGTCTCTCATTTAAAGGTTAGATTCTCTCTTCTCAATTTCATTTCTAAAAACTAACTGATTAACAGAGAATAAACAAAAATCAAGGATTTTTTCAAAATGACAACCATGAGATAGTTTTATGCAATCTCTGGGAAATCTGTGAAGAATCGCTGAAAAATGTAGATCTTGAAGTTTCACAAATTAGTGTTACAGAGTAACTTTTTTCAAACTACATTAAAAACTCCTAGTCTTACTTCTCACAAAACAGACTGGGAAAAATTTAGATCTGTATTGAATGAAAAAATAAATTTAAATGTACATATTAACAGTATCGAAGATCTCGAAAATCAAAATGATTTACTCGTTAAGTTGATCCAAGACGCTGCTAAAGCATGCACTCCAGTCGCCACCCAGGGTATCAGGTTTTGTTGTCTTCCATATGATCTGGTCGACTTGATTAGAATTAAAAGGAGAGCAAGGAAAATAATGGTAAGAACGAGACTAGGAAAAGATAAAAGGGAGTATAATAGATTGAATAACGTAGTTAAAAACAGACTGAGTGAATTCAGGAACAATAAATTTGAGAGATTCATAGCAAGCCTAGGGGCTAGGGAAATTGATGACTATAGCTTATGGAAGGCTACAAAATACTTGAAGCGACCTGCCCAGCTTAGTTTTCCGATACGTAAGTCCGATGACGGGTATGCCAACAATAGTCAAGATAAAGCAGAAGTTATCGCCAATCACCTAGAAAATACGTTTCAACCGAATCCATGTGACGACGATGACCTTTTAACTCACTTGCATCAAGAAAATAAAAATATTAATTTGTTGTCAAAAGTGAAAATTTCAAAATTTACCTATGATGAACTTTTCGAGGAAATTAAATATAAAACTAAAGTGAAGAAGGCCCCAGGTTTCGACCTGATTTCAGGAGCTGTAATCAAGCAGCTTCCAGCCTTAGCTTTAAGATTATTGATTAAAATTTTTAATTCAGTTTTAATTCTAGAACATGTACCCAGTCATTGGAAAAAGGCTGAGGTAATTGTACTTTTAAAACCCGGAAAGCCCCCAGCGGAACCGAGTTCATACAGGCCTATATCGCTTTTACCCATCATTGGCAAATTATTTGAAAAATTGTACATTAAACGATTAAACAGGATCATCGGTGATAAAAAACTTATCATCGATGAACAATTCGGATTCAGAGCCAAACATGGGACTCTGGAGCAGCTCCACAGAATTTCTTCCATTGTGGAAGCTGCCCTGGAGGGGGGAGGCTTCTGTAACGCTGTTTTCCTGGATGTGTCGCAGGCTTTTGATCGTGTATGGCACGAAAGATTAATCTACAAGTTGTCTAAAATGCTTCCGGGAAACCATGTTAAGATACTATCATCGTATGTCTCTAACCGATTTTTTAGAGTGAGATTTGAGGACTCCTACTCTGATTTTCGTCCAATCAGAGCCGGAGTTCCTCAAGGCTCGGTTCTCTCGCCCATTTTGTACAGCCTGTACACTTCGGACCTACCGAGGCCACGTAAAGGCTGTAGAGTTGGAGTTTTTGCCGACGATACTGTTTACGTGGCTTCGGCTCAAAATTATGGACGTACTGTTCACTTGTTACAAGAAAGCATGCTGGACGTCCAGGAATGGACCTCTCATGACCGTTCAAAGGTGAATGCGACCAAATCTGAGAATGTTGTTTTCACCAACAGAACTTACGTCCACTCTCCGCTAGTTTTAAACGGGGATATCATTCCCCATTCCATGAAAGCAAGGTACCTGGGCCTTATCATGGATTCAAAGTTAAAATGGAAAGATCACATTATAACAAAGAAGGAACAAATTAATCTGAAAAATAGAAAAATGTTATGGCTAATTGGACGCCGCTCGAAATTAAGGCTGAGTAACAAAATACTCTTATACAAATCCATGATAAGGCCCATTTGGGCTTATGGATGCCAGTTGTGGGCGTGTTCTGCCAAGAGCAACGTTCATAGGATAGAAGTCGTACAGAACCTTTTGTTGAGACAAATCGCGAATGCGAGATGGTATGAGAGGAACAGCGATATCAGGGCTGAACTCGGGATTGAAAGCTTAGAGTTGTTCGTATCCAGAATGTACAACCGGTATGAAGAGCGCTTGCACCTCCATCCAAACCCATTGGCCCTTAGGCTTTTGGACTGGGTGGGAGATGTAAGACGACTAAAAAGGAGGAAGACTCATGAGCTTTCGACCCCCCACTTTCTCAAAATTTAATGGAAGTCCTGGCCAACTCTAACCGCCAGGGACTTTCCATTTCAATAAATTTAAAGTAAAAAATACTAACCTTTTTTACTTTCATTAGATATACATGTTAGGTATTTTTGCCCATTTTTGTACCATTTTCTTTTGCCCATTTTTGTACCATCTTCTTTTGCCCATTTTTGTACCATTTTCTAATTTTCCGTTTTCAGCTTTTACCATTTTTCTATTCTAGTTTACCACCATCACTTTTCTTTTTTAAATCCGGCTTATATTTCTATTATTCTATTTTTTTTTTTTTTTTTTTTTTTTTTTTTTTTCTCTCTCTTTTGTAATTCTGATTCACAGTTCTTTAAATTTGCTATATTTAATATGCGAATGACGAAATCTCTCTCCCTCTCTCTCTCTCTCTCTGTCTTAAAATGGATGTATATATGTGTCATACTTATATTTTAGTTAGTATAAGTTGAACTAAATGTAAAATTTTAAAGACTACATAGTCTGAAATTGTAATACAAATACTTTAATTTGTGTATTGTAATAAATAAAAAAAAAAAAAAAAAAAAAAAAAAACTACATTAAAATATTGGATCACAAACGATAAATTTGTAACTACGCAAAAAAAAAAAAAAAAACAATTTCACCAAGGCCAGATACTAGGGAATGAAATAGGTTCTGCTACAACTCTGGGTAAGAACTGTCAATCAAAGCAAGGTGTAATAGGGAACCAGTTGTATGACATACTGATCCACAGTGCAAAACTGGCGTAAACAACCCTTGGTCTTTACAGCAGTCTTGCTTTGAGCAGAGGCATTTTGAGTCTAGGGTTCAGACACGTAGCAATGTTTTGCTTCCGAAATGAATCAAAACACATCGGTGAACAGATTGTGTAATATTGCGTTACCGAACTGTTCACCCATGCATTTTGATGCAATTTGGAAGTAGGCACTGCTGCTTGTCAGAACCCGATACTCAAAATACTTCTGCTCTAGCACGGCATTATACCTTAACCAGTTATCATTCATGCGTACTGAGCAGCCAGCGTTGGCCGATTCAGCAATCTGATTGCACGAGAAATAATCATTTAGTCACAAGGCTATAGCCCCTTCAAGAATTGATTGTTTATCATACATTCAAATGGGAAGAATGCACAGTTGCCAGATTGCTGGATCCGCCTATGCTGACTTAGCTTGTTGCAAATCAAACGACTGTAGCAAAAGTTACCGACAGATGCATAACATGGGAATGGATCAAAACTTACTTTTATAATCTTATCGCTGTTTGCCACCTCATCAGCATATACAGCAAAAGCAACTGAATATTCAATCCATTGTCTAACTAAAGCTTGATCTTCATGGTTCTTCCCTAAAAGTTTTGGATTGTGTTCTCGAGAAATAGCTAGTGCAGTCCATCCTGGTAAGCCATCCGGGTTTAATTCAGGTATCTGAAACAGAGAAATAAAGAAGATAAATATGTAATACAAAAAGTTTCTGGTACATGCGGTACTTTTATCACCCGTGTGTGTGATAGCAAAGGGAAGAAACCAACAGTTATTGATCAACTTTCAAACATCATTTTCCAATAAAATGATTCATTTCTCAAAAAATAATAACACGTTCCAATTAAAATAACATCTGAACAAGAATCCGCGCTTGACTCCACTTCGTCAAGAATGGCACGTATGATACCTACATATACTTATCCTGCAAGGAGTTGATTTGAGTATAATTTGATTCCAATTGAAAGGCTCAAATGGATTAGTTAGGTAGGTATATATACTACTTGAAAGCATGCATAAGTTGAACTATGAAATATCTTATGGAATCACAAAAAAAGTTAACCTTAGCAGATGATAGTTTCGCAGAGAACTCCTTAGGAACTTTGAAATACCGAAACAGCGACGAAATCGAACTTTTGGAATTAATTACCATCTTAATGCAAATAACAAATAAAACAATAGCAAAAATATTAACAAGAATCAAATTGAGCAACTACACCTTCCAGTGAAACACGAAAAATTAGAAAATCGGCAGATTTCTTTGTTTTTGTTTACTTTAGCACGAGCAACACCATCTTGATCAGGTGCTTGAAACATACCGGAGCCTGGGCGAGTTTTAGGTTAGGTGAGGATTAAGTATAGGCCTCTTCAACGACACAACTGTCTACGAACCAGCTGCGAACAGCCTCGTACATCTGTGTTATTTTTAACTAAATTTTAATGTATTTCAATGAATTTTCTTGTTAATTACATTAAAATTAGGCTAGTCCATAGTATTTGGGACGCTGATGTCAAAAATTATATTATTTTCTACTTAACTCGTCATGATTTTACGCATATTCTACTTTTAAACATTGTTCACGATAAAGTTTAAATTGTGGAAAATCTAGAATATTTCGATCAAAACTAGTGCCAAATTCGAACTCGGCAGGTCAATTTCAGTCGGTAACGCGTTACTCACGCGATTACAGGTCCACTTATAAGAAAGAAAAAAAAACCATGTTTGTGTCCAGGGATCTTTGTTTTGTATTCATTAAGGGCGGACATCTATGTCGTTAAAGCGTGAAAATCGTGAGTTGTTGGTACAGGCTGTCCCTTCAGAAGATTTTTACGGTTTAACGACACAGATGCCCGCCCCCAGTGAGCATAAAACAAGCGGGTCTTGATACAAAAATAGGTTTTTTATCGAATCAACCCATTTTTGGGTGTTGCGAATGAAATCTGACGTAAATTGACCGGCCAAGTTAGAATTCGACCCTAGTTTCGATCGAAATATCCTTGTTTTTCCACAATTTTAACTTTGCCGCAGAAAATTCCAAAAAGTAGAATATGCGTAAAATCAGGACAAGTTCAGTAGAAAATTATATCATTTTTGAGATCAGCGTCCCCAATGCCGTAAAGGAGCGCAATTTAAATGAAATTATATAGAGAGAAATCATTGAAATATACATTAAAATTTAGTTGAAAAAGAACGCTATGATGCTTGGTGCATTTCGCGGACAATTATGTCGCAAAGAAGGCCTAGTTGTCCCCGAGACCGCACCCCTTTTATCTCGAGAACAGCTGAAATTCATGATTTGTGACTGTGGAGTCTCACAAAGGACTGACCCCAAAGAATCCGGAAAAAATCAGCGTCGGGCCTCTGGAGCCAAAAAACTGTTGAGAAAAAATGGTCACTCTTCTTATTGTTAGTTGTACGGTGATGAGTCGATTATGCTATTAGATAGCTTACATTCTCACCATACATCTAGGAGTAAGTACCATTTTGTCCCAACATTTTCCCATTTTTCTGCCCTTTTTTTCTTTCCAGTTTTATGAGCAATTCGGTACTCAACGCACTATCGATGAATGGGTCTGTTGCAAACTTTTGCTACAGCGATTGAGAGTGTGTAATCTAATGTAAAATCGCCTGAAAAGTCCAATGGTGGCATCAGAAAGCCACGAAATGAGATAATAAACTCACAAGAAGCGTTTAATGAAATCCAAGATGGCGGCAAAATATCGAGCAATCCGTATGCATGCACCACGAACATTCAAGGATAGCCAACCTCACAACATCGATCACAACCAATCACAACGTAAACAAACACATAACCTCTACCTCCAATGAGGTTGTAAACGTTGGCAATCCTTGGATGATCACGGTGCATACATTCAGATTCCTCGATATTTTGCCGCCATCTTGGATTTCAATAAACGCCTCTTGTGAGTTTGTTATTGTATTTCATGACTTAATGATGCCACCAATGGACTTTTCAGGCGATTTTACATTGGAATAATAACTTTTTATCGTTGTAGCAAAAGTTTGCAACAGGCCCATTAAAGATTGTCGCGAGATTTTCACGAGCTAAGTTTCGCTTTCAAGGTTCCGGTTCGACCACTCTTCATACTCTCCGTGCCTTGCTAGCGAGGGGCGAGGAGCCAGTGCAGGTGGAGTGGAAGAGTCGTTGCAGCTTGCTGAGTCCCACACTCTAATTACGCATAACTGCGGCAGAGGTCGCTTAGAACCCTATATACTTACAGTGACTGGATAAACCACAGTGCGGCCATTTCGGTCGTCTTTCTGATTGGTCGGATTCCTTAGATCGCGAATTTGAGCATTTAAAAGTATTTTTACAGTTTTATGCGGTTCTCATAGGCAAGTTAGACACGACTGAAGGGCTTCTGTCACATTTGAAACATATTGGTGCGCAAAATTAAGAGAAATCAACGATTCCCCATAACTGACCCCCCGCGGATGCGCACCCAACTTAACACGGGCGCCATAGGGAGAAAGTGTGTTCCTGAGTTACTCGCAAAAAATATCGCAACCCCCCGCCCTAAAAATGGTTTATACATAGCATTAATGACTTTTTTCAGACAGGGGGTAGAGAAATCTTCATTCCGAAACCCAAGAACAATCATACTCCCCATGCTGCCAATGCTAAAGTGGGTGCACTCTTGAGGGGTGGAGGGCAAATGGCCGCACTGTGGTTTATCTAGTCACTGTATATATACTATGAGAGTTGCGCCAATGTTGAATCCATTTCTGATTGGGTTTCAGATTTAGGCTGTCAAGAAAGCTCCAAGAGGCAAATGCAAATGAGGAGGGTTTGTTTACTTTTCGCTTACTGGCTTTCATTACACATTTGAAGTAACAGTGACCGCGGTAATTATTGTTAATTTTTCCTTTGCTTGAATGTTATTCTGGAGAACATTATATCTTTCAAATAACGACCGTTATTGTCGAGAATCTGAACCTAACCTATAAGAGATAGAGAAATAGTGGCAACAGCGCAGAGGCAAACGGCCATCCGCCATTTGCAATCTGCCTCTTGGGGGCTCCATTGATCCGCTTCTTCTTCTTCATTTAGAGAGACTTGGCGCAACTCTCATATGGTATATAGAGACTCTAAGGTCGCTGTCTGTGGCTGTAGAGTCCCTTGATAAAAATATTATACACTGTACAGGGTGTATTAGATCATCCGGACAGGGCATTTTTCTTAAAAACTACGAAGCCAATGGGGCTATTGCACACTTTTGCTATAAGCGATTTAATAGTCGATAATGGCGTAAAAACCTCCAAAAATAACGATGGCAGCACTAAAAACTTTCGAAATCCACTCCTAAACTCAATAAACGCAGTTATTTGCGCGAGCATAATGGTGGCCGAAGGCACTAACAATGGGAGATTCCCATCTAACAATACTGTAACTCCATCAAGAAGTGACCAATAAGAGACGACTTTCATTTGACACCGGTGTCACTATGTGTTGCGGTACCATTCATCGGATGTAGATCATCACTGTGATGACTAATTACTCTGTGAATCATCCTTGTCAACATAGAAAGAGTGACGAAATTAAGATAGGAATCTCCCATTGTTAGTGCCTTCGGCCACCATTACGCTCGCGCAAATAACTGCGTTTATTGAGTTTAGGAGTGGATTTTGGAAGTTTTTAGTGCCGCCATCGTTATTTTTTGAGGTTTTTACGCCATAATCGACTGTTAAATCGCTTGTAGCAAAAATGTGCAACAGCCCCATTGATTTGAAAAAAAAAAGGTCAGAAAGGGAATTGACCCAAATGTTTCTTTTTGATGTTTTCTGAAGCCCCCAAAAGTCCCTTGAGGTGTATTTGGTGGAATGGGGGGGGGGAGGGGTTCAAACAAATTTGTCAAAATCCAAGGCAAAACTTAGCAAGTAAAAATCTTGCGACAATCTTTAATTCGTCGATAGGACATACGTAACCAAAGAATGCTTTTTTTTTAACAAGGTATCACAAAATAGGGGCTGTTATTTGAAAATTTGGGATAGCCCCCCGAAATTCTACCCAAAAAAGTACAGGGAGGGGGTTTGACGGTTTGACTCCTGGAAAAATTGAAATATTTTAAAAATAAGTATGAAACCCGCAACTTGCTCTCTCAAGTTGAGGGGAAAACCTGAGGAGGGAATTGGAATAAAAAAACAATCTCTATATTTACGTATACAATATTTACAATGAAACACACAAGACTCCGTTTTAACGTGGTGAAGGAAAATAGATGCAATTTTTATTTCCTCGTCAATCACTGATAAAAATATTACGCTCGAATAATTAGTACAAATCAGGATACTGTTGTTGGAGGGATCTCCAAAATGAAACTCTTTCAGGATATGGGTTCTGCCGTTGTACAAATGTTTCTCCCAGGTACAGGTAATTGAAATTTTCCTCCGTTCCAATCGTGTTCCATCTCGTAAAATTACTATTGCTGGTTGGATCCCTGTAATCAAAATTACAGAGTTAAGGATTCGTTACTATCAAACGTTGTTACAATAGGGTCATATGCCTAAAAGGTCGGTTATCTCAGAAAACTGTCACATTTTTGTTTCCTTCGGATGTCTTTCTTGCGAAAGAAAGACCAGCGCTCAATCTAAAACTTATATTCAATCTATACTCGAATTTTGTCAAAGGGGGGGGGGGGGGTTGCCTCCCGCCCCCAAAATTCAAAAGGTAACTTTTTTGCGGTTTCAGTGGAATTTTAAAATTTTTTTTTATCTTTGAGCCCCCCCCCCCAAATGTCTGGCTACGCCACTGTCCTTACTGCACATACAGGGTGTAAAAAAAGGAGCAGCTTCGAATCACTCGTCGAGTTTGGGTTCGAATTTCGAAAAACTCTGAAACACGGGCTCCATTATTTTGAGGGGGACATCTTTCAGGGGGTTGTCAAATTCCGCCCCCCCCCCATGGGGACGGATGCGAGTTTCACCACTCCCCTAAATTACATTTTTCAAAAGGCGACCCCTAATTTTTATTACATGTCTTGACTTTAAAGAGCACCACGTTCTAAGCATTTTGGCACGAACTGCAGGTCAACATAGTTTTTCGTGTTCGAGATCAAAAGTCAAAGTTCGATTTTGAGCCATTTTCAAAAATTCATAACTCCCACTAAAAAAGCCGAAATTTAAAAAAAAACTATTAGTTTAAAGTACTCTACAAAACAAGTACTTCTCATAAAAAAAATATAACTGTTCAAGAAACCTGGTTTTAAGGCCCCAATTGTTTTTTCAAAGTTTTCGAAAATTTTGAATCAGCAGTTTTCTTGTAAAACGGCCCGAATCAACAATTTTGGCTTGAAACCTGTTGACTGAGTTTAAATGAGCGATGAAAAGTGCTTAATAGCTCGATGTTGATGAACGGAATATTATTACAAGGGATAAGAGAAGGGGAGTGAACGACCCCATGAAAAATAAAATAGAAGAACTTACCCAGTAGTAGCAAAACTAGTGAAGAGTTCAATTAGATTGTCTGAGACTCTCTCGTCAGTCTGTGTATCATCTGTTCGGTTGAAAAATTGCGATATCTCGAACAAATTTAGTAAAATATCCGTATGACCTGGTCTAGCTGAAAGTAATAACAAAAAAAAAAGAAAGATTGAATTAAATATGTTACTTTCCCAATCTAAATATACCTAAAACTAGAGGCCGGTGGCCAAGCGTTCCGTTTCACGTCTTGCGCGTGATTTTGTTTATTCGAGCTAAGACTTTGACTTGATATCCACTACCTAACTCCGTTTGCTATTCGCCCATCTAATCCTGCTCCAAAGGACGAAATCTAAAAACTTACTCTATTATTCCTGCAATACTAAAGTGGTATTTTCTCATGTACACCAAATGTTTAGAAAACAGGAGTCATTATTTGGAAGGGGCATAAATAGCATAACCCCCCGTCCCCCCCACCCCCTTGCATGAAACTTAACCATTTTAGGGGTGGTCGTTCTCAAGAGGGCCCGATCCAAAACCGTCAATTTTTTTGGCGCTTATGGAGCCGCCGAACCCTTAGAAGCGGCGCATTTGGATGCACCGGATTAGCGCATGTGGATTATACGATTTAGAACAGTACAGAGAAAAGAAGGGAAGGAGAGAAAGAGATAGCGAGAGTGAAAAACCATGCTTTCACAATAAAATGAGAAGTTCGGGGTAAGCAAACAAATACGCATGACCGAGATCGCACACCTACGATAACCTTTCGTTGAACTGACATAACAATAAGACATTGCGTTTTAGTAGGTAAATCAAAAATCTGTATAAAAATGGAAAAGAAACTTTGCGCGGGAAAAGTATGCCTTTTTCAAACAGCCCTTTATTAACGACAATAATTTGTTAAAATAGGTTGGCTCGGAAATTCAAGCAAACTTCATTTAACATTTTAATTTTTTAAGCTTTTTGGACGTGAGGTCATTTACAACCCCTATTATTTGGAATCATTCTTTCAGCGCTTTTTGACAATTGATGCTCAATGCTCAAAAGATGTCTCTCCATAAGTTTTTTGAAATTAGAGTGAGATAGCAGTACATGCGGGGGTTACGTGAGACCAAGAGAGACAGTTTGTCACCCACTCTCCCGTGACCTCCAATCCCCAAGTGTATACCCAATTACCCACCTCTTTCTATTTCTAGTGTCCTGATTCGTATAGGTACACACGCAGGGCCTCGTATTACGGCGTGTTAATAGCAAAATCGCATTAAAATTGAGGAATGCATTTCTGCCAAAAAATATTTCACAAAAGATGTCTCTAAATACGTTTTCTTATATTATATTTGTAAGAATAAAGCTAAGTTCCCGGAGAACTGTTGCACCGTTCGGGAGGGGCCTGGTACCGTTCGATCGGGATCGGCTCCAATGCTTCGGGAAAATTAAAAGTTTTTCCTTACGGGCCCCGCGTCCCTTTTTAAAATGCTAAAAACTTTTCTCTCGGGATTTTTTTTTTTAACATGCAGTAAGTACTGCATGTTTTTGTTATGGTTTCGTATCGATTTTGGCCATAAACTTCCTGCATAATAATCGACAATTTTCGGCTTGGTCGCAAACGTGCGTTGTCAGATTTCCGCGCGTAATGATCGCGTACTGCTTTTCGGTGGATTCCTTTCGTTCGATATATTGCGGAGCGGCAACGCGAAAAGTCTCCCTATCCTTTAAGCAGTCACTAAACGTATCGCGCGCCATATCGAATCCGCGATATTCTTCGGTTCGCCGCACAATGGACAGAAATCAAATCTTTGGCGGTCCAAATTCGATCCTTTCAAAGTTGGAAAATTAGTATTTTAGCTGGGTACTATAGTTGATTTTAAGGGGTTTATTTGGCTCGGTTTTTCTATCCTGGCTTGTCCCATATTTATCGGAGAATATCATTTGATGGATCGACAGTTCTTGTGATATCTCATGTCTTTGTATTTTTGACCACTTAGGACTCGATTTGGATCCATCGTGCGCCGATTGAAATGTTTGAGTGAGGTTTTGACTGAGAATTGACCCGAAGTTTTTCATAAGGATTGTCTCCGTTATGAATAAATTTGGTAGTTTCATTATTTTGTCTGTGATTACTAACGAGCTATATCTAGTTCGGAAACTCAGGTAAACATGCGTAACCGCCTCGGAGATTTTAAGGTTAGAGATGTGTGTTGTGAAAACAAACCGAAGGTTCCCCGCAATGTATTTTCGCGTGTTTTCGAATTCTATCAGAGCCCTAGTAGCAAAAATACTTGTATTGAATATTTGTATTTTATACATAGATTTAATACGTATTTAAAACGTATTTAATACATATTTAATATACATTTAATGCACAATCTATTTAATACGTATTCAATATGTATTTGATAGTATATTTAATACGTATTTAATTTTACATATTAATACACGTATTAAATACGCATTTAATACGTATTAACTACGTGTATTAAATCCAAATATTTAATATGTATTGTCTATCATATTTAATATGTATTGAATTCGTGTATTAAATACAAATATTTAGTAAGTATTATCTATCGTATTTAATATATATTTTATATGATTCATCCATTGCTGGATCCAGCCCATGCAAATGGGGGGGGGCGACCCCCCCCCCCCCCGCATCCGCCAGTGGACTCATCGCAGAGATCAATTAACTGGAACTTGATCTCGAAACAGTCAACAAATTTAGAAATAGACGTAGATTATCCAAGTATCGTATTGAATACATATTTAACGCATGATTTATCCCAAAGATAAATTCGAACTGGAAACATATTTAATAACAGTGGGTCTAGTTTGACAACTTCGACTCAATCACTCGTGCGACTAGGTGCAATAGTTAGGTACATTTCCCATTCCCGATCGCCTCTCATAAAAAAAAAATATTTTCCACCTCATGATCATCTGGGAGGTAAAAATGTTGACACATTCCACTGGGTCGTGTCAATAAATATTGATTTTTCACCCTCCTGTAATCTCTTCAAACCGCGAGAACTCGCTAACGCCAACTGATCTCATTCTAATGAGGTTCTTCAAGACTGACAGGTGATGTTGAAAGTGATGGAGATAGACTAATCCTCTCTACAGTACTTATCCAGTACCAATTACTTCACTCCTTTGACATGGTATAGTAGATCCCAGTCATATTCGACTTCAAAGACTAGGTATCTCTACAGATAATCAATATCTCTTTACAATGCACATCTTTTGGATATGAGGCCATTCTTACTTTGTGAGCCAAACATAACCTCTCCGTCTAAAAGGGTTCGATACCAGTCCCTACCCAAAAACATAATTATATCCATTTCAAATGAAATCGGTCTGTTTATTTATTATGTATTCATTAGGTATTCAATACGTATTTAGTACATATTTAATTTTGTATTTGATACGTATTAAATACCATATTAAATATGTATTAAATACCATATTAAATTACGTCAAAAATTGGGACAAACCCCCCTATAAATACATATTTAAAACATATTTTATACCATATTAAATAGAAGTATTTCTTATGTATTTTTGCTACTAGGGAGACTTTAAAATTAGAATTTCTTTATGAACTGTGCGTGTTTTCTGTCAATCAAAGCCGTAACTTCAGTTTTTACGAATTCAATTACTCAAGTTCTTCATAGCTTTCATTTAATTGGTCAGATTCTACAGTGTGTTATTGCCTCGTAATGCCGTAACTCATCGCCTTTCTTGGCATTTCGACGAGTGAAAGTGGTATGTTTGTGGTGGTTTATTCAAAAATTTTGTAGTTTGACCTCTCTCAGCAAACTCTCTCTTCCTGAGACAGATTTTCTCATGTTCATCTCTTAAGTTGAGTGATCTGAAGTAGATAACTTCGTTAACCTAGCAGTGGTCTAGAGAAGTTAGGTACCGAAAGGAAAGAAAAAGCAAAGGGTGGACCTTTACATTTCAAACCAATTGTACCTATGCCTGCATGACAGTCATGGAGAGCAGAATTATTTAATTGTCAGCACCAACACCAAGTTGTGTGATGCATTCATCCAATGATAAATGGTGTCGACTGAAATACTGGGCTGCGAGGTCGATCGGAGAGCATCCATTTCACTTGACTCATCTCTTTTGCCCAAGTTGATTGAGCCACTCGTGAAGTGAATTTTACTACGAGGTTTGGTTGGAGTTTGGTAAGAACTTTTTTAAGTATTTATTTACCTAAGTACAACTGTCCGACAAGATGAGAAAGTTACAATCACATTGTTCTACAATGGAATGTCAGGTGAATATAGCCTGAGGGTTGTTCCACTTAAGAAGTCGACAATTGAATCGTAACTAATTAGACCTAAGGATTCATGATTTACTCATGAGTTTTTAGTAATACCTACCAAATATTTATTTAGAACTAAAGCATTTTAACTATCAGGCTTAGACAAGTGGCAGGGCTTGCTTTTGCATTGCATCGCACCAGCACACATCCGTGAGTGGTTGTTTAGCACAGAGTTTTGACTAATTGATAATCACCTGCTCAAGAATGCGCTTTGATGCAATGCAGAAGCAGGTACCACTACTTGTTAGAACCTGATACTCAAAATGCTTCTGCTGTGGTACATTCATATCTAAATTATGATAACTTACGGTTTAAACAATGTTAAAGTTGAAATCCGCTCATGAATGCAGATTCTTCACATGAAGAGCAGCCATTGATTGAGGAGATGAGCGGAGGAGATTATTTAGTATAGCAGGACCATTTTGAGTATCGAGTCCTGTCAAGAAGCGGTGCCTGCTTCTGAACTGCATCAGAGCGCATGGGAGAGCAGTTGGTTTGCGCAGAGTTTCAACTCGTTACTAATCAAGCGCTCATCAATGCGCTTTGATGCGGTTTGGAAACAGGCACCATTGTTTGTCAGAACCCTATACTCAAAATGGCCCCCCTCTAATAGAATGGTTACAGTGACTCATCTTTCATTGAAACTGCTTAAGATGATTCGACATGTTTTACTTGCAAACGGATAGTTTTGCGAGGATGAAAAAAAGCTTCATTATGAAGCTATCTGAAGCTACGCTGAAAAAGTGCAAGAAGTGTGTTCGACACTGAACAGCACAGTTTATGATGCCAGGCTTTGGCTCTGGGCATGAGGGAAAATGGTCATAATCTTGTCAATAATCTTACAAAGTCTGAAGAGAGAAACCTAGAAGCCAAGTACAAATGATAGTGTTAATTTGGACACATTAGATCTAATCGGGGAAAGCCAACTCGATTTGTCTAATTCTACTCGATGTAACCTAAGTCGAAACAAATCTTGACCTGGACCAATCAAATCAGCTTTTCCAAAATGTGAGTAAATCATGAATCCTTGGGTCCAATCGGTTGCGATGAAATTGTCGACTACTTTAGCGGCATATCCACCTAAGATTCTTAAGTAAGTAGGATAAAGTAACTTTCCCCTCTTGTTTGGAAGCAGTCGATAAATAAGTGGTTACGAAGTTGTGACTGAACTTCACTCGAATCTCATGCTAACATTCACTCAAGTGGCTCAATTGACTAGGATGAATCGAATTGACTTGGGCAAAATAGATGAGTGGAGCAAGATGGATGCTCTCCGATCAACCTTACAGCAAAATTTTAGTATGGCACCGTTTTACAGCCTTCTTGTCCACACCTATATCCTTGGTAAAAGAACATAACATTATAATGAATTGGTACCCCGTTTCGTGCATCGCACGACCTGGTGTTGTCTTCACTTTTAAAGAAAGTTAGGTTGGTTTTTTTTTCATAACAAGGTGTCTGTGAATTACTGTATTTTGGTCACTTCAGAGTTCTACGGAGTACCTAACCGTAAACCTAATACTGGTAATTCTAAGTCAGTGTTGTGATTGATTTCTTGCACCATTATTGCCATAATGATGACAGTAGTTTCTTATTTCTGCTAAGTGGGTACTTTAGTCTTTCAATTCAACTATAAACGCTCTCTTATTGAAGAATACTCTTAATTTCTCAATGAAATGAAACTCTTCCGTTCGGTCCGTGCAAACTTCAGAACCACGAATGAGTCAGTCATCTTGTTATTTGCATCTTCATGTCCAAACTGACTGAAGTTCAACTTTGAAATCAGATTTGCTGCAAATTTTAATTTCAAATACATTATTATAATTTGCTAAAGTCAGTTCAAAGTACAATCAACGATGGAACTCAACAACCAGTCAACGCGCAGATTAACTTGAATCGCAGGTAGGTGTGACCTCAGGTGTAGATTTTGTGGTTGAATTTTATTTTCTCCTAGTCTCTGATTTTTGATGCACTTCTGTACCAACTTTACTCACACCAGTAAAATGGTAAATAGAGGAACCTAAAGACAAGTTCAAGCTTTATCCGAGATTACCTGGGATCTGAACGTTAAATGTTAAGGCAAATTACACTAACAGTCACAGTTCTCATGAAGCAAAGCACCTCACGAAGAGTACGAAATTCTGTACAGTTCAACTTTGTTTGAAAAAAATTACTTTTTTATTCAAAATAAATTTCAATTTAAAGGAGTAAATTGCAATTTATTTAATTAAAACTGCACTTTATTCAAACAAAATTGCAATTTATTCAAAATAAATTGCTATTTATTCAAATAAAATATAAGAAAATGTCAACCTAACTAAGATTTATCTGAGATTTACTCAAGTAAAATTTCTTGGAAATATCAATAACATTTCAAATAAAATTGCCATTTTATTTGAACAAAATAGGAGTCGATGCTACTAGGGCTTGGTCGCTCTTATATCAGATGATTTGCAAGTTGAATCAGAGCTACCATGTCTTTCGGTTGTATGCGGCTATTCAGACGAAAGTGTTTACAGGAGAAGTATCAAATATTTTGAAGGAGCTTCATACGGAAGATCTGTTACCAGGAGAAGTATCAAATTATTGAAGGCGCTTTATCCGAAAAATAGAAAATGTGATCAGGAGAAGTATCAAATTATTTGAAGGAGCTCTGAAGCCACCTAATCGAGGAAACTTAAGACTTGGTCGCTCTGATATCACATGACTTGCAAGTTGAATCAGAACGACACGTCCTCCGGGTGTAGGGAAATAAATATAGGAAGATATTTGAAAGAAAAGTTTTTTTCGAGCAAATTTTCATGAAGAAGTGTTTGGGGCAGGTGAAGTAAAATGGAGCTGGTTTGGGGGAAAGATTTTGGATCTTGGCCGCAATCACTTGAGGTTTAGCTGAAAGTTTTGGTGAAATAATTTGTGACATGAAATTAATAGAAATTAAAGAAAATGAACAAAAGCACTTGCTCTCAGAAGTTTCACATAGAAAATAAATCACCACTCTCACTAACTCTGCATACCCATTGAAATTATACAGAACATAATGCAGCGATGATAACTATATAGATAAGAGGAACCAGCACACTGCACAGAGTTTTAAGAGAAAAACCAAATGAAAGAGAACTTTCAATATAGACACTCACAATGACGAAATAAGAGACAGTGGCCTAGAGTTCAAGATGAGAGGAACCATACCACCAGGCATTTTTCTCGAGAACGGCTGATCGAAATGTTTTGAATAAAAAAAAACGGTTACGGAATGGACACAAAATTTTTCATTTTTGATATTTTCAAAAGCCCTCATCAGCTCCTCGTTCATATTAGGAGAAGCTCACACACTTTTATCAAGTTTTTTGCAAAAAAGCATCTTCTGAAAGTACGAAAAAAGTTCATATCCTCATAGCAGAGGCAATTGCCAACATTTTTGCTCCCATAGACATTTACCAAAACACCCAGATTTTTTTTAGCTATAGGGACTTGGAAGATTTTTGAATCAGCCCTTTTGCTTATCCAGTTGAGAATTTCTCACAAATCTTGACAGATTCTGAAAAAAAATATCGAAACCTTCTGATCGATGTGCAACATGTTACCTTGAGGGAAAAAATAAGGTGTATTTTTTCAAATCAAAAATTTGGGGGCTTCAAGGGCAGAATCGGATCGATTCCATGGTCTGAGACATGGACTGCCCAAAATTTTAATTTAACGAAATACACCTAATTTTTTCACTTTAAGGTACCAAACTAGTTCACATCAATCAAAATGGTTCCAACCATTTGATCAGAAGCTGTTATGTATTTGAAGAATTCTCAACAGGGTGGCCACAAAAGCCAATTCAAATTTTTTCCAAAAATCCGCCATAACTCAAAAAATTGAGGTTTTTTGGTAAATGTCCTTGAGAGCAAAAATGTAGGAAATTGCCTGAACTTTAAGGACACGAGCTTTTCTCATAACTTTAAAAGAGCTTTTTTGAAAAAAACTTGAGATATAGATGTGATTGAGCCTCCCCTTTCAAATATGCCCCAAAGGGCTAAGTATTGGAAGCTATCGATAATATGATAAATGAAAAATTTAGGGTTGATTCCCTATGCGACTTCCATGTTTCAAAACATTTCAATCAGCCATTCTCAAGAAAAATGCCTGGTACAGGTGCTCTGGATCACCATGTATACAGGGTGTCAATTAAAAAAGGAGCCAGACCGAATATCTCGAGAACGGCTCCGAAAAACGCTGAAACACGTGTTAAATTATTTTGAGCAGGACATCTTTTTAGGGGGACGCCGATTTGGGGTCTCTCTCTGGGGGGTCCCCAAGGGGCTACCACCTCCCTAAATCCAATACTTCAATGGGGCCCCCAATTTTTTTATTTAATAATCAAAAATAGGGAAAAATTTTAAGACTTTTGGTACAAGTTAAACGTCGACATCGTTTTTCGTTTCCGATTATATCGAAGGTCCAAGTTCGATTTGGGCCCATTTTCAAGAGGCATTACTTACTCCTCTTTGAAGAGTCGGAATTCACAAATCAAGGACACAAAAATACTCTGAAAAGCAAGCCCTTTTCAGAAAAAATTCAATTATAACAAACATTTATTCAAATTTTGGTTTTGAAGCTCAAAAAACTTTTAGACATTTTTGGGCCCCAAGGAGGGCCATCTGAAAAATTCCGAATCACGACCCCTATTGAGTGATACATCAATCGAAAAGACGTAACAAACTGAGCATTTCGGCGCAAACCGGGGGTGGATATCGTTTTTACATTTGAGATATCGAATGTCAATTTACAGATTGCGATATCTCGATTGTGAAAAACGATATCGAACTCCGGTTTGCACCGAAATGCTCAGTTTGTTACGCCTTTTCTATTTATGTATCAATCAATAGGGGTCGTACCTCGGAATTTTTCAGATGGCCCTCCTTGGGGGCCAAAAACGTCTAAAAGTTTTGGGAGCTTCAAAACCAAAATTTGACTAAATGTTTGTCATAATTAAATTTTTTTCTGAAAAGGGCTTACTTATTAGAGTATTTTGTGTCCTTGATTTTTAAATTCCGACTCTTCAAAGAGGAGTAATGATTTTTTGAAAATTAGTCCAAATCGAACTTTGACCTTCGATGTATCAAAAACGAAAAACGATATTGAACTTCGATTCGCACCAAAAGTCTGATAATTTCACCCTCTTTTCGATTAATAAATAAAATATGGGGGTCCCCGTTTGAAGTATTGAATTTAGGGACGTGGTATCCGCCCTGCGGGCCCCCTGGAGATGGCCCCGAAATCGGAAACCCCCTATAAAGATGTCCCCCTCAAGCATTTGAACACGTGTTTCAGTGTTTTTCAAAATCCGGAGCCGTTCTCGAGATATTTGGCCTAGCTCCTTTTTTAATTGACACCCTATATGCTATGAAACTTAATGAAAGCGGTATTACAAGAATAACAACGCAGTCAAAGCAGCTTACACTGATTGACTGCATGTTATCTTTGTATCGCTAGACTGCGATACAAAATCTGCTGGCTGCTTGTTTTTTTTTTTTTTTTTTTTTTTAAATTTGAAAAAACAGACCTTATAAAAACATCATAACCTCACCGAGATGCGAACTAATACGAAACAGCTCAAATCGCCAACTTTGAAAGAGGATGTGTAACAATATTCTGGGTCCGTTGGACCCGTTGGTAGTATTCTTAGATAAATCACTTATACATTCAAAGTAAACAACACATTTTCAACAGGAAACCAATTATTTTCATTACTCAGTAATATTCGAGAGCATATTATTGATAAGAGAAGAATAGCCATTGTCTCAACTCATCATCACTAATAGTTTGGTTTCTTTAAAAATTCTCGAAACCTAGCCCAAATTTGCTGGGTTACAATCGAGATATCAATTCAACGCATGGATCTCAACAAAGTCATCTCTAGTTGATTGTACTATTCTATAAATCTGCGTTTAATACATACTAGCAGGCTGCCCGGCTTCCGTGAAACCGTGAAACGCGAAAGGTCTCTCTCTCTATCGCACTGGCAGCCTCTTACGGGAACAATTTGGGAAACTGACCGAACCGCCATAAGACGCAATGAGTGCGAGTGAGAAACCTTAAAACGCGAGAGGTCTCTCTCTCGCACTCGCAGTCGCTTACGGCAACACTTTGGAAAACGTACCGAACCGCCATAAGACGCAATGAGTGCGAGAGAGAAACCTTGAACCTCGAGAGGTCTCTCTCTCTCACTCGCAGTCGCTTACGAGAACACTTTGGGAAACGGACCGAACCGCCATAAGACGCAATGAGTGCGAGAGAGAAACCTTGAAACGCGAGAGGTCTCTCTCTCGCACTCGCAGTCGCTTACGGGAATAATTTGGAAACGGACCGAACCGCCATAAGGCGCAATGAGTGCGAGTGAGAAACCTTAAAACGCGAGAGGTCTCTCTCTCGCACTCGCAGTCGCTTCCGGGAAAATTTTGGAAAACGGACCGAACCGCCAAAAGACGGAATGAGTGCAAGAGAGAAATCTTGAGAGAGAGACCTCTCGCGTTTCAAGGTGTCTCTCTCGCACTCATTGCGTCTTAAGGCGGATTGGTCCGTTTCCCAAAGTTTTCCCGTAAGCGACTGCGAGTGCGAGAGAGAGCCCTCTCCCGTTTCAAGGTTTCTCTCTCGCACTCATTGCGTCTTATGGCGGTTCGGTCCGTTTCCCAAATTATTCCCGTAAGCGACTGCGAGTGCGAGAGAGAGACCTCTCGCGTTTCAGGGTTTCTCTCTCGCACTCATTGCGTCTTATGGCTGTTCGGTCCTTTTCCCCAAAATTTTTCCCGGAAGCGACTGCGAGTGCGAGAGAGAGACCTCTGGGTTTTAAGGTTTCTCACTCGCACTCATTGCGTCTTATGGCGGTTCGGTCCGTTTCCAAATTATTCCCGTAAGCGACTGCGAGTGCGAGAGAGAGACCTTTCGCCTTTCAAGGTTTCTCTCTCGCACTCATTGTGTCTTATGGCGGTCCGGTCCGTTTCCCAAATTGTTCCCGTAAGCGACTGCGAGTGCGAGAGAGAGACCTCTCCCGCTTCAAGGTTTCCCTCTCGCACTCATTGCGTCTTATGGCGGTTCGGTCCTTTTCCCCAAAGTGTTCTCGTCAGCGATTGCGAGTGAGAGAGAGACCTCTCGCGGTTCAAGGTTTCTCTCTCGCACTCATTGCGTCTTATGGCGGTTCGGTCCGTTTCCCAAATTGTTCCCGTAAGAGACTGGGAGTACGAGAGAGAGCCCTTTCGCGTTTCAAGTTTCTCTCCCGCACTCATTGCGTCTTATGGCGGTTCGGTACGTTTCCAAAGTGTTCCCGTAAGCGACTGCGAGTGCGAGAGAGAGACCTCTCGCGTTTTAAGGTTTCTCACTCGCACTCATTGCGTCTTATGGCGGTTCGGTCAGTTTCCCACATTGTTCCCGTAAGAGACTGCCAGTGGGAGAGAGAGAGACCTTTCGCGTTTCAAGGTTTCTCTCTCGCACTCATTGCGACTTATGGCGGTTCGGTCCGTTTCCCAAAATATTCCCGTAAGCGACTGCGAAACGCGAGAGGTCTCTCTCTCGCACTCGCAGTCGCTTACGGGAACACTTTGGGAAACGGACCGAACCGCCATAAGACGCAATGAGTGCGAGAGAGAAACCTTGAAACGCGAGAGGTCTCTCTCTCGCACTCGCAGTCGCTTCCGGGAATAATTTGGAAACGGACCGAACCGCCATAAGACGCAATGAGTGCGAGTGAGAAACCTTAAAACGCGAGAGGTCTCTCTCTCGCACTCGCAGTCGCTTCCGGGAAAATTTTGGAAAACGGACCGAACAGCCATAAGACGCAATAAGTCTAAGTGAGAAACCTTAAAACGCGAGAGGTCTCTCTGTCGCACTCGCAGTCGCTTACGGGAAACTTTGGGAAACGGACCGAACGGCCATAAGACGCAATGAGTGCGAGAGAGAAACCTTGAAACGCGAGAGGTCTCTCTCTCGCATAATATTCCCGTAAGCGACTGCGCGTGCGAGAGCGAGACCTCTCGTGTTTCAAGGTTTCTCTCCCGCACTCATTGCGTCTTATGGCGGTTCAATCCGTTTCCCAAAGTGTTCCCGTAAGCGACTGCGAGCGCGAGAGAGAGAGACCTCTCGCGTTTCAAGGTTTCTCTCTCGCACTCAATGCGTCTTATGGCGGTTCGGTCCGTTTCTCAAATCATTCCCGTAAGCGACTGAAAGTGCGAGAGAGAGACCTCTCGCGTTTCAAGGTTTCTCTCTCGTACTCATTGCGTCTTATGGTGGTTCGGTCCGTTTCCCAAAGTGTTCCCGTAAGCAACTGCAAGTGCGAGAGAGAGACCTCTCGCGTTTCAAGGTTTCTCCCCGCACTCATTGCGTCTTATGGCGGTTCGGTCCGTTTCCCGAAGTGTTCCCGTAAGCGACTGCGAGTGCGAGAGAGAGACCCTTCGCGTTTCAAGGTTTCTCTCTCGCACTCATTGCGTCTTATGGCGGTTCGGTCCGTTTCCCAAAGTGTTCCCGTAAGCATCTGCGAGTGCGAGAGAGCGACCTCTCGCGTTTTAAGGTTTCTCCCCTCGCACTCATTGCGTCTTACGGCGGTTCGGTCCGTTTCCCATAATATTCCCGTAAGCGACTGCGAGTGCGAGAGAGAGACCTCTCTCGTGTCAAGGTTTCTCTCTCGCACTCATTGCGTCTTATGGCGGTTCGGTCCGTTTCCCAAAGTGTTCCCGTAAGCAACTGCGAGTGCGAGAGAGAGACCTCTCGCGTTTCAAGGTTTCTCTCTCGCACTCATTGCGTCTTATGGTGGTTCGGTCCTTTTCCCCAAAGTGTTCCCGTAAGCGACTTCGAGTCACAGCAGCTAAAAATGCTAGAACGTGCGATGAAGAAACATGGCCCCTCTTATAACTGCCATCTAATACTTTCCGATACGACTTCATGAACTTAACTGAATGAGCCTCTAGGTGCTGTTCGTAGAAATCTTGCCCCAAAATCTTATAGGTCATTCTCTCAGCCTCCCCCTCCAAGCTCACCTTTAAGATTCCGAAGAATGCGCAAAAACCACGGATGGTTCAAAGAGACGAATTTTACGATGAATCCTGATTCAAGGCTGAATTATGCTGCGACTAAACAAAGGAATAAGAGGGAATCACTCCTGACATGATGAGTACTTCCCCAAAATTGATGATGACTAACCAGAACCCTTTCAGTGGTCGGCTTGATCCGACATCCTGAGTTAACGGCGGGCGGGTTTCACCACAATCACAGTATTTAATAGACACTGATGATGGCGCAGATTGATAAAACAATATTAGGAATGAAAAATCATCCAGAAGGGAAATGTACAGAAATTACGAACTCAAGTTAAGTAATTACGAACTCTAACACAGGAGGGTTTACCGGTACACACTACACAGTATAGAAAAATTACCTCCTCAGCCACTAAAACTTTACGGATTCTGAAGAATCTAGCACTAAAAGGACTGAGAGTGAAGGAGTAGACTCAAAAAATGACTAAAAGCCGATTTGTAGACAGATTGAATCGTCGAAAAAGGCGAACGTGATTTGCAAGGTCTTCAGAGCATACCAAGGGGTGTCCACTTCAACGACTTATATTTTCCATATATTTTCGAAAAAACGTTACCGGACCCGGTAGGGCGGAGGTCAAAGCCCAAGCTATCCTCCTTCTATTAAGACCAAGAAAAGCAAAATCCGTGAAAAATTAGGAGTTTTAGAACCGAAAAACGGAAGAGAACATCTTCATAAAAATACGTGTAAACAGAGGTGCTCCTATCCGGCCAAGCACCTCTATTCCTAACCTAACTTTCCTTCTTGCGGGTTACGCTGGTTCGTATTCGTTCGGCGGTCTTATATAGAGGTCGTTGGTCCTTCCGCGCAAAAAACATATGATCACAATCGCCACGGTAACGTTAAATCGCTCGATCAAATTTAAAAAAAAAAAAAATTGACAGAGCAGCACGTTTCTCGCTCACACGCGTACAAAATCGTATGCTCGTCCGCACGTATGCTTTTAAAAAATGGATGACAAAATCTCGCTTCTCTCTCCCACCCTTGCAAAACGAACTGATTCGCATCCTTTTCGCACTCGCACAACTTTTCCAGAGAAAAGTTTTTAGCTTTTTAAAAAAGGGACGCGGGGCCCGCACGGAAAAACTTATATTTTTCCCGAAGCTTTGAAGCCGAGCCCTACCGATCGGTAGCAGGCCCCTACCGAACGGTGGAAGGGTTTTCTCCAGGAACTTAGCTTCATTCTTACAAATATAAAAAGGATGATTATTTCTTTTAATCTTGGATTGTGAGTTTTTCAAAGTCAATGATATACTGAGTGACGCAGACAACCTCTATCAGCTGTTGTTCACGATGTATGACTGGAATTACTACTTTGAGATTGAAAAGTGACAGGTAGAGAAATGCACCTGAAGAATCCGAATTTCGCATTGAGAAAGGCAAAGGCTCCTGAGATATCTTTGGGCAGTTCTAGGTGGAGTGCGAAAACAAACAAACAAAAACAAAAAAACAAAAAAAACGCTTTATCGCAAAAACAGCTGATATGGATGGTATGGTATTACTTACGTTTCACCACACCAGGAGGCCCATAAACATTATCCCAACTTTCTGGGTACGGGAAGTCGTAGAGATAGAAGTAAACAGGCCCTCCATAATCTAGTGAAGATCTCACACCCGGGAAATAAAAAAGAATGCGTCAGTCATTAACTGAAATGATAGTAAATCAAAGTAATAATTAGAAGAAAACACGAGAGAGTATAGTCTCATTTTTCTTGTGTATTAGGAGGATTACGAGAGTGGCACCACAGAGCTTTATTAGTGCCACATAAAAATTTTTGAGGATATGTTTTTTTTTTTTTAAAAAAACAGCTTTAAAGATGATGAGGTGTGTGGATCAGCTATGAGGAAGCTCTAGTCCTTTTACGGCCAGAAAACTGGACAGCGTACAGTTAAGTCACCAGAAAATTAGAAATGAGAAAGTAGAGCTATAAAAGGAGCATTCTAACTTACGATGGTAAGCGTTTCCTGGTTGACAGATCCTCCGTTCCCAAAGTAAAATTTACAATTCGATCCGTTACTTCGGGAATGTTCTCTGGAGGAAGGTAAGCTTCGAGGTACAAAAGATCTGGTAGATATTGCCGTGGATTTGCTTCAAGTCTCGCAACAAAATCAGGATATGCGTAGATATCTATGGCGGAGAAAAAAAAAAATCAATATTACTACGGCAAATGGTACTCTCTTGAATCATACAAACACATTCGTAGTTTTTGACTTCTAGCACCAAATCATTAGGGCCCACAGAAATAAAGACTGGGCAGTGGACAAGCAAGCGGAAACTTTACAACATAACCGGCTACATTGGGTGAAACGTTTGAATAAGATCCTCGATAAAGTATCTTACGAATCCAAGTTTGCTTAAAATAAAACACCCACAGCTGCACCTCTATCGATGAGGTTTCAACGAGAAAAACTTGTTCTAGAATGGCAGTTGTGCATTGTGAGCATGAATTACTTCTAAAAAATACTTACGGCCTATAAAATAAGTGCCATCAAAAGAAGTAGCTCCATTTATCCAAGGGTATGTCGGTCGATTAGGTGTTGTTCGAGGATTAACGGGGAAAAATGGTGATTTGGAAATGTTGTAGTCGTACACAGGAATCCAAGTCATTAGAACGAATGGAGGGAATCCTTCCTGATTTAAAAAAAAAAAAAATTTTTCAAATTATTTCAACGTTAGCACTGGGAATAAAGTTATCTTTCTAGTAAGGAAACAAGCATTTGATTGCAAATATTATAGGGGCGAAAATTTCAATCAAACATGTTATTTTTAAAATCAGAAAAAGTTCAAATTAAAAGTGTTTCAGAAGCAGCTGCAGTGGCGCACCGAAGGGGGGGGTTTTGGGTTAAACCCCCCCCCCCCCCCCCCCCAAACCCAAAAAAAGGGGGGGAGAGAGAGAGAGAGAGAGAGAGAGGAGAGAGAGAGAGAGAGAGAGAGAGAGAGAGAGAGAGAGAGAGAGAGACAGAGACAGAGACAGAGAGAGACAAAAGAGGATGTTGGGTTTCCCTTTACGTTCACAAATGGAAGAAAGAGAAAAAAAAAAAAATCGTGATCAGCTAGGAAAGGGGGTTCACGGTGAACAAATTCCATATTATCCGCATTTGCTTAAGAGTTATTCACTATGGTGGTGGTGGGGGGGGGGGGGGGAAACTCTAAACCCCCCGGTGAACCCCCTCCGTGAATATTCCATGGCTCCTTCAACCACATTCCACTTGACTCTTCTCCCCCCCCAAATATGAGTCGAGAGCAAAGATTTCATGCAGTAAAAACGAAAATATATTTGAGCATTTCAATTTTACTGTACACGAAAGTACCGTAAAATTCAATCTGAAGGTAAAGGGAAAAATTTTTAAAAAAATTTTCCGGGGGGGGGCCCCCGGACCTTCTTTCTCGGTGAACCCCTCGGTGAAAATTCCATGGCTCCTTCAACCACATTCCACTGGACTCTTCTCCCTCCAATTATGAGTCGAGAGCAAAGATTTCATGCAGTAAAATCGAAAATATATTTGAGCATTTCAATTTTACTGTACATGAAAGTACCGTAAAATTCAATCTGAAGGTCAGGAAAATTTAAAAAAATTTTCCCGGGGGGGGGCCCGGACCCCCCGCTTATCCTGAGGGGTATTCCATACCCCCCAGACCCCCCGGAGTTTGAGTCGTACCCCCCCCCCCCCCCCCCCCCAAAAAAAATTTCTCGGTGCGCCACTGAGCAGCTGTAATAGGTATGTAGCTCGGAGTGGTTGTGCAATCATGATAAATGCTTCAATTAAGTGAACCCTTTCGTTTCTTCTATGATCATTATAAAATACCTGAAACGAAATTAAGTTAACGAACGAAAGAATGTTAAACGACACCGTGGATTTTGTCACAGTTAGGCCACCCGCAAATCTTAGATTCACTGTGATAAGTATTGCAGGTAGTCTACCTAAGCAAAAATCTAAGGAGTCGTCTGACACTCTTTAATTTGTTGACTGTACATATGGGTTTTTGGCGCCTACGCGACAGCCACTGGTCAATGTGAGATCTTGCTTTTTATTTAGTCAGCAAATCAGTTCCGAGACATAAGGCACCCATACATAGCCTAGGTTTAATGGCGAATCATATAGTTTTTGCCAAAGCTTCAATGTACAACAATTAAAAGAGAGTAGAAAACAATGTTTATTGTAACTCACGGGTGCAAGTTGTTCCTGTTTTTCGATGAGTTCTTTATATGGAATTTTTCTGCATGCATTGAAGCAGAGCTTCTGAAGGAGCTGTCGGACATCCGACTGCTTTTGCAAGTTGTTTCGTTGCATCGGCAACCATTTCAACCGGCAAATGAGCAACTGGCATATCGATTGTTCCCGATATAGATATTACCCGTTGAAACAGATCTAGAAACAAATTCATTTAAAAATGTGTTTTAATTCGGAATTCCTCTGTTCATTTACAGCTGCTGGAATCTGGAACTAGTTTTTACATTTATGCATGAAGTACACGTTATCTACTTATTACGTTATCATACAATGCGAGCTTGTGTTCTCCTTGTTCGCATACTTTTTTTGTATTTGTGTTCAATAATTTCTATTCTGCAACGTTTGAAGGACATAAAATGTTTGTTTACAGATTCTGATTTCCAGAGGTTGAGCTGGACTGGTGCTTTTTTCAGCGCAGAATCGAACAAATTGACTGAAAAATGTCATGGATAAATCAAGTTTATTACAGTTGCAGTGCGTCAAAACTCGAATAAATGTTGCAGACAATTTGCATTTTTGGTGTTAAAAAACGCCTTCAATCTCGTGATGTAGGCAAACAAATTGCCTTCTTGTACGATTCTAAAGTCATGGCCTATTTATTGAACCACTTAAAATATGACGTGAGATCTATTCTAGTTAAATTGAGTTTGTTGCAATAGTAACTTTCCCCCAATCAGCCACTTTACTCTTGAGTAGAGTCTTGAACTCCCCCCGGAGGAAAGGCACTGTCAGAAAAGCCCATTTTTTTTTAAATCAAAGCCATATAAAAATCTAATTTGAAATGGGTTCTGTTGCAAACTTTTGCTACAGCAATTAAGAGTGTTTAATCTAATGTAAAATCGCCGTAAAAGTCTATTGGTGGCTTCAGAAAGTCATAAAATGCAATAATAAATTCACAAGAGGCATTTAATGAAATCCAAGATGGCGGAGAAATATCGAGCAATTTGTATGCATGCACCACGAACATCCAAGGATAGCCGACCTCACAATAGCGATCACAACCAATCACAACGTAAATAAACACATAACCTCCACCTCCAGTGAGGTTGTCAAAGTTGGCCATCCTTGGATGTTCACGGTGCATGCATACAGATTGTTCGATATTTCTCCGCCATCTTGGATTTCATTAAACGCCTCTTGTGAGTTTATTATTGCATTTTATGACTTTTTGATGCCACCAATGGACTTTATAGGTGATTTTACATTAGATTATACACTCTTTATTGTTGTAGCAAAAGTTTGCAACAGACCTATTAAATCAATTCTTTCCATGAATAAAATACGTTTTGGTTGGAAAAAAGAAGAGAGAAAAATTGAATTTTTGTTGGTACTTACCTTTAGATAAGTTAGAGAACATGAGAGAGTTGACGCTTATGCCCCCAACACTTTCACCAAATATTGTGATTTGACTCGCATCTCCTCCGAACATATCGATGTATTGACTGACCCATCTGAGGGCTAGAGCTTGATCTGTTAGTCCGAAGTTTCCAGGAGCAAGATAATCACCTGACGAAAAGAAACCTACGCCCAAAGGAGTAAAAATAATATTTCAGTATTATTTCCCGATGATTTTTGAGATAGACGGAATTGTACTTAAAATAAATAAACTTCTTAAAATAGCGCTCAAATTTTCAGGGTGGCTTATTACAAATATTTCAATGTAAAAAGCGTTACTTTAAAGCTGCTTAAAATAGTGATACGCATTCCAATTCCTGCAGTCATCTGTCTTTGCAAAGATTTTATTGTCGATTAAAGATATACGGCCAGTTACAGTACTTTTTCACTAAGTATATAGCTTTATACTAATACTAGAGGCCGGTGGCCGCTTCGCGGCCAAGCGTTCCGTTTCGCGTCTTGCGCGTGATTTTGTTTATTCAAGCTAAGACTTTGACTTGATATCCACTCCCTAACTCCGTTTGCTATTCGCCCATCTAATCCTGCTCCAAAGGACGAAATCTAAAAACTTACTCTATTATTCCTGCAATACTAAAGTGGTATTTTCTCATGTACACCAAATGTTTAGAAAACAGGAGTCATTTTTTGGGAAAGGGGGCAAAATAGCATAACCCCCCGTCCCCCCCCCCCCCCCCCTTGCATGAAATTTAAACCATTTTGGGGGTGGTCGTTCTCAAGAGGGCCCGATCCGAAACCGTCAATTTTTTTTGGCGCTCATGGAGCCGCCGAAACCCTTAGAATCGGCGCATTTGGATGCACCGTATTAGCGCATGTGGATTATACGATTTAGAACAGTACAGAGAAAAAAAGGGAAGGAGAGAAAAAGATAGCGAGAGTGAAAAACCATGCTTTCACAATAAAATGAGAAGTTCGGGGTAAGCAAAAAAATACGCATGACCGAGATCGCACACCTACTAACCTTTCGTTGAAATGACATACAATAAAACATTTCGTTTTAGTAGGTAAATCAAAATCTGTATAAAATGGAAAAGAAACTTTGCGCGGGAAAAGTATGCCTTTTTCAAACAGCCCTTTATTAACGACAATAATTTTTTAAAATAGGTTGGCTCGGAAATTCAAGCAAAATTCATTTAACATTTTAATTTTTAAGCTTTTTGGACGTGAGGTCATTTTCAACCCCTATTTTTGGGAAACATTCTTTCAGCGCTTTTTGACAATTGATGCTCAATGCTCAAAAGATGTCTCTCCATAAATTTTTTTTAAATTAGAGTGAGATAGCAGTACATGCGGGGGTTTCGTGAGACCAAGAGAGACAGTTTGTCTTTCTTTGGAAACCCGTCAGCACAAACATCTACGAAAAAGAAAAAAAAAAAACCTTCATTTAATTTGACACCTTTGACTCCACGATTAAAAAATAAAAGGTGTATACAATCAAATGAATCGTTAAAAACTACAAAAAAACCCAAGAAATCTAACGATTTTTTTTTTTTTTTTTTTTTTTTTTTTTTTTTTAAATTTGAAAAAACAGACCTTATAAAAACATCATAACCTCACCGAGATGCGAACTAATACGAAACAGCTCAAATCGCCAACTTTGAAAGAGGATGTGTAACAATATTCTGGGTCCGTTGGACCCGTTGGTAGTATTCTTAGATACATCATTTATACATTCAAAGTAAACAACACATTTTCAACAGGAAACCAATTATTTTCATTACTCAGTAATATTCGAGAGCATATTATTGATAAGAGAAGAATAACCATCGTCTCAACTCATCATCACTAATATTTTTGGTTTCTTTAAAAATTCTCGAAACCTAGCCCAAATTTGCTGGGTTACAATCGAGATATCAATTCAACGCACCGATCTCAACAAAGTCATCTCTAGTTGATTGTACTATTCTATAAATCTGCTTTTAAATTTATGTATATGATAAGTATCGAAGCTCTACTTCGCAAAGTTATACAGCAACCTCGTCGAGCCATAAATCAATGACTGTACAGTGCTGCCAGATTTGACATAAAATATACACATTTTACATTAAGTCTCAAGTGCCTGAATTTTTTACAACACATCTAGCAGCACTGGAGAGTCCCATTGTTTACATCTACGAAAAATCATGTGATAAAAAGTCGAAGCTATACATCGATATCATACGAAGTGACTTCATTGAAGTCGCTATTAAAATGCTTCATACCCAATGTGTCCTTCCCAACGCCTCTATATTAGACCGGCGAACGAATACGAACCAGCGTAACCCGCAAGAAAGAAAGTTAGGTTAGAATAGAGGTGCTTGGCCGGATAGGAGCACCTCTGTTTACACGTATTTTTATGAAGATGTTCTCTTCCGTTTTTCGCTTCTAAAACTCCTAATTTTACACGGATTTTGCTTTTCTTGGTTTTAAATAGAAGGAGGATAGCTTGGGCTTTGACCTCCGCCCTACCGGTCCGGTAACTTTTTTTTCGAAAATTTTGGGAAAAATAAAAGTCGTTGAAGTGGACACCCGTTGGTATGCTCTGAAGACCTTGCAAATCACGTTCGCCTGTTTACGACGATTCAATCTGTCTACAAATCCTTTTAGTCTTTTTTTGAGTCTACTCCTTCACTCTCAGCCCTTTTTAGTGCTAGATTCTTCAGAATCCGTAAAGTTTTAGTGGCTGAGGAGGTAATTTTTCTATACTTGTGTGGTACCAGTAAACCCTCCTGTGTTAGAGTTCGAAATTACTTAACTTGAGTTCGTAATTTCTGTACTTTTCCCTTCTGGATGATTTTCCATTCCTAATATTGTTTTATCAATCTGCGCCATCATCAGTGTCTATTAAATACTGTGATTGTGGTGAAACCCGCCCGCCGTTAACTCAGGATGTCGGGTCGAGCCGACCACTGAAAGGGTTCTGGTTAGTCTCATCAATTTTTGAAGTACTCATCATGTCAGGAGTGATTCCCTCTTTTCCCTTTTTTATCGCAGCATAATTCAGCCTTGAAACAGATTCATCGTAAAATTCCTCTCTTTGAAACCCTCTGTGGTTTTTTTCCATTCTTCGGGAAACTTAAAGGTGAGCTTGGAAGGGTAGGCAGAGAAAATGGCCTATAAGATTTGCGTCAAGATTTCTACCAACAGCACCTAGAGGCTCATTCAGTTAAGTTCATGAAGTCGTATCGGAAAGTATTAGATGGCAGTTATATGAGGGGCCCTTTTTCTTCATCACACATTTTAGCATTTTTAGCTGCTGTGACTCGAAGTCGCTTACGGGAACACTTTCGGAAACGGACCGAACCACCATAAGACGCAATGAGTGCGAGAGAGAAACCTTGAAACACGAGAGGTCTCTCTCTCGCAGTCGCTTACGGGAATGATTTGAGAAACGGAGCGAACCGCCGTAAGACGCAATGAGTGCGAGAGAGAAACCTTGAAACGCGAGAGGTCTCTCTCTCGCACTCGCAGTCGCTTACGGGAATAATTAGGAAACGGACCGAAGCGCCATAAGACGCAATGAGTGCGAGTGAGAAACCTTAAAACGCGAGAGGTCTCTCTCTCGCACTCGCAGTCGCTTCCGGGAAAATTTTGGGAAACGGACCCAACCGCCATAAGACGCAATGAGTGCGAGAGAGAAACCTTGAAACGCGAGAGGTCTCTCTCTCGTCCTCGCAGTTGCTTACGGAAACACTTTGGGAAACGGACCGAACCACCATAAGACGCAATGAGTGCGAGAGAGAAACCTTGAAACAAGAGAGGTCTCTCTCTCGCACTCGCAGTCGCTTACGGGAATATTTGGGAAACGGACCGAACCGCCATAAGACGCAATAAGTGCGAGAGAGAAACCTTGAAACGCGAGAGGTCTCTCTCTCGCACTCGCAGTCGCTTACGGGAATATTATGGGAAACGGACCGAACCGCCATAAGACGCAATGAGTGCGAGAGAGAAACCTTGAAACGCGAGAGGTCTCTCTCTCGCACTCGCAGTCGCTTACGGGAATATTATGGGAAACGGACCGAACCGCCATAAGACGCAATGAGTGCGAGAGAGAAACCTTGAAACGCAAGAGGTCTCTCTCTCGCACTCGCAGTCGCTTACGGGAATAATTTGGAAACGGACCGAACCGCCATAAGACGCAATGAGTGCGAGAGAGAAACCTTGAAACGCGAGAGGTTTCTCTCTCGCACTCGCAGTCGCTCACGGGAATAATTTGGAAACGGACCGAACCGCCATAAGACGCAATGAGTGCGAAAGAGAAACCTTGAAACGCGAGAGGTCTCTCTCTCGCACTCGCAGTCGCTTACGGGAACACTTTGGGAAACGGACCGAACCGCCATAAGACGCAATGAGTGCGAGAGAGAAACCTTGAAACGCGGGAGGTCTCTCTCTCGCACTCGCAGTCGCTTTCGGGAATATTATGGGAAACGGACCGGACCGCCATAAGACGCAATGAGTGCGAGAGAGAAACCTTGAAACGCGAGAGGTCTCTCTCTCGCACTCGCAGTCGCTTACGGGAATAATTTGGAAACGGACCGAACCGCTATAAGATGCAATGAGTGCGAGAGAGAAACCTTGAAACGCGAGAGGTCTCTCTCTCGTCCTCGCATTTGCTTACGGAAACACTTTGGGAAACGGACCGAACCACCATAAAACGCAATGAGTGCGAGACAGAAACCTTGAAACGCGAGAGGTCTCTCTCTCGCACTCGCAGTAGCTTACGGGAATATTTTGGGAAACGGTCCGAACCGCCATAAGACGCAATGAGTGCGAGAGAGAAACCTTGAAACGCGAGAGGTCTCTCTCTCGCATTCGCAGTCGCTTACGGGAATACTTTGGGAAAGGGACCGAACCGCCATAAGACGAAATGGGTGCGAGAGAGAAACCCTCAAACGCGAGAGGTCTCTCTCTCGCACTCGCAGTCATTTACGGGAATATTTTGGGAAACGGACCGAACCGCCATAAGACGCAATGAGTGCGAGAGAGAAACCTTGAAACGCGAGAGGTCTCTCTCTCGCACTCGCAGTCGCTTACGGGAATAATTTGGAAACGGACCGAACCGCCATAAGACGCAATGAGTGCGAGTGAGAAACCTTGAAACGCGAGAGGTCTCTCTCTCGCACTCGCAGTCGCTCACGGGAATAATTTGGAAACGGACCGAACCGCCATAAGACGCAATGAGTGCGAGAGAGAAACCTTGAAACGCGGAGGTCCTCTCTCGCACTCGCAGTCGCGTCGCTTACGGTAATATTATGGGAAACGGACCGAACCGCCATAAGACGCACTGAGTGCGAGAGAGAAACCTTGAAACGCGAGAGGTCTCTCTCTCGCACTCGCAGTCGCTTACGGGAACACTTTGGGAAAGGGACCGAACCGCCATAAGACGCAATGGGTGCGAGAGAGAAACCCTCAAACGCGAGAGGTCTCTCTCTCGCACTCGCAGTCACTTACGGGAATATTATGGGAAACGGACCGAACCGCCATAAGACGCAATGAGTGCGAGAGAGAAACCTTGAAACGCGAGAGGTGTCTCTATCGCACTCGCAGTCTCTTACGGGAATAATTGGAAACGGACCGAACCGCCATAAGACGCAATGAGTGCGAGTGAGAAACCTTGAAACGCGAGAGGTCTCTCTCTCGCACTCGCAGTAGCTTACGGGAATATTTTGGGAAACGGACCGAACAGCCATAAGACGCAATGAGTGCGAGAGAGAAACCTTGAAACGCGAGAGGTCTCTCTCTCGCATTCGCAGTCGCTTACGGGAACACTTTGGGAAGGGACCGAACCGCCATAAGACGCAATGGGTGCGAGAGAGAAACCTCAAACGCGAGAGGTCTCTCTCTCGCACTCGCAGTCACTTACGGGAATATTTTGGGAAACGGACCGAACAGCCATAAGACGCAATGAGTGCGAGAGAGAAACCTTGAAACGCGAGAGGTCTCTCTCTCGCACTCGCAGTCGCTTACGGGAATAATTTGGAAACGGACCGAACCGCCATAAGACGCAATGAGTGCAAGTGAAAAACTTGAAACGCGAGAGGTCTCTCTCTCGCACTCGCAGTCGCTCACGGGAATAATTTGGAAACGGACCGAACCGCCATAAGACGCAATGAGTGCGAGAGAGAAACCTTGAAACGCGGGAGGTCTCTCTCTCGCACTCGCAGTCGCTTACGGGAATAATTTGGAAACGGACCGAACCGCCATAAGACGCAATGAGTGCGAGAGAGAAACCTTGAAACGCGAGAGGTCTCTCTCTCGCACTCGCAGTCGCTTACGGTAATATTATGGGAAACGGACCGAACCGCCATAAGACGCAATGAGTGCGAGAGAGAAACCTTGAAACGCGAGAGGTCTCTCTCTCGCACTCGCAGTCGCTTACGGGAACACTTTGGGAAAGGGACCGAACCGCCATAAGACGCAATGGGTGCGAGAGAGAAACCCTCAAACGCGAGAGGTCTCTCTCTCGCACTCGCAGTCACTTACGGGAATATTATGGGAAACGGACCGAACCGCCATAAGACGGAATGAGTGCGAGAGAGAAACCTTGAAACTTGAGAGGTGTCTCTCTCGCACTCGCAGTCTCTTACGGGAATAATTTGGAAACGGACCGAACCGCCATAAGACGCAATGAGTGCGAGTGAGAAACCTTGAAACGCGAGAGGTCTCTCTCTCGCACTCGCAGTCGCTTACGGGAACACTTTGGGAAAGGGACCGAACCGCCATAAGACGCAATGGGTGCGAGAGAGAAACCCTCAAACGCGAGAGGTCTCTCTCTCGCACTCGCAGTCACTTACGGGAATATTTTGGGAAACGGACCGAGCCGCCATAAGACGCAATGAGTGCGAGAGAGAAACCTTGAAACGCGAGAGGTCTCTCTCTCGCACTCGCAGTCGCTTACGGGAATAATTTGGAAACGGACCGGAACTGCCATAAGACGCAATGAGTGCGAGAGAGAAACCTTGAAACGCGAGAGGTCTCTCTCTCGCACTCGCAGTCTCTCACGGGAATAATTTGGAAACGGACCGAACCGCCATAAGACGCAATGAGTGCGAGAGAGAAACCTTGAAACGCGGGAGGTCTCTCTCTCGCACTCGCAGTCGCTTTCGGGAATATTATGGGAAACGGACCGGACCGCCATAAGACGCAATGAGTGCGAGAGAGAAACCTTGAAACGCGAGAGGTCTCTCTCTCGCACTCGCAGTCGCTTACGGGAATAATTTGGAAACGGACCGAACCGCCATAAGACGCAATGAGTGCGAGAGAGAAACCTTGAAACGCGAGAGGTCTCTCTCTCGCACTCGCAGTCGCTTGCGGAAAAATTTTGGAAAACGGACCGAACCGCCATAAGACGCAATAAGTGCGAGTGAGAAACCTTAAAACGCGAGAGGTCTCTCTCTCGCACTCGCAGTCGCTTACGGGAACACTTTGGGAAACGGACCAAACCGCCTTAAGACGCAATGAGTGCGAGAGAGACACCTTGAAACGCGAGAGGTCTCTCTCTCAAGGTTTTTCTCTTGCACTCATTGCGTCTTATGGCGGTTCGGTCCGTTTTCCAAAATTTTCCCGGAAGCGACTGCGAGTGCGAGTGAGTGACCTCTCGCGTTTTAAGGTTTCTCACTCGCACTCATTGTGCCTTATGGCGGTTCGGTCCGTTTCCAAATTATTCCCGTAAGCGACTGCGAGTGCGAGAGAGAGACCTCTCGCGTTTCAAGGTTTCTCTCTCGCACTCATTGCGTCTTATGGCGGTTCGGTCCGTTTCCAAAATTGTTCCCGTAAGAGACTGCCAGTGCGAGAGAGAGAGACCTTGCGCGTTTCAAGGTTTCTCTCTCTCGCACTCATTGCGGCTTATGGCGGTTCGGTCCGTTTCTTAATTTTTTCGCGTAAGCGACTGCGAGTGCGAGAGAGAGACTCTTCGCGTTTTAAGGTTTCTCACTCGCACTCATGGCGGCTTATGGCGGTTCGGTCCGTTTCCCAAAGTGTTCCCGTAAGCGACTGCGGTTCACAGCAGTCCGAGTCACAGCAGCTTAAAATGCTAAAATGTGTGATGAAGAAACATGGCCCCTCATATAACTGCCATCTAATACTTCCCGATACGACTTCATGAACTTAACTGAATGAGCCTCTAGGTGCTGTTCGTAGAAATCTTGACACAAATCTTATAGGCCATTTTCTCAGCCTCCCCCTCCAAGCTCACCTTTAAGATTCCGAAGAATGCGCAAAAACCACAGATGGTTCAAAGAGAGGAATTTTACGATGAATCCTGATTCAAGGCTGAATTATGCTGCGACTAAACAAAGGAATAAGAGGTAATCACTCCTGACATGATGAGTACTTCACAAAATTGATGATGACTAACCAGAACCCTTTCAGTGGTCGGCTCGATCCGACATCCTGAGTTAACGGCGGGCGGGTTTCACCACAATCACAGCATTTAATAGACACTGATGATGGCGCAGATTGATAAAACAATATTAGGAATGGAAAATCATCCAGAAGGGAAATGTACAGAAATTACGAACTTAAGTTAAGTAACTACGAACTCTAACACAGGAGGGTTTACTGGTACACACTACACAGTATAGAAAAATTACCTCCTCAGCCACTAAATCTTTTCGGATTTTGAAGAATCTAGCACCAAAAGGACTGAGAGTGAAGGAGTAGACTCAAAAAATGACTAAAAGCCGATTTATAGACAGATTGAATCGTCGTAAACAGGCGAACGTGATTTGCAAGGTCTTCAGAGCATACCAACGGGTGTCCACTTCAACGACTTATATTTTCCATATATTTTCGAAAAAACGTTACCGGACCCGGTAGGGCGGAGGTCAAAGCCCAAGCTATCCTCCTTCTATTAAGACCAAGAAAAGCAAAATCCGTGTAAAATTAGGAGTTTTAGAAGCGAAAAACGGAAGAGAACATCTTCATAAAAATACGTGTAAACAGAGGTGCTCCTATCCGGCCAAGCACCTCTATTCCTAACCTAACTTTCTTTCTTGCGGGTTACGCTGGTTCGTATTCGTTCGCCGGTCTTATATAGAGGTCGTTGGTCCTTCCGCGCAAAAAACATATGATCACAATCGCCATGGTAACGTCAAATCGCTCGATCAAATTTAAAAAAAAAAAAAAAAAATTGACAGAGCAGCACGTTTTTCGCTCACACGCGTACAAAATCGTATGCTCGTCCGCACGTATGCATTTAAAAAAGGATGACAAAATCTCGCTTCTCTCTCCCACCCTTGATAAACGAACTGATTCGCATCCTTTTCGCACTCGCACAACTTTTCCAGAGAAAAGTTTTTAGCATTTTAAAAAGGGACGCAAGGCCCGACGGAAAAACTTATATTTTTCCCGAAGCATTGAAGCCGAGCCCTACCGATCGGTACCAGGCCCCTACCGAACGGTGCAACGGTTCTCCAGGAACTTAGCTTCATTCTTACAAATATAATATAGGATTAAGGATACAATGCGTCTTTTGCATACTTTTGCTACAACATTATAGAACCTTGATTCTTATGTAAAATTCGGCGAAAATAACGATGCGCACATTAAAACCGTTCAAAATCCACTCATTAACTCAGGAAATTACTTCAATTTCAAACAGCCCGCGCTACACTAGACACTATTTGCACCGGTATACTACTACATAGACGGAACCACCGTAATGAATGATTGAATTTCTTTTTTAATACGTGAAATATAAGCTGCATTTGCTGTCTGGTCTTTTCAGTTTATCAAAGAATACAAAATAATATAAGAAATGTAAGCATCTAAATGAAACATTATAATGTTTGTAAGTTCTGTTCATGTTTACATAAACGAGATGGTTTCATCTATGTAGTTATAAGTCGGTGATATAGTGGCTAGTGTAGCGCAGGTTCTTTGAAATGGAAGGTATTTTCTGAGTTAATGAGTGGATTTTGAAAGTTTTTAATGTGCACATCGTTATTTTCGCCGAATTTTACGTTAGAAACCATGAGTTATATTGATGTAGCGAAAGTACGTAATAGACCCATTGATGATTTGAACTAATAAGTTTACAAAAAGTTGCTACAAGGTGATCGATGCTTACCGAAAACGTCTAGTCTATAATTTACAACGACAAGTACAATATCTTTGTCCAGCAAATATTCTGGCCCGTAAAGAGAACGTTCATTAGACCCTGTCACCCATCCTCCTCCATAAATAAAAAACATAACTGGGAGTTTTTTGTTGTGACTTTTAATCTGTAAATTAAAAAAATGAGCCAAAGCCCAGGCTTCATTACAGTCGAAAAGAAAATCCGAATATTTCGACGTAGGACTTCGTATATTTATGAAACTGGGTTGAATACAAGGATTTTACGGTTTTACAGTCCACATTCTTGGGGGTAACGACCAAAGACATTATATCATATAGACGGAGTGCATCCTATACCATAACATTGAGCTGGGTGAGGCAAACTTAGCGTACACTACAGTAGGCAGACGGGCGAGTCCATTGTTCGAAATTGGGGGAGGAACCTTCAACTGGTGACAAACAAATGAACATACCTAACCTCTTCATCCAAACTTTACTACTTTATAAAAATCGAGATCGAAGATGGATGAAACACTATTTAATCACCATAATTTTGACAACAGTATGATACAAGATCAAAAAAAGCTTCAAATAACTTACAAAATTGGAAATAGTGTGCAACTTTCATTCACTCTCAAAATGGCGTCGTCGGTTTGTTTGTCACCAGTTTTGCCAAAGATTATACCAAAAAAAGATTACCAATTTAAGTTTTGATGCAACCGTTGAGCAGGCTGATGACTGGTGATCATTTTTGGTGAACATGCGAAGTACCGCAAGTTTGCCTCAAGGATCTTGTTATGCACTCCGTCTATATTACATAATATCTTCGGTAACGACACGTATCTGGTAAGATAAACTTTGTTGACCAAGTATGGTAAATATTAGCAAACATTTTGGTGCCAAAATCGCCCCGACACCTTCACAATCACGCAAAATATATTAATTTTAAGTTTATTATTCCTACAATTAATCTTTTAAAACTGCACTCCAGAATTTGCTTTTGGAAGATGAGGTATCTTTTCCTACGACATGTCATATGTATGTATTCAAATTGTGTACGTGGTACCAGAAATTAAGCGCGGAAAATACGTAAAGTTTTACATACGTAATTCAAGGAAAAATGTACCAGTCACCAAAACTTTACCTTTCATCGATTTTTAGGCTTACAGTGTCTACACATCGCTTTTTTGAATTTAATTTTTGACTTTTAAACGAAAGATTTTTGGAAAAATCAAAATCTCGATTTTACGAGCCTCATATATAACTTACGGCAGGGACATAGATACTCAGAGTCAGACAATTTTCGTTCCCAGAAACCTTCAAAGGCTGTTGCAGATTCTCATTGCCTCTTTGAACACATTCTGATCCGTCTTTGGTCGCATAAAATACCCCTTTCAAAGGTTTAGCAGGCACTGGATCCTAAAAAGATAAATAATCACAGTGTTTTAGAATCCAGGTTCTTTGATGCACAGCTACAATAATGGAGATCCGATGCAAAATTTTGGATGAAATCCTTTCAAACATTTTGTTTCCTAAAAATAACAATTATTCTTCTATATGTAATAATTTTTTCTTTTTTAAAGACATACACTTTAAGGCAAGAGCTGTTAACAACTGGTTCAAAATGATGAAAATTATGTGTAAAACAAGGGATGACCTGAGTCCTGGTGGTACTTACCTGAAACCTTAGTTCATTCAAAGGTGGCAACGCGTAAGGAATGCCCCTATAACTGTTGACCTTTCGTCCACCCCTGGTTTTCAAAGTTGTGCCTATTATTACGCCTTTTTTAGTGGTTAACACTACTGATTGACACAAGAAAAACTGATACACACACAAGGAGAAAAAAAGTAAATTTTTTCGCAAATAAACCATTTCTCAATATCTTTTGGAGGCTAGTTACGAAATTATGAACCATTAAAATGGGTTCACTCCAATCAATTTTTTCCCCCTCGATATTCTGGCAAAAACCATTCTGAAATTTCGATTCATTTGTAGTCGCTTGTGGTTGTCTGATTAACTGAAGATATTTTGCAGAAATATTGGACGATGAAACAAGCCGACGCAAGTTTAAATGAGTTGAATGAGACAGCTAAAAACGGACAGAAAGTCTGCTCAAAATTGAGTTTTGTTTACCAACGGTTCTCTGAAAAATCATGTCAGTTCCTCTGTTCGAGGGACTTATCCAAGCAGGAATGATAAGAGGACTTTGAAAGCTGCCGAACAAGCATATGTTAGGCAGGAAATCGTATCCCGACGACAGCGTCAAGGCGCGTACGGCTTTTTCCTTTCTTCAAGTAGGTAATTGTGACATTAATCATGCAACACGAGGAACATGTTTTGTTGCAAAATGTACTTAATTTGCACTCTTTAGACAGTTATAATCATCGCGGAAAGGTTTTATCGTCTACTCAACACTCATCAACCCGTGAGGAAAAAAACCTAGAAAACCTTTCGATCGTCGTTCTAACTACAAACCATATCAACCAGCGGGCCGATCATTTACTTCATCGTTATACTGATCGTTAAGACTGAATATGAGTGATTCTATCGATCAAAAAGTGTAAAACTTGGCCGTTGCTATAGTAACTATCGTTAAAGTGCCCGCTTTTTAACCCTTTAAAGACCAGCGGGACCAGTCTCGTTTTATAAAGGCTACTCATGAGTAACTTTTAAAAAACTGACACTATAACGATGGTTACTTTAGCAACGGCCAAGTTTTACAATATTCGACCAATAGCATCACTCGTAGACAGTTTTAACGATCGGTTTAACGATGAAGTAAATGATCGGCCTGCTGGTTAGTTTACGAGAACGTCACTTTTCCGTTTACATAGGGAAGGTAGTTAACTGTTCGTACTCGGGGGAGTTGGAATTGCCTATACGATACATTGAAGGCGCCCGACGAAATCTCATCTTTATATACTACATCGAGAATCGCGTTTATTCGGAATCATGATACTGGAACGATGTGAAATAGACTAGCGGCACTAGCGCAACCAGGATCTCTTCCATCTCTCTCATTTCCCATTTGAATGTATAAGTAGGAAAAGGACACAAAGAGGGGGTTTTATCCCCTTGTCCATCCTTGTCTAACATACGTTTTTTAATGGAGAAAAGAAAGAGATGAAGAAACTCTCGGTGCGCTACTGACTAGCGGAGAAAGACAAATAAACTCGGGCTTAGCCCATATAAGGGGGCAAAGGTTACTCATGAAAAGCCTTTATATAAAGAGACTTTTCACGATGGTTACCATAGCAACGGCCAAGTTTTACAATTTTCGACCAATAGAATCACTCATAGACAATCTTAACGATAAAGTAAAGGATCGGCCCGCCGGAGTCCAGAAAGAAACCATCTGTGATATCAGCCGCTGTGAAAATGTCAGAAAGAACTTCCATGTAAAGTATTCATGACCACTCATAAAAATACAATGGACTATTTTTTTTTAGTTAGAGCCAGTGGTGTAGCGAGGAATTTTTCTAGGGGGGGGGTCCGGGGTCCGAAAATTGTCATGGGGGGGTCTGAAGATACTAATTTGGTAAAATTTGTCTGAAAACGCAAAAAATGACCTTTTTTTAGGAGAAATTTTGGTGTCAAGGGAGGGGTCCAGGCCCTCTGGACCCCCCCTTGGCTACGCCACTGGTTAGAGCGATATTTTGTATCGATTGTTGTTCGAGGACCTCTGATGGTTCCAAACTATCTCACTCACTCTCCCGTGACCCTTTATGTATATCCGTCTCTTTCTAGTTTTGAAATTCGTCAACAGGGCCTTGTTTAACGACATGTTATTATCAAAATCGCATTAAATGCCTCGAGGAATTCATTTCTGCCAAAGCATTTCACAAAAGATGTCTCTTTATACGACTTTTGAAATGAGAGTGAGATAGCAGTAGATGGGGGTTACGTGAGAGCGTGAGAGACAGTTTGTCTTCGTTTAGACCGCTCATCGCCGGATGACGTCATCATCAAGTCATCACTAAAACCGTTCAGTAGAGGTTGTGAGTGGATTTTGGAACTTTATAATAAAGCTCTCAACGTTATTTTCAAGTAATTTTACACATGAGTCAGGAATCGAACCTACATACCACTGTAGCAAAAGTTTGGAACATACCCATTACAATGGGGGGGGGGGGGAGCAGTTGCAAGGATCTAAAATCTTGCGTTATTTATCAAGAAAATGAAAGTACTCGATGAGCTGAGAACAAAGATGCCATCGGTTTCTAATTACGTTACGTCCCATTGTTCCGGAGATGCAATTCTGGCCCAAAATACATTGTTTTAAAAGGGAATTCTACGGAGTGACGTCACCACACAAACGCTTTTTACAACTTTACACGTGTGTATTTTCAAAACTTGGACACATAGGAAAAAACCAAAGGAGCCATTGTTCTCAACTCATCAAGTACTATCATTTTCTTTTTTTTTAAAAAAAACACAACATTTCAGACCCCTGCAACTGCCACATTGAATCGCGGCGTTATGTTTGAAACCAAAGCTCCCCGAACGTCAATAGACACGATACATCAATGTACGATGCACTGTAATCTGAGATTGTACGAAAAAGCCAAAATCAGTGAGAAAAAAAAAGATCAATTCAAAATCATCGTATTTGACCTTTTAAGCTTGATATAAAACTATCCAGTGACATTTCTAGGTTTAAAATACTTAGTGTTATTTGTAGTTGAAAGTCTTGAACGTTTACCAATGAGAAATTGATGAGGAATTGACTTTCTGATTTTTGGCCACTTTTTGACGATTTCAGACCACAGTGCGATGTGCTATCGACGAATTAAAGACTGTCGCAAGATTTTCACACATATTCAGATATGGGCGAGGGTGTGGGTCTGATCTGCTACGGCTTTCCCGCCTTAGACGCACAAGCATCTTGCATGCAAGGTGTAAGGAGTATGAAGAGTGGCCGAACCGGAACCTTGAAGGCAAAACTTAGCCTGTGAAAATCTCGCGACAATTTTCAATTCGTCGATAGTACAAAACCAGCCTTTTTCGAATCGTTACGGCGTGGCTGGAAAAATCCGCTCACAACTTGCAACACTGCATTTCCCCAGTTTCAAAACAATCCGTCAAATCCCACGATCCACTTCACTGTGCGAGTCGGTATGTGTTCCCAGCGACGACGCGCGCGGCACGGGACGGTGCGTGCAAGTGCGTTGGTGGGAGTGAAAGGTGGTTGGGGGGGGAGTTCCGAAAGAGTGGGGGAGAACAAGAAGGGGTGAGGCAGGGATCGAGCTAGTGGCGCCTCTCGGTCGAAAAACCTTCGACTTGAAGCTTACGACCGCGACGCCCGATAGCCCGTCGCGCCTTGCCCTGTCCATTGGATCGAGAAGAGAAGAGAGAGAGAGAGAGAGAGAGAGAGAGAGAAGAGGCCACGGAGTTGAGTTGAGGCCACGCTTACGCTCCGAGACTCCAACTCCAACCAACTCGCGGCTCTGAGCTCGCTCTCGGAATCGCGGCTATGCCCCATGCCTCTGCGTCCACCGTCAGTCAGTGAAATCGGTGACTCGCTAACACAGTGACTCATATTATTATTTATTTTTGTGTGTGTGGTGCACTGTTCCCGCTGAAAACACCTAACGAATCTCGGTCAATAGACGCATATCGAAAGGTAAACAAACATAAAAACACATCTTCTCGTTTGTCAACTCGATTTTGGCCTCCTTTCTCCACTCCTGGACATTATGATAAACCAGCGGACTTGCTCATATTCTACATTCCATGGCTTTTTATCCGTCTGTTTACATTTTTTTTTTTCATTACCTGATGCGCATTCCCACATTTCTTAACCGCATATTTTAAGATAATTTATGTTTCTGAACACTTTCCGGACAGTTTCACTTAATAATGTCATAAAACCCGCTTTTTCAATAAGGTCCTTTTAAGTCATAGAATATACCTTGCTTTTCATTCGTCTGTTTACATTTTTCTTCATTACCTGATGCGCACTCCCACATTTCTTAGCCACATATTTTAAGATAATTTATATTTCTGAACACTTTCCGGACAGTTTCACTTAAAATAACGTCATGCAACCCTCTTGTCAAAGGTCCTTTTAACTTTTAAGTCATATCGTGTTCCTTGCTTTTTTTTTTTTCGTTTGTTTGCATTTTTCCTCATTACCTGATGCGCATTCCCACATTTCTCAGCCACATATTTAAGATGATTTATATTTCTGAACACTTTTCTGACAGTTTCACTTAATAATGTCACGCAAACAGCTTGTCAAAGGTCCTTTTAAGTCATAGTGTTCCTTGCTTTTTATTTTCTGTTACATTTTTCTTCGTACAGCTTGTCAAAGGTCTTTTTAAGTCATACTCACAGTGTTCCATGCTTTTTATTTTTTGTTTACATTTTTCTTCGTGAGCTGAGGATTACCTGATGAGCATTCCTCCTTCTCAACCAAATATTATAAGATAATTTATTTTGCTGAATACAATTCAGTTTTACTTAATATCATATACTAATCGATTGTCAATACAGTCTTTTTAATTCTCAGAGGTGTTAATTTTCTACGCTCCTTGAAATATACACGCGGGAATTGGATATACAGTTTAAGGAAGGCACCACTCCTGAAGGAGATGGGTCGTTCTCGTTAGCGTGACGTCTTTTACGTTCAATGACCTTTATTCCAGCCAAAGGCGGCGCTTGCAATCTGGCAACAACGTATTCTCGTCATTTAAACCTATGTAAAACAATCGATCTACAGGAGGTGCAATTGCACCCTCAAGATATCGATACTTTCGCATAGGTTTAGATGGAAAATTAGCATGGTTGCCAAATTGCACGAACCGCAACACAACTGGGCATGGTGTAGCGTTTCGTAGTTAGGGAATGTTGCACGTTGCCCACTTAACTCCAATCAAAAGGTTGAATTCGAAGGTGCGTTCGATCAATATAATGGGTGTATATGGAAAAAGCTCAGCGTTGCCAAATTTCATGCAATGAAAGTTACCTCAGTAACAGGTGTAACTTCTTTTATTCTCGCAGTATAATGTTGATCTGAAAGTTTCCTGTCTTGTCCAACTTTCTTTTCAACTTTATTTGATTTATTTACGTATTGCTCTTGCAGTAAATATAAATCGTGCTTTTGTTGTGTTGATGAAAATAAAAATAATTTGGCCTCATACGAAGCTTCCTCAGAGACGAAATTTACTGTCTTTTCTCAAATTTTTCTTAAGCGGTATACTAAAAAAAAAAAAAAAAAAAAAAAAAAAAAAAAAAAAAAAAACAGTAACAATATCTGAATCGAGGTTAGAGATGGTATTACTAGAATTCTAATACCTTAGTTCTTGAAAATGTTGAAGAAATCCTGGTTCCGTAACCATTTTCTGATAGTTACACCAGAATTTTCTGGTAAAAGTACTACACTTTCTACGGTTCACATATCATTGCGCTTCTGTATTATTAATAGAATTCAGGAATTTCTTTTCTTTCGAACAGCTGCATCGAAAGGTTTTTCCAAATTTTCAAAATAAAATACGCGTAATTTATTACGAAATAGACGAAGTATTTATTAACGAAAACTATTTGAAACATAACAATGAAAATAATAGAACAACTTAAATTTTTTTCTTGTATTTTTTCTCATTGTAAAAATCTGAAGTTTTATCAACAATTAAAGGTAAATTATTACACGTTTTTAGTTTTGAGAGTTTTTAATAACCTGCTCGGGACAAGCACTTTTTAAATATGAATGCGATCCCAAATTAATCAAAACGAATACATATGTACCTTCTTTGCGAACTAGTTTAAAAAATGCAATATCCAATGCGAATCTCCGAGGTAGTGGAATGTATGCAGGCCCATCTTTGACAAATGCACTAGAAGGGCGAGTTCGAATAATTCATCAATAAGTTAAATGTATATTTAGGAGATTAATTAAACATCAAACGCTGATCTCTGGGGTTGTCGTATCATCACCACTTCTCCTTTTAATCCCTTATGGACCAAACCCGAGTCTGCTCTTTTCTCTCCTCTAGTCTATTTCATTATTATTTCAGTCTTCATGCCGGATTAAAGCGATTATTGATGAAAACACTTACAAGATAAGGTTTATTCGTGCGCCTTCATTTCGTCGTATAGGCAAATCCAACTCCCGCGAGTACGAACAGTTAACTACCTTCCCTACATACACGCAAGAGAGTGATGTTCTTTTGGACTAACCTAGTCCTTGAAGGGTTAAGGACACCGAGCTATAGCGATAGAGAGGATTTGTGGGGCGTGATATTGAAAATTCACGGATGCAGCCATGATCGAGACCTCTTATGGACGTTTTTCACTCAGGCTCGATTTGTTTGCCTCACTTTTTTAACCTTTAAATTTTTAAAGAAAAATTGTGACAAATACACTTGCAATTGGTTATAAACAAAAGTGCAAGTGTTTTAGAGTGGATATTTGGACACAGAAATCGATATATTTGTTTCTTCTGGAAGGATTTGCACGATAAAGAAACTGATACATTATGGAAACAAGCTAAATTTTCTTACCTGGATAGTTGTATTAAAATTCTGTTTTCAGTTAGCCAATCTTAAACACTTGCACTTACGTTTAACACCAATTTGAATTAAGATTAATGGGGCTCTTGCAAACTTTTGCTGTGAGCAAATGAATGGTCAGTTCTGAAGTAAAAACCAGCGAAAACCACGAAAATCACACCGAGAAAGTCTAAAATTCAGTAATAAACCTACATAACTACTTCAATGACAATATCGTAATGGCGGCTCGACGCAGGTATCATGGGAGATTCCTATCTGATATGTCACTTTCTCTTTGAAGACACAGAGGTACGTCTCAATTTAGATAGGAATTTCCCATGATACCTGCGTCTATCCGCCATTAAGCCCGATTCTAAGAGTGAATTTCGTGATTTTTTTGGTGTACACTCATCGACATTTTTACAGGTTTTTGCGCAAAAATCAACTGTCCAATCCCGTATAGCAAAAGTTTGCAAGAGCTCCATAACAATTTTTGATTTAAGGTTAAAAAAAAAGTGAGGCAAACAGGGGCGTCATTTCGAGTCTGGCTTGGGGGGGGGGGGGGCACACAAATCTGATAACCTTTTTTTTTTTTGCTCATCAATGTAATTTGTTCCAGTTTTTGAGCCTGACTTCAAATCCTTGGGGGGGGGGGGCAAATGCCCACCCTGCCCCCCTCAAATGACGCCACCGGAGGCAAATAAACTAAATTCAGAGCGCCCATGCTGTCACACTTTGAGATAGGACGTATAACATGTATGGCCTCCTCTACCGCTTTAGCTCGTTGGTTAAGGCCAAGTTAAGGCCGCGATTGTTTCGGCCAAGTTGGCGGCGAAGACAGCCTTTTGTGCGTTGATGTGATGGCGCAACAAGGCACCGCAGCCCATATACTTTCTCTTTATTACTAATTCGGCTTTCCACCCCTTTTATATTTTTCATCGGTGATAATGAAAGGGTTGCTGTTTGTTCTTCGCCGTGTCGTTGTCGTGTCGAAGGGAATGAACCATTATTTTAAGTGTTAACATTAAAATTTTCTTTTCTTCGAATTTTGGATATAGTCGTCACGCGAGTTGCAGCGTAGAGAAATGAGACACTGCTCCCGTTTTCCGTAAATAAAGGGTGTCTCAGACCACCTGGCTCGATTTTATTGTGGCCAAACTGAGGCAAATATGAAAATTCGGAGAAACACGTGTACCGTACATCGACTCCAACGAATTCGGAGAAAATACTTTCAGGTCCCCAAAATCACCAAGAATTATTTATGGGGGTGAGTGCCCGAATCTCAAAATAAATATTTGATTCATCTAAACCCATGAAAACTATCGAACCTTAAGAAATCGACTATGACTATCGAATTCGACTTTTTGTGTACGTTCAAGTGGAAAAAAATGATACCTTACCAGATATAGCACGCTTAACCTCTGGACTTGTCGGCATGCAGAATCCCATTTTCGTGGGTTTCCAAGGCCTCGTGTTAGTCACCATCAACGATTCAACGCCTGTCTTTTCCTCCTCTGACGACCTTGTTGTTATTTTGTTAGTATAAATATCTGCGCATTAATTTGCGGTTGAGTTTCTTGTTTTGTTTGTAAATTAAAAGTAGAACGTCGGAAAGTGCATTCGAAATAATGTCGTCGAGTTTTCGAAAGAGATCAAAAGTATATTAGCGCAAAATATCGATTTGCGATTTTTACCTCCTGCCGTGCAGTGGTTATTCATTCATTTTGCCTGACAATTAACCGTGTTATTTTTTGCCATTTAAACCTATGTAAAGAATTGATCCTTCGTGATGTACGTCGCTTCACCCAAAATGGATTGCTTGGCATAGGTTTTAATAAAGAATACCCGATGTTGCCAGATTTCACAAACCGCCACTGTTTGCCTAGGTCACACGGAAAATCTTCCCATGAAGTCTATTTAAAGTAAATAAAGTCCTCATTTGTGGACAGTTAAGATAATTTTAACCATGATCGTCGCCATTGGAGGCGTTTTTGTACATTTGTTTTACATTCTGAGGGCTGTTCTTGTGTTTTAGTCCACTGCAAAGATTACAGTGCAGTAGAGTTTTTATAACGGTGTAATCTTTCACTGCATTTGCTGATCAACTTCTATTTACGCTTTTAAAATATCCTTTTGGGCATTATATAGACATTATTGAGGTGCACAGTGATTAAAATTAACAGGTTCATCGAAAATTAACTCTTTATGTCCATAAAACAACATGGGATATCTTTGTTTGTATGAGCAAATGATAAGGTAAACAAATGAGGCAAAACGCAGCTAATGGCGGCGCGGGGCGCCCGCAGAGCCTAAAACTCGTGACCAAAATCAGAGGTTGACTACTATCTTCGTCTTAAGCCTTTCATACCTGGTGTACACTTCAATGTAAGTACATCTGAATAACATAGAATCTTATGGAGAAAATGACAATATGATATGCATATAGTTTTATATGGGAAAATCGTGCCCAGATCAGATAACACGGAAAAAAAAGAATGGCGTAACTTACCATTCGCATAGCTGATTTTGGCCCCTACCAGAGTTAAGATAAACTTGACCAGAGTTAAGATAAACTTGACCAGAGTTACGGAACATTTGACTAGGGATCAGGTCAATTTCACTTGATACCTGGTCAAATGTTCCATAATCTCTGGTCAAGTTTATATTAACTCTGGTAGGGGCCAAAATCAGCTATATGCGAATGGTAAATTACACCATTCTTTTTTTCCCCTGAAATAGGCCAAAAATCCGTTCCAGAACAAAAAATATTTTCAGGTGTGAAAGGGTAAACTTTCTACAAATGCAACATTGGCGCGCTTCGCCGTCGAGCTATGGTTCAAAATCGTCAAAAAGTGGCCAAAAATAAAAAAAAAAAGGATTTCTCATAAATTACCTATCATTTATGAACTCTCAATACCAATATTAACTACAGAGAACACTGTATTAACAGGTAATTTTAACCTAGGAATGACACCGGAAAGTTTTGATTTAATCATGAAAGGTCGGACCCAGACAATTTTTTTCCGGGGGGCACACCTGTAAAATTTTGACATTTGGATCGTCGGTGGAAGAAATTTCGGGCTATTTTTCTATTGAAAAAAGGCAAAATTTGAGGCTTTTGGGAGGGGCGCGTGCTCCCGTGCCCCACCGTGGATCCGCCACTGACCACATTTATAATAATAGAGGCACCTGTGATTCAAGCGTCACCTCGATAACCTGTAACGATAAGTATCAAGTAACACGTTCAGCGATGGAGTATATTTGTGGCGGGAGGAGGGGTGAGAGGGCTCCCTTTGTTTACAAACAAACGATTCCGCGCACGGGTCCGCGCGCTGCAGTGCTCAATGAATTAGGCAGTCCAATGAGAATGCGAATGAGCTACTTTTATTCGAGCCATAAATACAGCGTTGCCACGTTGAAATAAACTGTAGGGAATACCCTACGAACACTTTCTCACATCAAACTTAATCTGGGGGCGACCCCCAGACCCCCCTTCAATATCCTGGGGGAGATCCCTAAACCCCTCTTCAATATTCTAGGGGAGACCCCCAGACCCCCCTTCAATGTCCTGGGGGAGATCCCCAGACCCCTCTTCAATATTCTGGGGGAGACCCCCAGACCCCCCTTTAATGTCCTGGGGGAGACGCCCAATCCCCCTTTGATATTTATTCAGATCGAAAGATTCTTTTCAAATATTTAAATTTTCCCTTTTTTTTACCCATTTTTTTCCATATTGATTTCAATGGAAACCATTTTGCATCCATAACTAACTTCAAATTTAAAATTTTCCAAAAACCCAAAAGGAACCTCTGGGGAATGTGAAAAGCAACATCTCTACAAAATTTGAATGCATATGGATCAATAGTTAAAAATTTATGCTGGGTTTCACGTTTTACGGCTACAGACAAACAGACAGACGCCACAGAAAATGTGTGCATTTACACCTCCAAGCCATGTATGCATGGTTAAATAATATTGATAATTCATGGATGAATATTCTTTAGGGTAGTACTAGGCATGATGAGCCAATTATTTTGTAATTATCATGATTTACTTAGTCGTAGTGGGCCAAGTATATCGAAACAAAATACCTTGGAAATCTCTGCGCCATTGCAATACAGTCTTCATTTCTAACTTTGTTTGTAATGAGAAAGTACGAGGGGCGTTCAACTTATAAGTTTCCCTATTTTTTATCTCTGGCCCTGTTAGTGCTAGAAAAATTTCATTTATACGGTTAAATCCGCCAAATCCTCAGCTTTTCAACGGTATTTTCGTTTTTGAAATTCAAGCAATGTTTGTAGGAGAAAAAGCTATATTTCTACCCCCGTGTCGAAAAAGTCCCCCGCCAACTATTTCAGCAAAAAGTATTCGCCTGTTTTGAACAACAGCATTCGTCTGATTAGCGACGAAAATGAGCCGTTATCGCTCCATACCTGTTGCTGCGCTCAATTTTTGTCGTGAAATCTTATCCAAGATGATCATGAGATGCATTATAATCACATATCGAGAAGAATCTTGGAGGCGTCAAATTCCAGTCAGATGACCACCTGAAGGATACCGTGATGAATTTTTTCAAGTCCTTAGAACCGAGAGTTTTTCGCCCAAGGTATTGAAAAGCTGGTTCATCGCTGCGAAAAATGTATCAATCTGGAAGGAAATTATGTGGAAAAGTCGTAAAAATGGAATACTTCAAAAATATAATGTATCTTTTATTTTAAAGTTTTGCGTTCTTCATTCCAAGTGTCAAAATTAGTTTTTACTTCCCAACTCAGAAGTTGGCGGGGGCATTTTCGACACGGGTGTAGAAATATAGCTTTTTCTCCTACAAAACTTGCTCAGATTTCAAAAACAAAAATACCGTTGAAAAGCTGAGGATTTGGCGGATTTAACCGTATAAATGAAATTTTTCTAGCACCAACAAGGCCAGAGATAAAAAATAGGGAAACTTATAAGTTGAACGCCCCTCGTAAAAATATCATTATATAAACACGGAAAGGCAGCTCCGTTGGCGGATTGTTTCCCGTAAAAATCGATAAGGGTGAAATAAAGTTCGTTTTAGTAATTGAAGTGCTTTCAAAACTACTTCCAGAGCTTTGACCGGTCAGACGATGACGACCTTTTGATCGCAATACTTTCTCTACTTCTAACTTTGTTTGTAGTGAGAAAGTAAAAATGTCTACACCTTGAAAAATGACTAGATTTTAAAGACATTTTATGTCCACAAATAAATGTCCCCCAGTCATAGCCGTAGCCAGGATATCGTCTTTCTCTCTCTAAGCCCATTTAAACGCATGTGTTAGAAAAGGACAGAAACAGGGGCTGAAGTCACGTGACAGCCCCTATATCCATCCTTTTCTAACACATGCATTTAAATGGGCTGAGAGAGAGAGAGAGAGAGAGAGAGAGAGAGAGAGAGAGAGAGAGAGAGAGAGAGAGAGAGAGAGAGAGAGAGAGAGAGAGAGAGAGAGAGAGAGAGAGAGAGAGAGAGAGAGAGAGAGAGAGAGAGAGAGAGAGAGAGAGAGAGAGAGAGAGAGAGAGAAAATATCCTGGCTACGGCTATACCCTTAAACATAGTCGTAGTCAGGATATTGTATTTCTTTCTCTCAGCCCATTTGAACGCATGTGTTAGAGAAGGATAGAAACAGGGACTGAAGTCACGTGACAGCCCCTATATCCATCCTTTTCTAACACATGCGTTCAAATGGGCTGAGAGAGAGAGAGAAAGACAACATCCTGGCTACGGCTATGTCCCCACTTTATGTATACCTATATCTTTTCAAAATAAGGCCCATTTTTTGATGAATTGTCAACTAATTTGATAACAATATCTACTAATTTGAAACGGAAGTAGACAAGTGGGAAATAAATTAGCGTTCTGGAATACTCATCTGATCTGTAATATTTTTGCAATCAGAGCAATCGTCGTTTTATTATTAATATATCCGCGAGTTTTTTTAAAATCATCGACGACTCCATCGGTTAAGAAAATATTACAGATCAGAGTATTTCCGCACTATACAGTCATACACTGAATTGAACTGTGTAATCTTTCATCAACCGGTGGAATCATCGGTGAATAGACAGATGTCATTAGCTATACGCAAAACGGTTGCTCTGAAATAAGCTCATGAAGCGAGCCATGGATTTATCTGTATCAAAACAAATCTGTGATAATTTTTCGGACGAAATCTCACACCCTCGAAAAATTTTGCCCGTGCACACATAGTCAATCACTCGGTTAAAATGAAGACCATTTGTCGAATCGACATATCCTTCCGGCGCGAGTGCAGTTTGAATTTCAAAGATGAGTTCAAATCATCGCATGGCGTTTTCATACGACTTAAGCAAATAAAATGTAAGACCAAAAATATATTATTTCGTTAAAACTGAATGTTTGATTCTTGGATAAATGCCAAAATTTGAAAAAAAATTGACTTTACTGCCGAATGTGCCCATCTGGATCTATACACGCACGAGAACCCTCGTTTAATACGTCTCCCAAATCTCGTGATTCAGGCGTTAAAGATTTCGAGGCCGAGTCGACCTGTTGTATAATCTTAGACAGCAATTTTGGATTCAAAGCTTTCCTTAAGAAAAAAAAGGAGAAAAAGAAATCGAGTAGGTATAACGGGTATAAAGAAAGGAAGAAATAAGGGGGAGATCATCGTGTAATTTTACATTCAATTTCCGTACGCAGAAGAACCAGAAAAAATCAATTTAGTAACAGTGACAAAGGTTTTGTCACAAAACCTTTGCTAGCAACATGACAACAAATTTGAGTGTAGAACTCACCAAAGGTTCAGAACGTCTAACAAAAGAGATGTTTTTGGGCGAATCAAATATTTGGTAGGCTCAATTAAAAGTATGTTGCTGGGTCATACTTCATCCGGAGGTTATATCAGCGCTACCAAAGTGTTTTTTCTGTTTTCTGTGTAACAATTTCGAATGCCAAACAATTCATCTCTCAAGCCATCATTTGTTCAATTTTTTCATACCAGGATGGACGATAGTCACAAGAAAATGAAACAAACAAATAAATACATAATGAAATAACTATAAAGGGGCTCTTGAAAACTTTTGCTAATTGCGCAAATGAATAGTCCGATTCTGATGGAAAAACCACCGAAAATTAAAAAAAAAAATCACTCAAAGACAGTCTAAAATTCCGTAATAAACTCTCACAACTGCTATTTGACAGCAAGATCTTAGTGGCGGTTTTCAACGAAGGTATCCTGGGAGATTCCTGTCAAATTCGTCACTTTCTTTACGGAAACACAGAGATATATCTTCATTTAGATAGGAATCTCCCATGATCAGCGCGTCTCTCCGCCATTAAGCCCGATTCTGAGAGTGAATTTCGTGATTTTATTGTGTATCCATCGTCATTTTTTCTCAGGTTTTTATGAAAGAATCAACCCTTCAATCACCTGCAGCAGTAGCGCACCGAGAGTTTCTTCATCCCTCTCAATTCTCCATTAAGAAACGTATGTTAGACAAGGATGGACGAGGGGATAAACCCCCTCCTTCTGTCCTTTTCCTACTCATACATTCAAATGGGAAATGAGAGAGATGGAAGATATCCTGGTTGCGCCAGTGACCTGCAGCAAAAGTTTGCATGAGCCCCATTACTTTATAAATAAGAATAAGGTTCTAATTTAAAAAGATAATTTGGCAACCCAGCGAAGTATGGTTTGTTTAGGGGAAAGGAAACGGAAACAAAGATGGGCATTGGGCGTGTCTCTCTCCCCTCCTCCCCCCTGTACTCTCTGCCTCATCCCCCCCCCCCACTATTCCATTTTGACTGTTTCCTTATCTATTGCTTGGCTCTTGACGGACGTTGCCAATCAAATCGTAAACTTACTTAAGGACAAAGCTTAGCTTTTAATAAGTCTTGTTCCTCGGTATATAGATTTATGGACGACCCACACCCTCATTCAACCACAACCACCCCTCCACCTATATATCTCTTGGTATCGCCGAGTTGCAAAATTTTCGACTCACAATCAGAGAAGGAACTGTCAACGAAGTTGCGTGAATTCAGCAATGGGTCTGTTGCAAACTTTTGCTACAACGATAAAGAGTGTTTCATCGTAAGTAAAATCGCCCGAAAAGTCCATTTGTGGCATCAGAAAGTCATGAAATGCGATAATAAACTCACAAGAGACGTTTAATGAAATCCAAGATGGCGGTAAAATATCGAGCAATCTGTATGTATGCACCTTTAACATCCAAGGATTGCCAACGTTGACAACCCCACAGCTTCAGAGGTTATGTGTTTATTTACGTTTTGATTGGGCGTGATCGATATTGTGAGGTTGGCTATCCTTGGATGTTCGTGGTGCATGTATACAGGTTGCACGATATTTTACCGCCATCTAGGATTTCATTAAACGTCTCTCGTGAGTTTCATACTTCATTTTATGACTTGCTGATGCCACCAATGAACTTTTCACACGATTTTACATCAGATTGAACACTCTGTAGCGCTGTAGCAAAAGTTTGCAACAGACCCATTCTTCGTTGTAAATGATTTTGGTTTTATGATAGATTATAGATCAATGAAGCAACTATCGCCAGCGTGCAGCGCACTTTGGTTTGAGATGGTCAAAAAGTGGCCAAAAATAAGAAGTTAATTTCTCATCGATTTATCATTTATAAACTGTCAATACCAATTTTAATCACAGAGAACTCTTGAAACAAGTAATTTAAACCTAGAAATGTCACTGGAAAGTCTTAAGTGACCCTTGGCAGGTCAAAAACGATGATTTTTGATTACTTTTTTCCCCACCGATTTTTGGCCACTTGTTTTCGATCTTAGACCGTGGTACAGCGCACTATGGTCTGAGATCAGAAAAAAGTGGCCAAAACTCGGTGAAAAAAAGGCACCAAAAATAATCTTTTTCTAGTTTTTACGCTTACTCTTAAAACCTGTCTGTGTCATTTCTAAGTTTAAATTACGTGTTCAAAGTGTTCTCTGTGCATAAAATTGAAGCTGAAAGTTTATAAGTGACGAATTAAATTTACTTTCTGACTTTTGGCCAATTTTTAATGATTTCAAACCATAGTGCAGCGTCCCGTCCCCGTATTAAGGATAAAAAGAGAAAAGTTTCGTTTTCAATGGATTTAAGGTGCTTCCAGGCTAAACATTTCCAGATTTGAAGCCGATGCATAGCGCCAACAGTCGCTTTTGGAAAAAGTCATGTTTATTGCATTTTACATTGGAAACAAAGAAAAACCGTATAAAATCCAAGAACGTTATCACCAGCAAAATTTACTATGAATTTTTTTTAGCCAAAAACGAGCAAAATTAATTGAGGATTAAAGCCATAATTTATGAAATTAATTTCGCCATACGCTTATAGTGAGTGAGAGTGAGAATGAGTACAATTGATAATATTTCTATCTGCCTCACTCGCACTCATTGAGGCTTATGAGAATTTTCGTATTTCATAATGTCCGGCTTTATTTTTTAGTGTTACAGCTTGAAACTTTCAGGTTATCTTCCTGAGGCATGTTTGCAGGTGCTGACGTAGGTACCTCAATTTGCACGCGTAAATTTATATATTTTAGCGAAAACCTGTACGAGCAGCGCGACATGGTGTCCACGGCTTGAACCAATCGCGACCCTCTAGAATCATCTTAAATAGACCGCACGCACAGCTAAATCGGCATAGCCGTAGCTAGGATATTTTCTTTCTCTCTCTTATAGCCCATTTGAACCCATGTGTTAGAAAATGATGAATATAGGGGCTGTCACGTGACTTCAGCCCCTGGTTCTGTCTTTTTCTAACACATGCTTTCAAATGGGCTGAGAGAGAGAGAAAGACGATATCCTGGCTACGGCTCTGTAAATCGGGTATCATCGGATCAGGCGCATTTCTTCGAAATATTTTGCGAGTCACTTGCTCATCAAATAAAACTCAAACCGTGTAACGCACGTCCGCGAACTCTTTCTCTTCTCCCTAATTCATCGGCAGCCAGCTCGAACCCCGCAAAAAAGCCGAATTTTTGCATCATGACGCAATAGAACGCGACAAAGTAATAAAATTTCAAGTAGGTGAATCAGTTCGTCGAATTTTCGGAGGACGTCTGGTAGTCGCAATGGAATCGCCTTCTCGTCTCATTGTTGTCACATTTCATACGCAGAAATCGTTAAATAGGGATCTTGCTTATATGCGATTGAATAGTTATTTCTTGCATAAAAACCAGCAGAAATGACGAAAAGCATCATCGTTAACCCTTTCCACTCGGGTGAAAAATTGCCTGTCATTAAATGACATGCAGTGCAGCCAAAAATGCTGCCAACCTAATATTTAGTTCCTCTAAGATGTCCGTAGAGCGCGCCACCAGCTGGAGAGGTCGGATCACGCCCGACATACGAGCTACGCGTCGCGAAGTTTTTTGTCGAACGAGGTCCGACATACGACTGGAACGGCAAATTCAAAATGTCGGACGAGATCCGACATACGAGTGGAAAGGGTTAAAAACTTTAGGTGGGAGCCCCCCCCCCCCCCCCCCCAAATACACGCTACGCCTAGGCTGAGATCGTCAAAAAAAAGTGGCCAAAAATATCAAAAAGTATAAAAGCCTCATAGAGGTGGTTTCAGAGGTGTAGGCGCACCCAGACCGATATAATCTTTGGAATTTTTCAACATTATTTCTCTTGTTTCTGAATGAAAACGAATGCAAATGAATTTGAGCGTTGGCTTTTCATTGAGGAACACTTTAAATTAATTAAAAGTTCAAAGTCTAAGACAAGTTTTGTTTAGTTTTGAGGAAATGGAAATTGAAAAGTCGCCAAAGATTATGGTCTAGGTGCGCCTACACACTTCTGAAACGAGCTCTAATTTTATCATTTTATAAACTTTTGAGACCAACTTTAATCACAGAGAAAACATTAAGAAGTAAGTAATTCAACCTAGAAATGTCACTGGAAAGTATTAAATTCAGCTTAAAAGGTCGAAAACGATGATTTTTCCAGAGGCGGCTCGTGCAATTAGGCAACCATGTTTTACCTCCATTCGACTCAATGTAAAACAGTCGAATAATGGTAAAGCGCTGCTTCACCATGGAATCGAATGTTTTACATAATGATGAATGGCAGGAAAACATTATTGCCAAATTGCACGAGCCGCCTCTGGATTTTTGAAGAATCTCTTCTACTGGTTTTTTGCCACTTATTTTTCGATCTCTTAACCCTTCACTGCATGATTTTTTTTTTTTTTTTTTCAAGCAAATGTGGATTTTTCAATGTATTAGGTGGTCAAATACATGGGAAAAATAGTGAAAAAAATAATTTGACGGTTTTTCGGTCAAAATTCTCTTTTTTCTATTTTTTACTCGTTTTTTACAAGTGATATAACACCATAAGAAATGGCGGGAATTTTTTTGATTTATTTTTTTTTAAATTTTAATTTTTTTTTTTTTTTTTTTTTTTTTTTCTTTAATTGGATTTTTCAAAAAGCCAATGCCGGAAACTTTATAAAAATAATCAAAATGTGGTCAGTTTGGATACGGGGGCAAATTTCCCCCCTGACATGATTTCGATCACGAACCCTTCACTGCATGATGTTTTCTTTCAGCCAATTTTTTTTTTTTTTTGTGAGCTCAAAACATACCTTCTCCCGCGTTGAACCACCATGCGCCAAAGGCATATCTCAAAACCTGAATTTTATATGAGCGTTTGAAGAATTTGTTCCACCGGTGGAACTTCATGCAGTGAAGGGTTAAACCATAGAAAATCGGCGAACGTAAAAAAAATTATCTTTAAGATCCGTCAAATGGCAGCCCTGCTCACCCTGCTGTATAGTCTACACTCTACAATGATGCTTAAAATCTGTTCTGTTCTTTATATAGTCAAACGACATTTCTTGGTGATTTTTGTCAAGTTTATTGATTATGATTAATGATCATTATTCTCCTGTGTCTATCTTCACTGTCCGATAAGTTTATAACCTTGTACAACTTTGTAAGTCTTGCCGCAATTCAGTTGCTGATTCTGCCAGTAATGCTGTCAAATGTCAGGTAAAACCCGCAGATTTCCTGAATAATTTGAAGTTAAATCTGATTTTTACCAAAGATCTTGCAACGTTGCCTATCGGCTGCGCTCAAAAGTTTGACGGTCACCACTTCCGGTCTTCCATGCGCATGCGCTGTTTCACACCTGGCTTTTTTATCCATAGTATGCATATAGGATCTTAAGCAAACAGGGACCGTCCATTACTAACTACTTAAGTCATTTGCTTCGGTTTTTAGAACCCCTCACCCTCATAATGGACTTTTTTATAGAAGAGTGATAAAATGTATCTGTCGCAGGCAAATTGCAATCTTAGGCAATCCTAGGCAAAGAGCAAACCGCTTACTTACTATCAGAAAAAATGTTAATCCAGCACAATGGTGATGTAAAAATAATCATATCGAGATTTGATTTAGCCCATTTTAAAGCTAATAAGCTAACAATCGTACTGATATCCACAGATTAAGTTTTTTTCAACTGGTTCTCTTTTTATGAACTTTTAAAGCGATTGAATACAGTATTCAAAAACACTTCAAACATCACAGTTGACAACACGCCATATATATTGAATAGGATTATTTTACAATAATATGCGTGCGTGTAATGTATTTTGTTGAGACGTGTGCATTTTTATCTCTTTGAAGTAGCCTCGAAGTGGTGTTGAGCCTCTGCAATCCTCTTTGTATGTACAACACATGGTGTTAGGAGGCCCGACATGCACAGACCTGCTCGTAAGTCTATTTCTCTATCCAAAACAACATAGGCGATGTCCCAGAAGAGCACAGGGGGAGTTTTTAAAGCAGTTTTGCCCGTAGGCGTTTAGAAGCTCCCAAGAAGAACGGAAGTGCTGAAGTGCTCGTAAGTCTATTTTTCCATTTAAAATAACACAGGCGATGCCCCGGAAGAGCAGATGTGGGAAAGTTTCTGTAGAGTCCTTTGCCACAAGGCTGCAAGGAATACCCCGAGATGAACAAGTCTGCTCGTAAGTCAATTTTGCCATTTAGAATAACACAGAGGCGATGCCCGAGAAGAGTAGACGGGGGGGGGGGGATTTTTTAGAGTCCTTTGCCACGAGGGCGTTAGGAATACCCCGAATTTTTTAAATTCCTTTGTTACGAGGGCGTTAGGAATACCCCGAGATGAACCGGTCTGCTCGTAAATCTATTTTCTCATTTAAAATGACACAGGCAATGCCTCGGAAGATCAGAGGGGAAGTTTTGAGAATCCTTTGCCAATGGCGTTAGGAAGCCCCCGAGATGAGCAGGACTGTTTTCAGTCCCCTCCCTCCTCTTTCCAAGGATAGGTTGAGAACATCTCCCCCCTCCCCCCCAAGGTTTCTCTGCTGAAACCCCGTAGGCTTTGTATTAGGAGCCACTTTCTCTAGTGTTCTTAACCCTTTCAGTACCACGCCCGAGTATACTCGTTTCTGCAATTAGGTCTGCCTCGCAAAATTTCAGTTGCATTCACAGCAGTTGCGACTCCAAACTGTTAAAATTTAAAACAAAAATGATTATTAGAGCGCCTTCAATCCAGTGTGTATGCAAAATCAGCACCGTTACGTAGGAATATTTATCTACCCACTTAATTTGACCAAATGAGATTTGATTTGTCTTCGTAACCTGGTAGTTAAAGGGTTAATGTTTTATTCTGCTATCGGCCAGTGAAACAGTGTGTGTACTGACGAATTTTCGGAGACTATCATACTGTAATTATAAGTCCTAGAAGAGTTTAATTTGCTTTTTAGGACGGGTGAAAATTGAATTTGAATGCGGGGCTCACTCGACCGAGACGCGCGGATGGTCGCGTGTCGCATCTGTGTCTGTATTGGTGCGGGATCGGATTGTAAAGCCATTGTCATGAGCTCATGGGAATCTAGGTCACCGTGACCTTGACTCTCCATCTCACTATAGTCACCGTAGTCACCACACCCCTCTGCACTCTGGCAGCCAGCCGGTGCACTTTGGTCAGAGATCGTCAAAAATTGGCCAACAATCATACAGTCAATTTATCTCACCAATTTATCATTTATAAATGGGTCTGTTGCAAACTTTTGCTTCAAAGATTAAGAGTTTTTAATCTAATGTAAAATCGCCTGAAAAGTCCATAGGTGGCATCACAAAGTCATAAAATGCAATAATAAACTCACAAGAGGCATTTAATGAAATCCAAGATGGCGGAGAAATATCGAGCAATTTGTATGCATGCACCACAAACATCCAAGGATGGCCAACTTTGTGCTTACGTTGTGATTGGTTGTGATCGATGTTGTGAGTTTGGCTATCCTTGGATGTTCGTGGTGCATGCATACAAATTGCTCGACAATTCTCCGCCATCTTGGATTTCATTAAACGCCTCTCGTGAGTTTATTATTGCATTTTATTACTTTCTGATGCCACGAATGGACTTTTCAGGCGATATTACATCAAGACAAATTTATTTTAATAACGGAGACCGCACTTATATAACAAAGTTTTTTTTTTTTTTTTTTTTTTTTTTTTTAAAATCTAGAAGGGACACTGGAAAATTTTGAATGAATTTTCGATCTTTTTTCAATGAAAACTTTTGCTTATGCTTTTGCCCCTGAGACATTCGCAAATTATGGCTCAGTAGTGCCAACAAGAAAAAAAATACCTGTTTTCCTCCGAAATCAGTGAAAAAAAAAATTATATACGCCATAGAGGGTTAAGGTGCATCTTCAGCGGTTAGTTCCGATTTCTACCACCAAAGCGCTACCGTTCGATTAAAGTCAAATTACAGGCCGAAAATAATTTATTTTTAAGAAAACGGAGTGTCAGTTACTGAATAATCATCTGAAGAGTGTCTCTGCAAAATATCTCGTCAATAACTTCAAAAATAAGGCTGGAAGTACCAAAAAATGAAATATCGCGAATCAATTCTTGTGTCGAAATGCGATATTTCATTTTTCGGTACTTTCAGCCTTATTTTTGAAGTTATTGACGAGATTTTTTTGCAGAGACACTCTTCAGACGATTATCTAGTAACTGACACTCCGTTTTCTTAAAAATAAATTACTTTCGGCCTGTTAATTTGACTTTAATCGAACGGTAGCGCTCTGGTGGTAGAAATCGGCACTAAGCGCTGAAGAATCACTTTAAGCTATAAAAGTCGAAAACGATGATTTTTGATGACTTTTTTCCCTCTGATTTTCGCCCGATTGTTTTCGATCCTAAACCATGGAGCGTTGTTCGACGGTCGTCGAAGTCGTAGACCGTCAAAATGATCGTAAAAAATAATACACAGAGACTTCTCCAAAGCTTTTCCCTATATGGTAACCATGGCAGCGAATACTGCCAGTCTGATTTGTATATATGTATAGTCCCAAGTCCCTCACCTATTGCATCGACTCTCGTTTTCCGTCATCAGACATTGCCTGCGCTAGCTGACGTGTCGCGTCACCGCGTCATAGCGTCTCACTATGGTCTGGAATCGTCAAAAAGTGGCCAAAAATCCTACTGTCAATTTCTCATCAATGGGGCTATTGCACACTTTTTCTATAAGCGATTTAATAGTCGATTATGGCGTAAAAACCTAAAAAAATAACGATGGCGGCACTAAAAACTTCCAAAATCCACTCCTAAACTCAATAAACGCAGTTATTTGCGCGAGCGTAATGGTGTCCGAAGGCACTAACAATGGGAGATTCCCATCTAACAATTCTGAAACTCCATCAAGAAGTGACCAATAAGAGACTACTTTCATTTGACACCGGTGTCACTAGGTGTTGCAGCACCATTCATCGTATGTGGATCATCACTCTGATGATTAATTACTCTGTGAATCATCCTTGTCAACATAGAAAGAGTGACGAAATTAAAATAGGAATCTCCCATTGTTAGTGCCTTCGGCCACCATTACGCTCGCGCAAATAACTGCGTTTATTGAGTTTAGGAGTGGATTTTGGAAGTTTTTAGTACCGCCATCGTTATTTTTTGAGGTTTTTACGCCATAATCGACTATTAAATCGCTTATAGAAAAAGTGTGCAATAGCCCCATTGTTTATGGTGATTCAATGGCAAACTCCCGAAAATTTTAATCCAATAGATGGCGCAACTTGTCGCTGGCTCCAAAAATAGCCGTTTTTTGACGGTTTTCGGCTGTTTTCTCTGAACAGACGAATAAGAGACGAAAAAGCGGAGTGTCAGCACCTGCGTAATTTGTTGCTTGATTTTTTAAGCTAAATATATAGGCCAAATTGGTTCAGAAATAAAGACGCAACGTTCTATGCAAAGAAAAAATCAAGTGTAATTTGGAGTTGAATCAGCAAAGATTACAGGTTTCGGTTTCACCTGTGATCTTTGCTGATACAACTCCAAATTACATTTGATTTTTTCTTTGCATAGTTGCGTCTTTCTTTCTGAACCAATTTGGTCTGTGTTTAGCTTAAAAAATCAAGCAAAAAATTACGCAGGTGCTGACACTCCAATTTTTCGTCTCTTATTCGTCTGTTCGCAGAGAAAACAGCCGAAAACCGTCAAAGACCAGCTATTTTCGGAGCCAGCTACAAGTAACGCCATCTATCGGATTAAAAATTTCGGGAGTTTGCCATAGAATCACCTTAAGGTAATTCTTCAGCGTTTAGTGCCGATTTCTGCCACCAGAGCGCTACCGTTCGAGCAATGTCAAATTACAAGCCAAAAGTAATTTATACTTAAGAAAACGGAGTGTTACTTACATATAATCATCTGAAAAATGTCTTTGCAAAATATCTCGTCAATAACTTCAAAACTAAGGCTGAAAGTACCAAAAAATGGAATATTGCATTCTGATACAAAGAATCGATTCGCGGATATTCCATTTTCTGGTACTTTCAGCTTTATTTTTGAAGTTATTGCACTGAGAAAAAGCTTTGGGCAGGGGAACCAAAGTCTGCGGTGAATTATAGTTGCTGGGCGTCCTTTGGGCAGGGGGACTAAATCCTTTGGACAGAGCAACCAAAGTCTCTGGACGTTGATTCCCTTGCCCAAAAACTTTGGTTGCTATGTCCAAAGATGTTAGTCCCCCAGCCCAAAGCTTTTGCTTAGTGTGACGAGATATTTTGCAAAGATGTTCTTCAGATGATCATCTAGTAACTGACACTCCGTTTTCTCAAATATAAATGATTTTCGGCCTGTTATTAATTGACTTAAATCGAATGGTAGCGCTCTGGTGGGAGAAATTGGCACTAAACGCTGAAGAATCGAGTTACTCTATAAATTGTCAAGACCAATTTTAATTACAATTAACGCTTTTCAGAAGCAATTTAAACGTAGAAATATCACTTTTGTCACTGAAAAGTTTTAAATTAAGCTTAAACGATTGCGAATAATGATTTTCCAAGACTTTTTTTGTACTGATTTTTGCCACTCTTTTTCCAGTGGCGGCTCGTGCATTTTGGCAACAATGTTTTCTCTCCATTTGAGTACATGTGAAACAATCGATTGCAGGTGAAGCGCTGCTTCATTATCGAATCGATTATTTTGCGTTGAATCAAATGGAGGGAAAACATTGTAGCCAAAATGCACGAGCCACCACTGTCTTTTTCTGATCTTAGACCATAGTGCGTCGCAGCGTCATCGTCACATCGCCCACTACAACCTCTGCCAAAACGCGCTCGGCGATAACTTACCACAGATTTGGCGATTCAAGGTCATCGACTCATCGCCGCTGCGGTAATGAATGATGAATCGAGAAAATTTTACTCACTCACCGGCATTGTGAAGACCGGCAACCGAAATGTTGCCAGATTTTCTTAGAAAATTATATTAAATTTTACATTGAGTCAAATGGATAAAATCGGATATTTATGCGGCAAATGGCAACGCACCGACGGCAGTGCTCCGTGAGTATTTTCATTCAGAGATTCAAACCTGACGTGCGCACCTACTATACGCGATCTTGTCCTGAGCCACAAGTAGTGCTGTGGTGGCTTTGGCTTATGAATTGCGATGCAAACACACACACACACACACACACACACACACACACACACACACACGAACTGCACACAAACACACGCACACCTCCATTAAAACCCTGCGGAAAAGAAACTATCCATAAGGTGAGGATTTAATCGAAGCTCCAAATACACTGGGGGGGGGGGGGGGACAAAAACAAAAAACAAACAAAAATGCTAACTTCAAGTATTTACTTACTTAAAAGTATGGTCAAGACCAAGGTAAGGTAGATGTCCCAATTACCGCCCCCCTTAAGAAAAAATTGCCGTAAAATGCCTGTAAAAAATGTTAATTTTTATCAAATCTATGATCGGTTTTCACTAGGACCTCTCAAATACTATCTAGTTTTATGAAAAAAATATAAAGTTGGCGTAATCAATCAGGAAAAAAAATTATTAATAAAACTCGAAAAAATGACCCATGTCCCAATTACCGCCCCCCCAAAAGTGGCTTTGTCCCAATTACCGCCACCCCAGTTGTCCCAATTACCGCCCTGCATATTTTTACGGGCTTTTCATTCAAACTATCGTGTTTATTGTCAGGAAATAATGAAATTATAATGATTTAAGACGCAGAAAGTGAATATAACAGATATTTAATAAGTATAACTACTAGTTACAAAGAAAATTGAGTAACTTTAAGTTAAATATTTTCTAAAATTTGTAGGTTTCAGTCATTGACCGATCCAATTTAGTGCCGTAGCGTGCAATTTCGCAACATTGCAGTTTGTCCATTTCAACTAATGAAAAAGATCGAAATACTGGGTGTTCGGTGAACACCTTCGCATTCGACCTACTGCATGGGTTTGAATGGGAAAAATGCAACGTTGCCAAATCGCACGCTAAGCCACCGATAAAAATTAGCAACTTCAGTCAAATTTTGAATGCACTCAAATGAAAAAAGAGTTATAGAACTTTATGTTAGTTAATGATTAAGTAAAAGGCAACAAAGAAAACAAAAACAATGTTCACTTTAGAAACAAAATTGTCCACACGACTAATAAAAATGACTACAAAAGAAGGGTAGGAAGGCGCTCAAGTACTTGTTTTGAAAACTAAAAAAAATGTGTAATGTCAAAGGCAACCTAAAAAAGGACTTAAATTTTTACACTAGACTTTAAAAGAGGAACTTAACATTTTTGCCTTACTGAATATAATTTTAAATCCTGAGGAGGAATTAAGTACAAAGAAGGATGTAAATGACTTAAAATGAAATAACCACGTCGGCTAAACAATAATTATACAGGGTGTCAATTAAAAAAGGAGCCAGGCCGAATATCTCGCGAACAGCTCCGAATTTCAAAAAAACGCTGAAACACGTGTTCGATTATTTTGAAGGGGCATCTTTTAAGGGGGTCACCGATTTGAGGGCCCTCTCTAAGGGGCCCCCCGTGGGGGCAGGACCTCCCTAAATCCAATACTTCAAATAGGGACCCCAATTTTTTATTTAATATTCGAAAAGAAGGTAAAATTCCAAGACTTTTTGTGCAAACCGGAGGTCGATATCGTTTTTCGTTTTCGATATATCGAAGGTCGAATTTCGATTTGGGCCCATTTTCAAAAAATCATTACTCCTCTTTGAAAAGTCGGTTTTAAAAACAGGGAGTCTAAAATACTCTAAAGAGCAAGCCCTTTTCAGAAAAAAATTCAATTTTAACAAAAATTTAGTCCAAATTTGGTTTTAAAGCCCCCAAACATTTTTAACGTTTTTGGCCCCCACGGGGGGCTATCAGAAAAATTCCGAGAGACGACCCCTATTGAGTGATACATCAATCAAAAAGGCGTAATAAACTGAGCATTTTGGCGCAAACCGGAGGTCCATATCGTTTTTCATATTCGAGATATCGAATGTCAAATGTCGATTTACAAAATGCGATATCTCGAATGTGGAAAATGATATCGGCCTCAGGTTTTCGCCAAATGCTAATTTTGGTATGTTCTGTACCACAGAATAGGGATCTTCTCACGGAATTTTTCTGATAGCCTCCCTAGGGGGCAAAAGCGTTAAAAATTTTCAAGAGCGCTAAATCCTAATTTTGACTAAATTTGAGTCACAGCCTTATTTTTTTCTCAAAAGGGCTTGCTTTTTGGAGTATTTTAGACTCCCAGTTTTTTAAATTCCGATTCCTCAAATTGAAGTAATGATGTTTTGAAAATGGATCCATATCGAACTTTAACCTTCGATATATCAAAAACCAAAATCGCTACCAAGCTGTTGCTTACGCCAAAAGTCTTAGAATATAAAGTCATTTTAAACGATGTATCACAAGATGGGGTGTGCCGTAAAAGAAAATTAAGTTGCCCCCCTCCCCCTCCCCCTCCTTCGAAGATAGCGTATCCAAAAAACATTTTTACTGTTGTTTAACAACAACAGCAATGACTGTTACTTTTACAGATAGGTAAGTCAGCTGGAATATTGTTTTAGCGAACAATAGAAAATATTCATTTGACACACTCTTTGATGTTAAACCGAGGTATAGAATGTCAATTCAAGAGTTTAATATGTTGCTTCATCAAAATTTAAAGAACGTTAAATGATTCAAGGCCCACGGCAAATAAAACAACCTAGAAACAGGAAGCATTTTTTTACGAACAAATCGACTACCTATTGGATTACGATCCCTTTTTTTCGATGTATGCAATGCTAAAAATGTATCAACTCTACTCCAAATATGATTTCTCTAACGTAAGAGCGTTATACAAAATCTAAAACGCAAAAGATTCAAAAAGAAAAAGCATGGGGGCGATAATTGGGACATCGTGAATTTTCGCATGTCCCAGTTATCGCCACCCCTGGCGGTAAATGGGACAGCAGTGACTTTTGATGTCCCAATTCCCGCCACATCACAAATAAATAGTAAAATTGAGGTTCCTTTCAAAACAAACTTGTTTTCAGTCAGAAAAATCATTAAATTAAACCCTGAAACAACCAAACATATTAAAACAATGTAACGTATAAGAGAAAATGAGTGATTTGCTTAACTTGTCTCTTAACGTGACAGCTAAGAAATGAGCGGAAACAGGTGGTGCTCGGCAGGTGTCCACTTCCGTGATTTTTTTAGGGCACAGTGCTGCCACCTATCAACTTCAAACTTTTTCACCAGTTCAGCCGACCTATTTAGAACACTTATTCCATATTCACTTGAATTTCCCTGCTAGTGTGAGCTTATTTTAAAGAATAAACGAATAGGGGGGCGGTAATTGGGACATGGGCGGTAATTGGGACATCTACCTTACTTATATTTAATAGGTATGCTCGACTCACTTCCCGCGTCATCTTCAGTGGCGCGCAGTTCAAAAAGCATTCCAAGATGGCCGACAAAAGAAGAAAACATTGTATACTCTTCCCAGAAAACATTCGGCTTCCCTCTCTAGAAAAGCAGAAAATAGCCCGATGTTTTCTGGAAAGAGTATATACATGCAATGTTTTCTTCTTTGGTCGGCCATCTTGGAATGCTTTTTGAACTGCGCGCCACTGAAGATGACGCGGGAAGTGAGTCGAGCATACCTGTTAAATATAAGTACCTTGGGTCAAGACTAAACATTCTTAATTTTACCATTCGAAATAGTTGAATTAAAGCAGCGCGGCAGTGGCGTAGCGTGCAATTTGGCAACGTTGCACTGTGTCCATGTAAACCCATATAAAAGGTCGAATGCGAAGGTGTTCACTGAACACCCAACAGTTTGATCTTTTCCGTGGGTTTAAATGGACGAACTGCAATGTTGCCAAATTGCACGCTACGCCACTGCAGCGCGGGGTTGATTTAACTATTTTAAATGATCAAACTAAGAATGTTTAGTCTTGACTATACTTTTTAGTGAGAAAATACTTAAAGTTAGCATTTTTTTTTAGTGTAATTTATCCTTACATGAATTGAATAGGTTTTAACAGGAGAAAAACGATGATCTAAGTTGTTCAGCTGCCATTGCGATATGTCTCCTTCAGGAGATTCACTGAGTTCCTGAGAAAAAAATCGATACTTTTGCATAGGTTCAAACGGTAAAAAACAGGGTTGCCAAAAAGCACAAATTGACAAAAGCAGAATTGACAAAATCAAAGAAAAGGCGATTATTGGCCGACCTCTGCAACTTCAGGGGCGATTTTCTCGGAAATGGTTCGCGAATTGGAAAAACTTGTAAGGACCAAAAATGCGTATTTTTTTACGTAATTTTGAGTTGTGCTAATCGTTTTTGGGTTCAATGAATCCGAACGCATGTTTTTACATAATTTGGCCGAAAAAAGTGAGAAAAATGAAGAAAAACCCCCAAAACCCCCCTCAAATTTTTGCATATAGCATTTTCAGGGGCAAATTCGGCAAGAGCGCCTAAAATTACATCATAGTACCTATTTACGAGCATTAAGAATAATTCACGAGAGAGTTATGACAATTTTTCAATTAATTTGTTTTTCGAAAACTTTGCAACACTGTAACTCGAAAAGACTGCAATTTCGGACCCATGTTTATAGGAAACAAAGTCTTATTTTTACCTCTAAAACTCGCCCTGAAAATTATGGTTTATAGTTTTGTTACACCCTGTATATGAAGAGTACCTATAAGCGTATCTTGAAGAGGGCTGGTTCAAAAAGCTTCTAAATTCCAATGGAATGATCAAAATGCAATTGAAATCCAAGAGATTCTCAAGTTAATACTTCCTTCATCTGAATAAATAATTGTTTACTTCCGGAACTCCGAGTGGAATAACAGACATCAATTTCGTATAGCACACGGATGATTCATAAATTCGAGAGCACCGTCTCACTTGCGTAGCAAGATAAGCTGGTGAGAGATACAGAAACTTGCCTATGGGTAGTGCACAAAACAATTAGTCGTATAGATAATTGCCCTTTTTTACGCAGTCTATATTCTTTAGTCCTCGTGTGTGTTTGACTGTCGATCCAAAACGCGCTCTGCGTGTTTTCAAAAATGGAAGGTTTGTGATTTACAATCATCTTTTTAATATGTTTCGGTTCTTAAGGCTGCTATAGGAATAGAGCTAGATTAAACCTTTTCTTCTCTCAGTTTTCAGAAATTGGCTGATAATTTTTGTTATGCTTTTACACGAAATATGACTGCTATATTCTATCAGAAACTATATGATGAAATAAAAGCGGATTGTGAGCATGGGTGACTGAAAATTTCAGAGATGTACAAATGCACTGGATTTCCAGCTTTTTATTAAAAAAGTCTTCCAATTTCGATCCTAATTTTACTTAAATATTTGAATTACATAAATTCCAGTCATCTAGTTTTGATCCGGACAAAATTGTTTTTCAAAGAAGCTTGTATAAAATGCGATGGAATATGTCATAAAACCTCTAATAATCGTCGAAAAGTAAAGCTATATCCAGTTTTAAACCCACATACGATACATGCAATGTTTATTTCCGTTACCAAAAGGAGACTAATTTGTTTTCTGAGGAAGTGAAAATAACGTTTTTATGATGTAAAGTTCAGACTCTGTCCACGCGGTGGATTTCTTATGGCATTCAGACTTCAGAGCAGGGCTTTGAAGCAAACAGCTAACCGAAAACAGCTCCAAACCGCCGAATTTCTGAACCGCGAACCAATTCTGTTTTTTTTTTTTTTTTTTTCCATTTCTTTGTGTTTAATTCTCAGATTATGTTTTTTTGAGAAAAACTCCTAACAATTTCAAATAATTCTGGGCATAAATTAATCTGTCTTTTGTAAATGACCATCGTCATGCATTAAACTTTAAATTTCTACACTTGCTAGTTATCCAGAAGTCATAAAACTTATCGATCTTTTTCTTTTCTTGGCTCGTTGTCCAAATTTTCATGAGCTTCCTTTCTACTGCGTGACGGAGCGCGCGTGTTTTGGTCCCGAAAAATTATTATCTGAGCCGCGCCATCACGGACGGCGAAAATTAGGAGAAGTGTCATCGGTGACCCATAAACATAGAAAAACATTCCGCCCCGCTCGCACTCATTTGTAACCCCCCCCCCCCCCTCACACCCGCCTCGTCCCCCACCTCTTGCCTATATAAATTTGCTCATTCTTGTAAGTGTTAATAAACTGTAGGGAATACCCTACGAACACTTTCTCACACCATTTTTATCTGGGAAAGACCCCCTAACCCCCTAAAGAATTCTGGGGCAGACCCCCAGACCCCCTTTAGGATTCTAGGAGAGACCCCCAGACCCCCTTTTAAAATACTGGGGGCGGGCCCCCAGACCCCCCTTTAAAATGCTGGGGGATACCCCCAGACCCCCCTTTAGAATTCTGGGGGAGACCCCCATACCCCCCGCATAGCTCAAATATTTTCACCTTCGGACATAATTTTGCCTTCAATTCGAAGAGTTTGCAATTTTGTAGAGAAGCTGTAGGAATAGTTGCCTATTTTGTTATTTGAAGGCTAATTGAGAGCCTTAATTTCCATTCTAAAAAAATGTCTGCCTAGGCTGGTTACCAACTATGCAATTTTCATCGGACTTAATTGAGTCATACTTGAATTACTTATTCCAATATTGTGTTTGTCTTAATATTTGCTTACAATTAGTTTCAAAAGATTTTTGCTCAATCGTACCTATATTGCCCCTCGAAACGGTCTTAAGGTTTTGATGAGGACTGTACCAGAAAAATATTTTAGTGCACACAGTGCAGTGATTAGTTTATTCTTTTAACACATTATGTTTGTGCAAAGTTTTGTCAAAATCCATCCCATTAATGATGGACTCCAAGTTTAAAATTAATTCCTCACTTTAATTCTTTATTTTTGGTCGAACACACTATTTTGATTTTTTAAACTCTCTTAAAGGTTGTATATTGTAACTGTAAGGACTACTTTCTTTTGTAAACTAATTGTAGATTTTATTTGCCAGATTTTGTCAAAATTTATTGGAGCAAACCTGAATTACCCGAAATAATAAGATTATGTTTTTATTTGCTTATATACCCCGATTTTTTTCTCAATCGCACCTATATTGCCTCTTGAAAAGGTCTAATCGGATGTGTATGGTGATCAAGAGAGGAAAATATGTTAGTACTTTGATAGTAGATTGTGCGTAAAATTTTTCGTGAAAATTCATCCAGCCATTATTGATTGACTCCAAGTTTTAAGATTACTTACGTTCCCACGATAATTCCATTTTTTGGCTCGAGCGCACCTATTTTGATTTTTTAAACGGTTTTGAGGGTTGAATATTGTAACTATAAGTGGTTTATTTTAAAGTAGGCTAGGTGAAGATTTTTTTTGCGAACTCTCATCAAAATTGATTGAACCAAACCTGAATTATCCCAAATAATAGGATTATATTTTTATTTGCTCATATTCCCAAATTTTTTGATCAATCGCACCTATATTACCTCTTGACATGGTTTTATCGGTTGTTTTTGGTGACACAGAGAGGAAAATATTTAAGTTTATTGATAGCAGATTGTGTGTACAAAGTTTTATCAAAATTCATAGAGCCATCATTGATTGACTCCAAGTTTTAAGATTGATTTCTCACGATAATTCTATTTTTTGGCTCGAGCGCACTTATTTTGATTTTTCAAACAATTTTAAGGAATGAATATAGGAACTATTATTGGTTTATTCTATAGTAGGCTGAAAATAGATTTTTTTTGCTAACTTTCATCAAAATTTATTGAGCCAAACTTGAATTATTCCATTTTTATTCATTTTTATCCATTTTACCATTGATTTTAATGAAAATCATTTTTTCCCCAAAACTACCCTAAAAGTCAAAATTTCAAAAAAACAAAAAATTCCCCCTCTGGAGAATCTAGAAAGCAACAACTGTGCAAAATCTGGGTGCATAAGGATCAACGGTTCAAAAGTTATGCCCAGGTACGGACTGACGGACTGACGGACTGACGGACTGACGGACTGACGGACTGACGGACAGACGCCACAGAATTTTTTTGCATAAATCTCTCTATGTCAGAAAGCTTTAAGAAATATGAAAATATGATGGAAGGATGTTCTTATGGATAGTATTAGACATAATGAGAGGCCATTACTTTGACTAAATCATGATTAACTTTGTCGTGAGAGGCCAACTATCGCAACAAAATACCTTGAAAATCTCTGCGCCATCGCAATACTTTCTCAATTTTTCTAATTTCATTAGAGTGAGAAAGTAAAAACTGGTAAAACACCGTGTTGCACTGAGAAAAAAGAGGGTGTTAAAACTATAAGAATAACCATAGATGCGTTTCGCCTAATTTCAATAATAAGACCTATCGTTGCAATAGTCGGCGCGCTTGAATCTACACGAATTCCGATTGTCTCTTTGGAATTCCGATTATTTCTATGGAAAATAAAGCGTGGGAATATCCTATCGGAAAATTCATTGAAACGATCGGAAATTTTTCTCAGTGTGTCCTCGAAATCATAAATAAATCGAAAGAAGGAACCAACTTAGTTTTCAGGCATCATTGTTTACATTCATTTTACAAACATGAAAAAAAAAAAAACTGGTAAAATTTACCATCTGCACAGCTGATTTTGGAGTTTGGTATCAAGTATGGTAAATGCAACGTATCTTGTGGTGAAATGTACCAACAGGCTATCTAAATTTACCACAAGGTACATATTGCATTTACCCTATGATGGTAACATTTACCATACTTGATTGCCGACTCCAAAATCAGCTGTGCAGATGGTAAAGTCTAGAGCTGGGGAAAGAAAAGAATGGACAAATGTCAAAGTCTGGTGAGCTCAACAGTCATCAAACATTATATTTGAAATGCAGGCTGAAAGGTGTTGAGTGATGATGATTCGGAACTCATCAGTATTTGACAGTTGTCCATTCTTCTCTTTCCCCAGCTCTACCAGTCTTTTTTTTCGAGTACAGAAATACAGACATACGTATGTAAGTACAGTCGACGAATTAAAGAATGTTAGGCGATGCCTTAGATTTATTTTCATGTAGGCAACCAGCTGCAATACTTTTCAAAATGAAATCAGCATTGCGGGTGGCTTGCTCCCGAGACTAAAATCCAGGCGGTGTCTGACATACTTAATTCAGATGTTACTTCATAGCCGGCACTTTTTTTTTAAAGAAAACTATGAACGGAAAAAGTTTTTGCAAATATCAGCAGTAAAAATTACAATTGCATTAGTTTATTTATATTTTGAAAACACGGCAACATTGCTCATCGTGGAATCACTTTTATCATCACGGACGAACTAAACAAAAAAAAAAAACAAAAAACAAAGAGCGTTGCGGTTGATTTGAATTTCCCGCGATCACACTGGTAGACGCTGCGCGGTTACCGCCGTGATATTGACTTCAGTCTTCAACCCAATTTCTGAGAAAATTATTACCGTTCATCTCTTCTCTTCTATTTCACTTTTATTTTTAATTTAAAACAAACAACCGCACTCTCCTCCTTATCTTCCATCCCACTTTCTCCTCTCCTCTCATTTTCATTTGTATATATGTATATACGCTCTCCGTGAAGAAAGCGCGCGTCAATTTATTCATGTACCGTGGCCCAATGCTGCTGCTGTCGCGTCGCTAATATCTCGCAATGCTTTGATGTTTTTCGCGCCCTCGAATTTGACCCGTATTCATGCACAGCGCTGTCACATTTTCTGCCCAGCAAATTTCCTCTTACTCGAAATGCATGAATGGGGTTCTAGCAAACTTTTGCTAGAAGCAAATAAATCGTCCAATCTGATGTAAAGACCAGCGGAAATCACGAAAATCACAGTAAGAAAGTCTAAAATTCAGTAATAAACTCACGTAACTGCTACAACGGCAAGATGGCAATGGCGGTTCGACGCAGGTATCATGGGAGTTTTGTGTCTACTATGTCGCTTTCTCTACGGAAACACAGGGATACGTCTCAAATTAGATAGGAATCTCCCATGATACGATACCAGCGTCTTTCCGCCATCAAGCCCGATTCTGAGAGTGAATTTCGTGATTTTTACTATCTCACTCTAATGAAATTAGAAAAATTGAGAAAGTATTGCAATGGCGCAGAGATTTTTTAGTGTACTCTTCGCCATTTTCACAGGCTCTTATGCAAGAATCAACTCTTCAATCCCCTGTCGCAAAAGTTTGCAAGAACCCCATTAGTTATGAAGAAAACAACAGTTAGTCGGTAACAGTAGACCTGTTTAGTAATGACTTTACAAATAATAGTAATATTGCATGCATATTCACAGAGTTCGTCCAATTTTTTGCATTTCCACGAAATCAGAAAAATTAATATGTACGAGCCGGACATAATTCGGTGACTATGTTTAAGAGACAGCCCCCATTGATGCCCCGAAAACACCTAAAAAGACAATTGAGTCTCCTCAAATAAGTAGGTTAGGTTGGTGTTGTTAATCATTTTGGGTTTCGAAAATTTGCATGGAATCGTAATTTTGATATTTTGAAATGTCTAGTAGGTAATAATAATGACCATTGGAACTAATTTTTTTTTTTCTTGAAAATTGGTGTGTTTCAGCACGGAACAAGATGTCACACACAGTGACGGTGACTCGGACCACGACAACAACAAGCACATCAGCCATCATACTCAACACTGGCTACCTCAAAACACTGCCTGGTCTCCTAAAGCTCGCTCAAGTGGTTAGTCAAAATTCCCCTCCATCACTTTTCCCTTCACTTGTGAAATATCTGTTTCAGAACGCTCACTATACATACACCCATCTTGTGCTTAAAGTTCCTTTTTACCATATACCAAAAAGAGTATCCAGAGATTCAGCGCAAAGCTTGCGATCAACGAGCTATATCGATAGAGAGAATTTCTGGGGCGTGAAATTCAGTGTTGCCAGATCGAGGGTAAAAAGCCGCATCGCAACCCCATTCAAATCAATGTAAAACGTACGACTTTTTCACCCCAATTTGGCAACACCGGTGAAATTGAAACTTCACGAAGGGAGCCATGATCAAGGTCAGTGGCGTCGCGTGCAGTTTGGCAACAATGTATTATATCCATTTAAACTCATGTCAAAGATCGAATTCTGGGGGTCCACAGTGCACAAGGAAAATTCGATATATTTAATGAGTTTAAATGGAGCAGTTGCATTGTTGCCAGATGGCACGCGACGCCACTGATCAAGGTTATAAATTATACAGGTATGTGAGGTATGCTCATCCGACTTCGCGCCACTTCGAAGTCTCCCACCCGAGCGAGTCGACGAGGTTTTCTGCTTTTGCCAGCCATTTTGGCTGCAAATTTTGAACTGCGCGCCACTGAATTTGTGGCTCGAAGTCAGATGAGCTGAGCATACCTGTATAATATATAACCTTGGACCATGATGGAAATCTCTTATGGACGTTTTTCACACAGGCTCAGTTTGTTTTCCTCATATTTTTTAACCTTTAAATTAAATTAAAAAAAAAAAAAAAAAAAAAAAAAAAAAAAAAAAAGTTGAGACAAATACATTTGAAATCGGTTATGAACGTAAGTGCAAGTGTTTTAGAGTGGCTATCTGGACACAGAAATCGATGTGACTGTTTTCTGTCTGGAAGGATTTGCAAATTGCACGATGAAGAAACTGACACATAACAGAAACGGGCCAAATTGAACTACCGTTTGATTAATGTCAAATTACAGACAGAAAGTAATTTATACTTAAGAAAAGGAGCATTAGCTACTTGATAATCATCTGAAGTACGGCTCTCCAAAATATCTCGTCAATAACTTCAAAAATGAGGCTGAAAGTACCAAAAAATGGAATACCGCAAATCGAGTCTGGTATCGAAATGCGATTATTTCATTTTCTGGTACTTTCAGCCTTATTTTTGAAGTTATTGACGAGATTGCAGAGCCATTCTTCAGATGATTATTAGTAAGTATGACACTCCGTTTTCTTAATTATAAATTACTTTCGGTCTGTAATTTGACATTAATCGTAGCGCTCTGGTGGCAAAAATCGGCACTAAACGCTGAAGAATCACTTTAAGGTGATTCCATAGCACGCGTGACCAAGGCGATCGTTTAGTCGATCGATTAATGTTCATTTCCCGGACTCTGGATTTTTTTTTTTGTAAAACCAGGATTGTCAGCACCTGGAGGTAGATCTATCAAAGATATCTGTTAAGTTTGGATGCTCGAATCCGGAAAATAAGGACGTAACTATGGAAATTTGCACAATCGCTGTTCGATTTATCGTATCGCACAACGGATTCCGAATTATCGTAGTTACGTCCTTATTTTCCAGATTCGAGCATCCAAACTTAACAGATATCCTTGTTCGATCTACATTTAGGTGCTGACAATCCTGGTTTTCCAAAAAACTCCACAGAGTCCGGGAAATGACCATTAATCGATCGACTTATCGATCGCCTTGGTCACGTGCCATGGAATCACCTTAAGACAAGTAAGACATGTAAAATCATCGGTCCAATCATCTCACCAATAATTTAAACAACAACAAAAAATGATCCAAGAAACGAATACAGCATCAGAAAGCGTGAACAGATTTCTGTGTAATCATGACTTCTCAAACCTCTGGTTTGATTAGACTGCTGCTCTACGTGCCACCCACACGTCTGGACGAAAACAAAAAACGAAAATTTAAAAAAAAAAAAAACCAATCTTGCCGGCTGACGTCATTGAGAGCGGATGTATATAGGTCATCGGGCGGATTTTTTATTTGAGTCCGTATTTAAACGGAACAGCATTAATATCGCGAGACCACGCATCGCGTTCGACGCACGTAGGAGTATTTACCCCAGAAACCTGGCCAAAAATATTTGCGTGTTCTTGAATATTTGAAAATCGATTTTGGTTAATTTTCCAATTTAGACTCAAAACTCCTATTGCACGGTTTATGGTTGGAAAGGGGGTAAAAAATTAAGAATTTTGGCTCGAACGAAAGGTCGATAGCTCATTCTTTTGCTGAGTTATTGACGCTTATTTCATGAAAAAGGCTTGACTTCAACATGTTTTTTTTTAAAAAAGGGGCAATTTCTTGCAATTTTTAACTGTTGGAGCAGTTGCCTAAAAGGGTCTACTCTAACCTCCTTGTTTTGGTTATGCCCGGTTTTGCCCGGAACGTATTCAAAATTGCCTTTTTTTTAAAAAGATAGAGCCTAAAATTAGAGATTTTTTTCATGTCCATTTTAAATTAGATGGAAAAGGGTCAAAAATGCACGGAAAAATATAATGTTGCCATCAAAATGAAGCACATACCATCTAAAACAACGTCCATAATCGCTGAAATGTTTGGATGCCCCAACGCTTGTCTTCGGTGGAAAATGTTGACTGATTATTAACAGCGCTTCGAGCGGTGAACAACCGCAGGTGCGTCGAGCGCTCAGTTCCATGTTGTCCCCTAAACTGTAGACAAACGTAGATGTTCCGACTCATCTATTACACAATAGAGCGGTTACTTACCTCTCAAAAACCACCAATAGTTCGTTTTTTGGACGAATTTTCAATTTTCCGTTTTTGGCCAGGTTTTCGGGTCAAATACTCCTACGTGCGACGCTCGTCTCTTCAACGTTCCACAAATTAATCACAAAAGCGCTGTTGCTGTACATCTGTAATACTTACTGTACATAGTTGTTCAAGAATGCCATTCTCTGCAAACCGTTTTGTCTTCTTCTCATAGCATGGCCGTAGCTGGACAATGGGTCTGTTGCGTACTTTTGCTACATCAATATAACTCATTGTTTTTAACGTAAAATTGGGCGAAAATAACGATGCGCACATTAAAAACTTTCAAAATCCACTCATTAACTCAGAAAATTACTTCCATTTCAAATAGCCCGCGCTACACTAGACACTATATCACCGACTTATAACTACATAGATGGAACCATCTCGTTTATGTAAACATGAACAGAACTTACAAACATTGGAATGTTTCGTTTAGATGCGTACATTTCTTATATTATTTTGTAATCTTTGATAAACCGAAAAGACTAGACAGCAAATGCAGCCAATATTTCATGTATTTAGAAGGGCATTCCATTATTTTGTAGTTACGGTGTTGTTTACTTATGCACGGTGGTTCCGTCTATGAAGTAGTATACCGGTGCAAATAGTGTCTAGTGTAGCGCGGGCTGTTTGAAATTGAAGTGATTTCCTGAGTTAATGAGTGGATTTTGAATGTTTTTATTGTGCGCATCGTTATTTTCGCCGAATTTTACGTTAGGAACAATGAGTTATATTGATGTAGCAAAAGTATGGAACAGACCAATTTTTCTAGGGGGCGGGGGGCAAGTTTTGAAACCTCACTGGGGGGCAGGCCCGTCACATAGGGGGCGGCTGGACCCATGGGTCCAGGGCCCGGCGAGCCGACTTTTTTTTAAATCTTCGAAATAAAGGACGATTTTCTCGCGCCGATCAATCGAGATAACGTTCTTCTCAAAGCCAGAAAAGCAGCTTTAAACTCTTATAGGTAAAAATGTAAAATTATGTCATTCAGTTTGAAAGTATATTTTTTATTTTTCTCGTATTGAAATCAACTTGCTCTTCGTCTTTAATACCTTAAACTTTACCTTTGGATCTATCCGTGTAGCAATAATTTAAAAGATTGGATTGGTTTAATTTGAAAGGCGTTCGACTCTAACTGGCTGGAAGTGATAGTTCGGAAGGGAAATGTTAAAAAATGTCTCGGAGTTGTGGGGGATGGAGGAGGGAGGGAACCCCCTTTCCCGCCTACCTCTCATTAGAAAGGGGCAAAGGGGGGCCGGAAGCCTAATTACCGGGGTCCAGTTGTATGATGTGACGGGCCTTCTGGGGGGGGGGGGGGGTATGGGGGTCCTCTCCCGAAATTTTTTTCCCAATTTAGCCACTCTTAGACGTGATTTCAGGCTGTCTCCACCTCGCAAATGACAAGAAAAATATAAACGCGCGCGCAAAGTGTAATTTTATGTTCCTTTGCCATAGAAAAACTGATTTCATTATAGAAAAAACTAATCTTGCAGTTTTATTATTTGCTAAGTTCTCTTAAATTTAAGCAATAGTAACATCATAGAACACGAAATAATGGAATTATAAAAAGAAGGACCTTCTGAACAGATTCCTCTTTTAATTCAGGTACTCCGTTTAATCACTAAAAGTACAATTGAGACCCTATGAGAGTGCAGTGCAGTGACTGGATAAACCACAGTGCGGCCATTTGCCCTTCATCCCTTAAGAGCGCACCCACTTTAAGCATGGGCAGCATGGGAAGTATGATTGTTCTTGGGTTTCGGAATGAAGATTTCTCTACCCCCTGTCTGAAAAAAGTCATTAATGCTAAGAATTTCATTTATAGGGCGGAGGGTTGCGATATTTTTGCGAGTAACTCAAGAACACACTTCCTCCCTATAGCGCCCATGCTAAGTTGCGTGCGCAACCGCTGGGGGTCAGTTACGGGGAATCCTATAAAACCGTAAAAATACTTCTAAATGCTCAAATTTGCGATCTAAGGAATCCGACCAATCAGGAAGACGACCGAAATGGCCGCACTGTGGTTTATCCAGTCACTGTATGTGACAGAGAGAGAGAAAAATCGCCCTTTCATCGATCCAAATAATTCAGATCCAAATTTGTCTAAAATTGGCATCGCTGGCCGGAACGTCCGGCTTTAATAGAAGAAGATGAAAGACGATGACTAACGACTCCAAGTTTGATGTTTTGGAAATGTTGCAAGAATTTTTACGCGCTCGCTTTTTTATTTTTTGCATCTGGCCGCGAGAGTTTTAAAAGCTCTTAAAAGCAAGTATGATTTCTCAGAATGAAGGCGTACGCGACTCTCAAATGTTTGCTCCACAAAAATAGATCTTCACCGACTCCATATTAACGTCTATAACGAAAGGTCTTCCAGTTTGTCAGAGCCTAGTCGCTTTAGTTCTGGAGAATTTTATATTTGAGGGAGTCCGGAGCAGTGGCGGCTCGTGCGATTTGTCAACAGTGTTTTTATCCCATTTAAATACATGGAAAACAATCGAAACTCGAGGAGGCTGCCAGCCTCCGCTTGAATCGATTTTTTACCTAAGTTTAAGTAAGAAAAATGCATGGTTGCCAACTCTCACGGGCCGCTACTGGTCCGGAGTAACCTCGGAAGAAATGCCCATAAAATACAGGCTTGCTCTTCCGACAAAATTTCCTTGTGCTTGCAAAGTTGCAGGGCTGTAGCTACACCTCTACCCGCCCCGGGGCAAGATGCATTTCGGCGGCTCCCAAAATTGTGGAAGGTGCCTGGGGATGTGGGGGGCCACTCGGACCCTCCTGCTCTTCTGCGTGGGGCACCGCGCCAACGTTTAAATGAGGAAACATACTTTCGAGCATACCTGTCATTTATGTTTTTGGTTTTTTAATCGCTGATAAGGCGCAGGGCTCTCAAAACGTCCCCGCTGCTCTTCCGGGGCACCGCTAATAATATTTTAAATGGGGAAACAAACTTAAGAGCAGACCTGGCATTTTGGTGGGCTTTTAATCGCTGACAAGGCGCAGGGCTCTCAAAACGTCCCCTCTGCTCTTCCGGGGCACCGCCAATGTTATTTTAAATGGGGAAACGTACTTACGAGCAGACCTGGCATTTTGGTGGGCTTTTAATCGCTGACAAGGCGCAGGGCTCTCAAAACGTCCCCTCTGCTCTTCCGGGGCACAGCCAATGTTCTTTCAAATGAGGAAACCTACTTACGAGCAGACCTGTCATTTTGGTGGGCCTTTAATCGCTGACAAGGCGCAGGGCTCTCAAAACGTCCCCTCTGCTCTTCGGGGGCACCGCCAATGTTATTTTAAATGGGGAAACAAACTTAAGAGCAGACCTGGCATTTTGGTGGGATTTTAATCGCTGTCAAGGCGCAGGGCTCTCAAAACGTCCCCTCTGCTCTTCCGGGGCACAGCCAATGTTGTTTCAAATGAGGAAACCTACTTACGAGCAGACCTGTCATTATGGTGGGCTTTTAATCGCTGACAAGGCGCAATGCTCTCAAAACGTCCCCTCTGCTCTTCCGGGGCACAGCCAATGTTGTTTCAAATGAGGAAACCTACTTACGAGCAGACCTGTCATTTTGGTGGGCCTTTAATCGCTGACAAGACGCAGGGCTCTATAGACGTCCCCTCTGCTCTTCCGGGGCACCGCCAATGTTATTTTAAATGGAAAAACGTACTTACGAGCAGACCTGTCATTTTTGTGGGCTTTCAATTGTTGACAAGGCGCACGGCTCTCAAAACGTCCCCTCTGCTCTTCCGGGGCACCGCCAATGTTATTTTAGATGGGAAAACATACTTACGAGCAGACCTGTCATTTTGGTGGGCTTTTAATCGCTGACAAGACGCAGGGCTCTCAAAACGTCCCCTCTGCTCTTCCGGAGCACCGCCAATGTTATTTTAGATGGGGAAACATACTTACGAGCAGACCTGTCATTTTTGTGGGCTTTCAATTGCTGACAAGGCGCACGGCTCTCAAAACGTCCCCTCTGCTCTTCCGGGGCACCGCCAATGTTATTTTAGATGGGAAAACATACTTACGAGCAGACCTGTCATTTTGGTGGGCTTTTAATCGCTGACAAGACGCAGGGCTCTCAAAACGTCCCCTCTGCTCTTCCGGAGCACCGCCAATGTTATTTTAGATGGGGAAACATACTTACGAGCATGACCTGTCATTTTGGTGGGCTTTTAATCGCTGACAAGGCGCAGGGCTCTCAAAATGTCCCCTCTTGCTCTTGTGAAAGCTCGTTTCTTTAGAAAAAAGCACCTTGCGTTTTAATGGTTAATCGTCTCAACTGTTGCAAAAGTTGTAGGTTTCTTTCTCTCTATCTCTCAACTGAACGTGTACGTTGGAAAAGAATAGGTATAGAGGGGGCGACAATCACGTGCCTGCCTCTAATCTGTCCTTTTCTAACACACGCGTTCTAATGGAAGAAGGGAGAGATAGACTGAGCCTTGGATCCGCCAAGTAAAAGTCTGGAAGGCGTTCGTTGAAATGCCAAACGTCAAACAGCTAAAGTTATGTATAGTTGTGTGTTCTCAATCATATACTTTTTCCAACGAGCTATGCTCACTAAAAGAGGGGCTTTTGATGATGGGAAGATGGGAAGTGATTTTGAAACACCAAAGAGTCAGCCCATGATACTTGACGGAAAACTCTCATGGACATTTTCACACAAGCTCAGTTTGTTTGATTCATAACTTTAGAAATTTTGAAATAAAATTGGGACAGATCGATTTTAAATTCATTTCAAACGAGAGTGCAAGTATTTTAGAGTTGCTGGATATAGAAATCTATATAACTGTTTTTTTAAATGACAGGAATCCAAGTTCCTCACCTGGATAGTTGTATTTGAATTCTGTGTCCAGGTAGCCACTCTTAAATAATCGCATACTCATTTACAACCAAAATCCTCTGCATTAATAACAGTTTTTTAATTAAAGTTAGAAAAATGATGCAAACAAACCAGAATCAAACTGTCCATGCTGTCACACTTTAGACTTTAGGATAGGACTGAAAACACAGCATGTGTTGGTATCGTTGGTGTTTGCACAATGAAGCAAAACTGACAATGATGAAAGCGCTGTGATTGAAAATATCATGGTCTTTTTGCTGGATATAATATTTTGTTTTTGAAAGCTCCTTTTTCATTGAACGTATTTTAAGCAGTCGTGAAGTGTGCTGCGTTTAGCAACGTGGATTTTTATCCACTTGAACCTGAACCAATGGAAAAGGTCGAGACCGATGGTCATCGGCGATTCCTAGATATGTCGATATTTTTCATGGGTTTTAATGAGCAAATTTGATTTTAAGTTCCCCTCCTCTTTTAAAATTCGATGTTATATAAATCTAAGAGTATAGTGTCCCAAACACCTGTTAAACGACACGATTTAGCCACGAGCCAACGTTTGACAACACACCTCTCCAAAGTGTGAGATGAGCCCTCAACGGAACATTTAACATGAATTACACTGCACCCACTTGGATTATTAGCGTGGTCACAGATGCGAGTGTGAAGGTTTTAACTCACGTCAAGACCATCTGCAATAATTAACGCTGGCTGCAAAGAACGCCATCAGGTCGATTGGCAAAGCTGCCGTTTTGCGTATAATTAATGACATCCTTCAATTCACCGATGATTTCACCGGTTGAGAAAAGATCACAATGTTTAGTTCAGTGTATGACTGTAATGAACGAAAATACTCGCATTTGTAATCTTTTCTCAACTATTGGAGTGGTCGACGACTTTAAAAAACTTGCGAGTATTTTCGTGCAGTAACTGAACTTCGTAATCTTTTCTAAAACGGTGAAATTGTCATCGGTGAATTGAAAAATGTCATCAATTATACGAAAAACGGCAGCTCTGTCAATTTGACACCTTTAGCTACCAAACATCTTTTAATATATATGATCGCACTACTCACATAGAAACAAAGCGTTTTGGTCTGAGAGCGGTAATAAGTGGACAAAAATCAGAAAATACCATTTAAAACCAATTATAAAGTACAATTTACTTTTAAATTTCATCCACTCTGTCATTTATAAAAACATTCAAGTCCAATTTTAATCACAAATAACACTTTGAACAAATAAGTTAGCCCTATAAATGTCCCTGGAAACTTTTAAATTAGGCTTGAAAGGTAGGAAAAGATAATTTTTGATGCATATTATTTTTTTCACTGATTTTTAAGAATTTATTTTTGATCTCAGACATTAGTGACAGTGGAGTGGTTCATGAAATGCATAATATATTATTCTATCTTCCACATATACAAATAAATGGAAAACAATCGATTATTATCAATAGGCTTCAATCAGTGGCGACGCATGCAATTCGACACCGAGGCATATCATCCATTCATAATAACCCATGAAAAAGTTCGAACTATACGAGAGGTAAACGGTGAACACTCGATCTCGAATTATATATTTTGCGTGCGTTTAAATAAACAAAATGCAACGTTGAAGAAGAATCGTGCGCTGAGTCGTGCCGCTGAATTCAATAACCTCGAATCATAATCGATACTTTTGCGTTGATTAAAATGGGAGTGCGGAGGAATGATATAATCGATTTCACTCGAGCCGCTCCCGAAGTCACTTATTATTAAGCAAGGTTTGTTCCTACTATTTGTATTTTAGCATGCTGCGGTATCATCAATTACAACCGTTGATATTTCACATTTTCATTTCAGCCTGACAAATGATTTATGATCCTAAAAAATATGTCAAAAGTCTTTAAGTTAAACGAACCAAAAGGTAAACAAGGATTAGATAAATAAATAAAAAAACAAAACAAAACACAAATAAACTGTTGGGAATGACCTACGAACACTTTCACACATCAAACATAATCTAAGGGGACTCTCAGGCCACCTTTTATTTTCTGGGGGGAAACCCTCAGACCCAGACCCCCTTCATTACTCTCGGCGAGACCCCCAGACCCCCTTTCAATATTCTGGGGGAGATCCGCAGACCCCTGTATGAGTGTATGCTGTATTTGATGATACACACGGTCATATGAGGCGTTAAGGCATCGGTATTTGTAATATTTGCCTCAGTTCCACGGATCTTTTGCGTCATGGGCAGAAACAGAAATATGTCTGTCTTTCTCTCCTCCCATTTGAACAAGGCGTTAGAAAAGGATACCACGCCACTCCAATTGGAATGTTACGGCTCTTGCAAACTTTTGCTACAAGGCCCGACAAGGGATTGAAGAGTTAATTATTGCATGAAAACCTGTAAAAATGACGATGAGTACACTAAAATATCACGAAAGCTCTCAGAACCGGGCTTTATGGCAAAGAGAGGCAGAGATCATGGGAGATATCTATCTAATTTGAGATGTTTCTCTGTGTTTCCTTAGAGAAAGTGACAAATTAGACGAGAATCTCCCACGATATCTGCGTTTAGCCGTCATTACTTGCCGTTACAGCAGTTATGTGAGTAATACTAAATTTTGGACTTTCATGGTGTAATTTTCATGATTTTGGCTGGTTTTGACATCAGAAATGCACTATATTTATTTGTTCTCAGCAAAAATTTGCAAGAGCCCCCTTTTGGTTTAACACAGAGGCAGTTTTTCAACTAGAGGGGGCCATCGCGTGACTTCAGCATGGATCTCTGTATTTTTCTACCGCACAGCACGCGTTCATAATTTGAACTTAAAATGGAAGGAGAGAGACAGAGAGAAAGACGCGAACTTCTGTATCCGCCCAAGTTTTGCGTGCAAAAAATAGGAACTCTATTGAACCGATCAATCACATGGTAGCGGTCTTGACTTATTTCAGTTTTGTATCGTGATTTGATTCGAAAGACGTTGCCACACAACGCTTGCTTGCTGGTCCGCACGCAAAGTTATGAAAAATTCTATAAATAGGCAGAGATGTGTGTTACACACTTACTCTTGCAGACAGACCCACACATTCTTATAAAAACACACATTCCGTGCATACACACTACACATTACGAAGGAATCGAAACTAACTTGTGCAGGAGTCGAAACCTGTGCCTCTGGAACTTTGTAATCCTCCTTCTTGTGGAGTCGGATGTAAGTAATGTCTGAGTTTGCGCTTCGAGTATGAATGAGTCATTTATTGGTGAAGTCAAGTGCACCCGCTCCCACATTCCATCGGTTGTCAATCTATCACCGGATACCTCTTAAAAATCTTGCGAATATTTAACTTATTTAGAAGTGTAGCGCCGACACAATAATAATACACCATAGAATGCTATTGGTGGATGATCGGGCGCGTGTCTATCCAGCGAGCTATAGCGATAGGGAGGCTGGTTCATGTTAAAAGTCCTATCTCACGGCATGACGGCATGGGCGATCAGAATCTGATTTTCTTCCGTGGCGACTGCCAGTACAAACAGGAATTTGAACGGTTTCTGAGGGGCAATGTCGCTGAATAAAGGGTATTTCCTTGTCCTAGTCAAAATCCAAAGATACAGTAAAAAAAATTCCATCCATGCCTCTCGAAGGAGGAATGTCTATACTGGAAATTCTGCGACCTCAAAAAACGTGACGACGGGTTTTTATTTTGTTTTTTATTTTTATTTTTTTTTAAATGATCATAATTTTTCTGGTTCAATAAGAACATCCTCTGAGATAAGGTCGAAATAAAACGAAGCAAAACTAATATCGGTACCACAGTTTCTTTTTCGTCTACACTTAGTAATAACCATTTGAAGTCAGAAATCATTTAGTTCCCAATTTACTTTTTAACGCAAAAAATAAAAAACAACAAAAAACAAAAAACAAAAGTCAAAAAAACGCTTTGTTAGCGCTGACAAAAACTTTGGTAGAAAAATGACCCATACTCAAAAGACTGTAATAAAGCTAACTAAAGGTTTCATACTCCTAGAGGCAATGGCGCAACCAGGATATCTTCCATCTCTGTCATTTTCCATTTGAATATATAAGTTAAAGGAGGATAGAAAGAGGGGGTTTTATCCCCTTGTCCATTCTTGTCTAACACACGTGTTTCAATGAGGAAGAGAGAGAGAGAGAGAGAGAGAGAGAGAGAGAGAGAGAGAGAGAGAGAGAGAGAGAGAGAGAGAGAGAGAGAGAGAGAGAGAGAGAGAGAGAGAGAGAGAATTTCTCGTTGCGCTACTGCCTAGAGGTTTTGTGTGGTGAACCGAAGATTTGTTTGGCTCGATCTGAAGTCTTTTGCCAGGTCATTTTTCTGACAAAGATTTTGTCAAAGGCTTTTTTTTTGTTTTTTCTGTGAAAAACCTTCCACGCAAAGATTATGCGATGATCAGAAAAAAAAAGTTTGACAGCCATATCTTTCCGATCGATGAAAATTATGCGCAGCTGAACGCAGCTCTTGAGAACCAAGTGCTCTCGGGGGAGCCAGCTCAATCGACCTATTCTATGATTTTAATGAGCCTTTCGAATCTTCTTATACGATTATGTAAACACCAGTAGCGCACCGAGAGTTTCTTCATCTCTCTCTTTTCTCCATTAAGAAACGTATGTTAGACAAGGATGGACAAGGGGATAAAACCCCCTCCTTCTGTCCTTTTCTTACTCATACATTCAAATGGGAAATGAGAGAGATGGAAGAAATCCTGGTTGCGCCAGTGGTAAACACCGAACGAGGGAGACATCGAAATAGACATCTTGCAGAGAGTGTTATCGTTATCATCAAAAGGAATAAAGGAAGAAAGAAACTCCAACAGTTCGTCAACATGTCACTGCATACAATATTTGTATTGAGCGAAATATACCGTGCGTATAGACTTCTTCTTCAGCAATAGACCCGTTTAGTGTTTAGTGTGCGGGTCATTATTTTGTAACGGGTATGGGACATTCAGACGACTTTGAAGTAATTTTTTCAACTTTTTAATTATTTAAATGAAAAAATTATCTCACCAACAGAAAGATCTTAACTTCTAGATAGTGATAGGATTTTCAAAATTTAAAAAAAGTCTATCCAACGATGAGAAAAGAGCAAAATAAGGGTGTAACCGGTGCACAGTGGAGTACGCACCCCGAAAAGATGCGATTAACTGTTTTAGCGCCTTCAATGTTACATTAACAGAAGAATTTGTTCAATTATGATGTGAAAAGGTAATTTTATGTGTCACGTCCATGAGAGAGCCCCACCCCCCTTCCCCACCCCCTTCCCCCACCCCACCCCCTTCTCCCGCCCCCTCAAATGGCAACATCTATCTTGTGATACCTCGTTTTAAAGGGCATAAAATTCTAAGACTTTTGGCGCAAACCGGAGGTCGATATCGTTTTTCGTCTTCGATATATCGATAGTCAAAGTTCGATTTCGACTCACTTTCAAAAAATCAGAACTCTCATTTGAAAAGTCGGAATTTAAAAAACTAGGAGTCGAAAATACTCTAAAAAGCAAGTACTTTTCAGAAAAAAATCGGTTTTGATATTAGTCTAGTCTTAGAGCCCCCCAAAATTATTTAAAAAATGACCCCTCAGGGGGCTATCTCAAAAATTCCGAGCCACGACCCCTATTGAGTGATACATCGCTTGAAAGGGCACACAAAACTGAGCATTTTGGCGCAAACCGCAGGTCGATATCGTTTTTGGTTTTCGATATATCGAAATTTGCCAATGGGTAAAAATCCAACTTTGTCATTCGATATATCAAAAACCAAAAACGATATCGACCTCCGGTTTGCGCCAAAAGTCTTAGAATTTTATGTTCTTTAAAACGAGGTATCACAAGATAGGGGTTGCGATTTGAAAATTTTGAGTTCGGGGGCGAAACCCCCCCTAAGGGGCGCCCCTCGGAAATTTTGGATACGCCAAAAAGTAGGTCTTGTTAAGTTTTAAACATCCTTCGAGTTTCGTTTTTTTATCTTCAACCGTTCAAAAGTTAGACGGGGGGGGGGAGACTTTTCTCACACCCTGTATACTGACAATGAGCTTTGTTACGTGGCGTACCATGGAGAAGGATTAAAAAAATGAGATCAGTTGTGGGGACCGAACCCTGCATATGAGAAAGCTAGGCGAGACCCTTATCCACTACTCCACGAAGACACACTGATAGAGTGGTCACTGATACCGTGGAGACACACTATCTCTTGTAGGTTAGGTTCAGATTCTTGACAATAACGGTCGTTATTGAAAGAGATAATGTTCTCCATAATAACATTCAAGCAGAGGAAAAATTCACAATAATTACCGCGGTCACTGTTACTTCAAATGTGTAATGAAAGGGAGTTCGTGAAAAGTAAACAAACCCTCCGCCATTTGCATTTCGCCTCTTTGGAGCTTTCTTGACAGCCTAAATCTGAGAGCCAATCAGAAATGGATTCAGCAATGGCGCAACTCTCATAGCATATAGGGACTCTAAGCACTCCTACGTTGCCACAGAAGGAAAATCTACCTAAATCTCCAGGGACCAATAAATGTTCAGTACAGACGGTCCCCGAAAGACGTTGGATGGTGAGCGTTTACGTGTGCTTTTAAATAGCCGTAGGTGCACACCAATTATCTGGGTGAAGGACCGTCTGTACCGAACATTTATTGATCCCAGGTCTCTAGTTAGAACGAATAGACTATAGCATGAATTTGCATTCGAAAATTTGGATCTGATTTCTTATGGGTAACCTCCATGAGAGTGAGTGAGATAGAGCTTTTGTATGGAATCAATGTCGATCGTTACATCATCTCTAAACAGGTCTATTCGGCAAGTATGGTTACTAATGGATCCAGGAAATTGTCTTTCTCTCTCTTTTCCCATAAGAATGCATTTGTTAGAAAAGGATAGAAGAGGGGGTGAAAATCACGTGACTACCTCTTATCTGTCCTTTTCTAACACACGCGTTCTAATGAGGAAAGAGAGAGAAGGATAAATTTATGGATCCGCCAAAGAAAATGGGTCGGTCTTTATTTGAGTAAGATTGAAAATAAAACGCAACCCCTTGATATTTAAGGACTCTGGTCATTCTCAAACTAGAACAGAGGGATACGGTCAAAGGTCGTCATCGTCTGACCGGCGGTCAAAGCTCTTGAAGTAGTTTTGAAAGCACTTCAATTACTGAAACGAACTTTTTTACACCCTTATTGATTTTTACGGGAAACACCCCGCCCGACGCCAGAGCTGCCGCTCCGAGTTTGTTTAATGACATTTTTACTTTCTCACTAGTAGCAAAGTTAGAAATAGAGAAAGTATTGCAATGGCGCAGAGATTTTTAAGGTATTTTGTTCCGATGCGTGGCCCACTACTACTAAGTAAATCATGATAATAGGCTTATTGCAAACTTTTGCTACAACGATTAAGAGTGTTCAATCTAATGTAAAATCGCCCGAAAAGTCCATTGGTAGCAGCAGAAAGGCATAAAATGCGATAGTAAACTCACAAGAGACGTTTAATGAAATCCAAAATGGCGGAGAAATATCGAGCGATTTGTATGCATGCACCACGCACATCTAAGGATAGCCAACCTCACAATATCGATCACAACCAATCACAACGTAAACAAACCCCTAATCTTTACCTCCAATGAGGTTGTCAAAGTTGGCCATCCTTGGATGTCCACGGTGCATGCATACAAATTGCTCGATATTTCTCAGCCATCTTGGATTTCATTAAACGCCTCTTGTGAGTTTATTATTGCATTTTATGAATTTCTGATGCCACCAATGGACTTTTCAGGCAATTCTACATTAGATTATATACTCATAATCGTTGTAGCAAAAGTTTGCAACAGGCTCATTACAAAATAATTGGCACTTATCATGCCTAATACTATCCTAAAGAACATTCATCCATGAATTTTCAATATCATTAAACCATTCGTGGTAGGTGTAAATGCACAAACTTTCTGTGACGTCTGTCCGTCCGTCTGTCTGCTTGTAGCCATAAAATGTGTAACCCAGCATAACTTTTGAACTATTGATCCATATGCATCCAAATCTGCAGAGATGTTGCTTTTAACATTCCCCAGAGAACATATTTTTTTTTTTGTTTTTTTGAAATTTTAATTTTTAGGTTAGTTACGGATGGAAAATGGAAACCCCATTGATGGATTAAAATCAATGGGGAAAATGGGTCAAAAAAAGGAGAGATTTAAATATTTCAAAAATGGATCTTTGGATTTGGATAAAAATATCAAAAGAGGGTCTGGGGGTTTCCTCCAGAATATTAAAGGAGGTCTTGGGGTCTCCCCCAGATTAAATTTGACGTGAGAAAGAGTTCGTAGGGTATTCCGGACAGTTTATTTAGATTAAAGCCGATTGTTCCACCGGTTCAGAAAAGTTTACACAGATCAGTTCAGTTCATGATTGTAATGCACGAAAATACTCGCATCTGTGTACAATCTCTTTTCAACCGGTTGAGTCGTCAATGATTTAAAAAAAAAAAAAAAAAAAAAAAAAAAAAATTACGGATATTTGCCAATAATTTAAAGGCGATTCCAACGGTTCCGAAATGATTACAGATGCGAGTATTTTCGTAAATTACAGTCATAAACTGAGCTGAGCTGAGTAATCTTTCCTCAACCGGTGGAGTAATCGGTGAATTGAAAAAATTTCATAAAATATATTTACACGAAACGGCAGCAACGCACGCCGCACTATGGTCCAGAAGTCCGGTTTAGGAAGACATTAGTTTGCATTAAAATCGCCCAATATCTTGAAAACGGCTCATCTGACATCAAAAACGGTTATTACAAAAAAGTTAAAACGGTTTACGTTCTATCTTTTTTGTAATAACCAGTTTTGGTGTCAGATGAGCCGTTTTCAAGATATTGGGCGATTTTAATGCAAACTAATGTCTTCCTAAACCGGACTTCTGGACCATAGTGCGCCGCTCCCATTACTCAAGCACTGCGGCTCCAGAGAGCTATAAACTTAAGCGGAGAACAGTTACTTCAGAATATCGGAGCGCCTTCAACCGTCTGGTTATGCAATTTCGACGACTTGTATCAGGGCGCCGTGAATGATTCGAGTATGCAATTTTGATAGCATGGAAGACAGATTGAGCGTGAGCGCCTTCAGAATTGTGTGCATACAATTTGCATGACATCGCATACCTGGCAAGACGAGTCTCTTTCAGATGAGATGAGAGTGAGGCACTCAAGCTAATTGAACTTAATTTTTTCGTTTTCGGAAAATGAATTATTAATCATCATCACGTTTCTTCTGTGACAATTTCTCGGATGTTTTTTTGTCTCCGTTTATGTGAGATGAAATGTTTTTCGTTTGTATCCGATTCTCGCCGGGTCTTTTTATAGACTTTTTTAGTGTCACAAAAATAATCGGGTTCAAACAAATATTCTGTCTCACTCACTCTCACGCGGTTTCCCGTGAAAAATCGGATCAACATTTTCAAATGCAAATGCGTGCTAGTAAACAACAATTTCTCTCAGATTTTATTACGCCATTGGATTCCACGTGCCTCAAAGTGTAATCACGTTTCAAAAACGTTTCCGAAACATCACGCATTAATTTATATAGTCACTGGTATATCGCAGAAAGTCCTTTGTTTTGTCCTTATTGTAGCACTCACAGTTTTTTATGGACATACACAATGGGTCTGTTGCAAACTTTTGCTACAACGATAAAGAGTGTTTCATCGTATGTAAAATCGCCCGGAAAGACCATTGGTGGCATCACAAAGTCATGAAATGCGATAATAAACTCACAAGAGACGTTTAATGAAATCCAAGATGGCGGTAAAATATCGAGCAATCTGTATGCATGCACCTTTAACATCCAAGGATTGCCAACGTTGAAAATCTCAAAGCTTCATAGGTTATGTGTTTATTTATGTTGTGATGGGGTGTAATCGATATTGTGAGGTTGGCTACCCTTGGATGTTAGTGGTGCATGCATACAGGTTGCTCAATATTTTACCGCCATCTTGGATTTCATTAAACGTCTCTCGTGAGTTTTATCCTGCGTTTTATGACTTTCTGATGCCACCAATGGCCTTTTCTTGCGATTTTACATGACATTAAACACTCTGTAGCGCTGTAGCAAAAGTTTGCAACAGACCCATTCTAGGATTGGCACCATTACACAACGTGTTACACCTCGAGCAAGTTTCGATACAAATGAGAGGTTAGGATGGCTGAGTGTCATGGCGGTGCTTCGCCTGTAAGATATTTTTTTAATATAAATTATTTGACGTTTAGCAAAGTATGGAGGGTTTTTAACTGACAAAATGAAATGTTGCCAAAATGCACACTTCCTTACCTTTGTTCCCTACCTCTTCTCTCTCGGGGTTGGAATCGTCGGATGCTGAGGGCAGGAAGCTTCGGAGGGGGACTTCCGAGTACCGCTGGCAGAGGAGAAGTCCCGAGCATGGGTTGGTCACCCAGGGTGCCACTAGAGTCCCTTGATGGAAATATTGCATAGGGAGTACCGACACGACGCTTTATGCATTTTGACCAGTGGCGTCGCGTGCCATCTGGCAACAATGCTACTCGTCCATTTAAACTCATTAAATATATCGAATTTTCCTTGTGCACTGTGCACCCCCTGAATTCGACCTTTTATATGAGTTTAAATGGATAGCCTGCTGTGTTGCCAGACGCCACTGATTTTGACAGGAGTCGATTTAGTCAACAGCCTGAACAAATTCGAAGGTTAAGTTCAACAGTGGACCAGTGGTGGACAGGCGGATTTGCCGGCATCCCTGTCCGTTCCCATACGTTCCTCTACGAATCGACTCCTTTCGTGTGGAGCCTTCGATGCCGTCAACTCCGTGAGAGCCTAAAACCAACGACCAATCACAACTCGTTGAGCTCGTGTCGGTATACTCCCCCTATACAATATTTCCATAAAGGGACTCTAGGTGCCACCTAGTGCTCGTTACATTGTGCTTCTGGTAACATTACTAGAACTTAGAGATTTTTTTTTTTCAGCGTAGCATGTTTTTTAAGACAAAGTTTAACCAATTTGTTTTCTGATTTCATTTGTTCACAGATCTTGGGTGGAGTGATCTTGGCCCTTCTGCTGTACTACAAAGATCAAAAATATACGTTCCCATTTCTCAGCTCATCACTCCTGTTCCTAATATGTATAGTGACAACATTCTTCATAGCCAGTCTTTGTTTGTTGGTGTCCTGCCTGTGCTCGGTCACGACTGCCTCCATCATCGCGAAAACTCTCTATGTAAGTGAAACCGGTTTGATCCAGGCCTACAACGTTGATAAGACTAATGCCAAAAAAGATTTGGTCCTCCAGGTATTTTTAATAAAATGATGACCAACTCCCACCGCAAATCACGCCGACCGTGGTAAAGCGCTTATCACCGCTCTGATTGGCCCGATGCACATTCGCAAAGAAGTCTTGCAAATATTTCATAATCACAGAACAACATAACATGAGTGTGTTAAGGTGATTCTTCAGCGTTTAGTGCCGATTTCTGTACCTGAGCGCTAGCGTTCGATTAATGTCAGATTATGGGCCGGAATAAGTTATTTATATTTAAGGGGAGAAGGAGGTCTGAAATGAAAAAAAAATGTTTTTTTATTTTTAAATTTTAAATGAAAGAGGACGTTCTCAGCTTTTAAATGATATAGTACATTGTACAGTTTAGAAAAAAAATCAATTTTTCATGAATTTTTGAAATGGGGGAGTCCTTATCAAGTAAGCTAATTTTTCTTTTTCTTTTTGCGATACTGAAAAATGTGGTTTTTTTACCTTTCGGTGCATTTTTCTCAGGAACTAGTAATGCTATTTTCATAATTTTTTTTTAAATTTTCCTCAGAACAAGCTCTATAAGCAGGACTAGGATATTTTGAGTATCTCTTTTACTTTTTTTTTTTATAGACATTCAAAGCTCAAAAAAAAGGTGAAAAAATCAACCAAACTTTCAACTAAAAAAAAAGTTTTCAATGAATTTTAAAAATCCTAGTCCTGCTTATAGCCAACACTCATACACAACTTCATGCAAAATTGCAGCCTTGTAAGTCAAATAGTTCCTGAGAAAAATGCACCAGAAGGGAAGCATATTTAACATGGTTTAACATATGACCTCCTTCTCCCCTTAAGAAAACGGAAGATCAGTCGCTAGATAATCATCTGAAGAACGTCTCTGTAAAATATCTCGTCAATAACTTCAAAAATAAGGCTGAAGTGCCAAAAAATGAAATATCGCAAATCGATTCTTGTATCGTAATACGATATTTCACTTTTTGGTTCTTCAGCCTTATTTTTGAAGTTATATTGACGAGATATTTTTTTTTTTTGGGAAGTTCTTCAGATGATTATCTAGCGACTGAAATTTCGTTTCTTTTAAAATATGAATTACTTTCGCCCTGTAATTTGACATTAATTGAACGGTAGCGCTCTAGAGGCAGAAAACGGCACTAAACGCTGAAGAATTACCTCAACATTTCTGCTCGTATTTTTGCTTATTTGAAGACGTTGAAACGTATTCATTTCTTCACAGAAAATACATTTAACAAATATGCACTAAAAAAACAAAAAACAAAACGAAACGAAATGAGCACTATTATCGTTTATAGCATCAAATTGATGGCTAATGTCGCTTCTCTGGGTCGCTAAATTTTAAAGAGCGACACTTTAAATTTCCGTCGATAAAACAATCGATGTGAGTGATAAGCTAAGAAGCATGATAGAAAAGGAACCAGCTACAATTTGACATAAAAGAAGCAGGTGTACGGAAAAATGCTGGACAACACGAGATATTTATTGAGGGCAATTTGGCTCAAATCACAGCCATTTTTCATTCAAAAATTTAAAAGAATAAAAAAATAATCTCAAAATTTGGAGAGAGCATTCCTTTTTCCAGAAGCCTATTCACAATTCACTTACTATGGGGACTGCGATTATAGCTTGTCACATTTATGATTGAATCTGTACTTTGAATGTTTGTTACTTCGTGAATCGAACCTAGAGTGTATGCACTGATAAAAGAAAAGAAATTGCATGAGGATGGTATTTTACCTCTGAACGAATAAAATTCGCAAAAAATCACCTGGCACTATTAAAAATCGACATGAAAACGAAAAGAAAACCAAGCATCTTAACCATCTCACATATTAAAGCCGCACAGGGAGTTTCAGATTGCATTTTCAGCTATACACTATGAATTTCAAAAGAAAGTATCCTCGCCGTAATTCTTATCGTTAAATTTTTCCGTTGTTTTTATTAGAATTTACGTTTTTTCCCACGTACTCTAAAATGGGCATTCTGCATAGTTCTTGAACACCCGAGATTCACAAAATTGCTCAAAGCTTATGCTAATAAAGAGATCCAAAGATGTCAAATTTGAATCAACAAAGCGTCAAAGTTGCGTTTCTACATAAATAAACCGTAGCTATAAATTACTGTAAACATTTTTACTACATGAAACTTTGTTACCACGCACACAAATGCGGTTGATTTCAAAAACGTAAGTAAGTACATATATCACGGTTCTTTATTTGTATCTCTTTATGATCTGCAGGAATTTATATACCATGGTGCTGGATTTTTGTTGTACCTGGCAGCGTGTCTGATGTTCCTAGTCGAAGTTAATCGATCCAACTTTGGGGGAGGATATTATCAACCTTTCCTCATTGCTTCTGTAAGTTCATTTTTAATCACGCCTGTAGTAGAGGTGCTGTTCAGTTCATTTTAAATTACACCTGTTGAGGTGCTATACTTTAACCTAGTACGACCAAATTTAGAGAGATTTCAGTTATCTTTAAGAATCTAGACCTGTTTTTGAGAGAGTAATCAATTACAGATCCATTTTGATAATGCAGCCGTAGTCAAATTTCAACTGCTAAGCCCACCAGCAGAGCGCGCTCAAAGGAAAACAAATTAAGAAAAACTTCGGAGGCAACCCACAAGCCATAAAGCTGACGAAATTCACCACTCGCTCTCACTTGTTGTTTCTAATTCTTATCACAAACAAAGATCGGCATTGGTTTTCGTATTCGATATATCGAATGTAGTTTGACATGCGATATCTCGAATATGAAAAATAATTTCTACCTTAAATGTGCGTCGCAATATGCCCTTTAGATCGATGAATCACTCCATACGGGTTATCCTTTGGAATTTTTGAGAGAGCCCTCACGGACTCATCACATGGGCAAAAAGGCGATGTCGCCGAAACCCCGGCCCGCTTGTGACCCCTTTATCGATTCAGCTTGGAAAATAGAGTCGATCGCCCTCAAGGGTTTTCATATCTTTTGCAATGGGGCCGTTTCACTCAAAGCAATCCATGACTCATCAAAAATTATTCAGGGGATGCCGAATTTACGGCTCACCATGTCTAATGGGGCTGTTCCACACTTTTGCTATCAGCGATTTAATAGTCAATAACCCTCTAAAAATAACGATGGCAGCACTAGAAACTTCCGAAATCCACTCCTGAACTCAATAAACGCTTTTATTCGCGCGGGCGTACTGGTGGCTGAGGGCAATAATAATGGGAGATTCCAGATTCCCATCTAACAATACTGCAACTCCATCAAAAAATGACCAATAAAATACAACTTTCATTTGACACCGGTGTCACTATACTATAGGTGTCACAGTACCATTCATCGGATGTGGGTCATTACTCTGATGACTAATTACTCTGTGAATCATCATTGTCAGCATCGAGAGAGTGACGAAATTAAGATAGAAATCTCCCATTATTATTGTCCTCGGCCATCACAAAGCTCGCGCAAATGAAAGCGTTTATTGAGTTCAGGAGTGGATTTCGGAAGTTTAAAGGGCTGCCATCGTTATACTTTATTTGGAGGTTTTGACACCAAAATCGACTATTAAAACGCTTATAGCAGAAGTGTGTCCCATTGCTTTGTTCTATTCTTCTGATTTTATTTGTATTTCCTCTGTTTCAGATTCTCGGATTAATCAACACAGCCTTGTATCTAGTCAGTTCCGTCCTCGCCTACAAATCCTACCGTGGAGGATAAACACGTGCCTGAATATCACGAGCCTTTTTCCCGCGCTAATTTTAAAATTTATTCACTTATTTATTTCAATCACTCATCATTCATTCATTTCACAATCGATGTTCTCATTTTTTTTTCATCTTTCATTAAAAAAAAAATTAAAAAAAAGGGATAAAGAAAAAAAAATGGCTCGTCACGCATAATCATTGACTGTAATTATAATTTATTCTCATCTGTGGTCATGCGTCGCGTTTGTTTCTGTTATTTAATCTGTCTCACGTCGTGTGTTTTACATGTAAGCTTATAAATGTGTTTTTAATTTATTTTTTTTATTGCCAATCTGTAATTGTTCAGGTTTAAATGTAAGCTATTAATAAAACTTTTTTTTAACTAACTGTTTTGCTTTATGGTTTTCGAGCAGAGGCGAAGATGTAGAAATCTGGCAACTGTGTATTATTCTCATTTAGATGCATGAGAAACAATCGATTTCTAAAAGGACCATGGCCCTCTTAATAATCGATTGATTCTCATACGTTCAAATGGGATGAATTCAGCTGGTTTTTGGTTTCGAGGAGAGGCGGGTGTAGCAATCTGGCAACTGTGTATTATTCCCATTTAGATGCATGAGAAACAATGGATTACTAAAAGGACCATGGCCCCCTCAATAATCGATTTATTCTCATACGTTAAAATGGGATGAATTCATAGCTGCCACATTGCTTTATTCGCTCATAAAGCCTTCGTACACGCTCAAATGGATTTGATCAAACTGCAGCATTGCCAACCTGATATTTCTAAAATTCAAAGATAACCTTGAAAACACTAGAGTCCCTGTATATCAAAGTCTCGACACGTGAAGAAGAAATCGAAGGAGGCGTCCACTTTGATTGGTTCGGTTCACCGAGAAGGCGTGTACGTCTCCTCGTAGGGGTGTTTTAACGGTTCTCTTATGGAGAATAACACCGAACGCCTCCTTGAGCTCCGTGAAAGCCTAAAATCTAGCAGCCAATCAGAATCTATACCCCGTATGGCGAGACTCTTTGATATACAGGAGCAGTATAGGGGTACATTGAGGACGCTCCAGTCAATTTGAAAATTTGTTCAATAAATCAACCAATTTCATCAAAATTTGAACTTCCAATATTTTAGGCTTTAAATTTTACTCTGAAAACTACATGATAACTCGGAAAAGTGATTCATTTTACCAAATATTTTAAGATGTGCACAAGCGTGCAGGCAAGACAAAAAAATTAAAAGTGAATATTTTACCCTTATTTTAAGACTTTTTACAGGATTTGTCGTTAGTATTAAAATTTAGAAAACCTGTAAAATTTCACGAGAACTTGGCTTAAAAAACAATTCCGATTTTCAAGGGTACGCTGAGGACAGTCCAATTTATTTTCAATAATGATACCAATTTCATCAAAATTTCAACTTCTAATTTTTACGAATAAAATTTTTACTCTAAAAGTTACTTAATAATCCTGAAAAGTGATTCATTTTACCAAACATTTTAAGATGTACACAAGCGTGCAGGCAAGACAAACAAATTAAAAATGAATATTTTACCCTTATTTTTTCAAGTTGATATCTTGAACTTATTTTATTTATGTAATTTTTTATTTTAAATGGGGGTCTTCAAAGATTCTCTCATCAGTGAAGATGAGTTTGATTTTGAAAACACAATACCGTATTTCAAGAACCCTGTTGAGCGGACACGGTCAAAATATGAAATTTTAATGGATCCACTCTCTGATAAAATTCAACATCTACCTGAATTGAAGAGAATAAAATACAGTAAACATATGATAAATATTATCGCTCACCTGAGCGTATTATCTAGAATTATTGAAAAAGAAATAAGCGCAGTATAGAATTAGATTAAATATATTTATAAAATAATTAACTAAATATTATCCACCTTTTATATATTTTTATGAGCAATATCCGTATGGTACAGTATCATAATTTGATAATATCACTCTCTTATCATACTCAAACTTGAACTTTTTTGTTTCTAATTTATTTACTAAATTTTTCGTTTTTACTTCTCTCGTTATCTTATCATAAGTCAGGGATACAGAGCTCTGCTTAAGTTCGATTACCCCCTCCTTTATTAGTTTAATCATAGAATTCCCATTTAATTTTTCTAAATTTTGATAATTCAAAGTAAACCCTTTTATTTTCGTACAGTTTTATTTAAGTTCGTTTCGTAATAATAACTTTTTGGACCTGTCGATGCCCATTGTTTTATATATTCATCCTTCTTAAGTTCATCTGTCCATTCCCCAAGTATATCTCCAGTTTTAACAGTATTTTCTCCATTATCAAAGTATACAATAGAATCTGTATCGCACATGATGACAGCCTCACCCAACTCTTCCAATTTCTCATACAATCTTAACCTTGCATTTGCCGTTGTGAATAAAGCTATATAAATATTAGTACTTGTACTATTCTCAACATAATAATCCTTATATTTATAACTCATCTGTGCTGTTTCTTCTGTCAGATAATTCACGTTCATATCTGTCAATCTATCATCAAGTAATATTTCATAAAATCTCCTTACATCAGTCACGTACTTTGATTGACTCATATTTTGTCTCTGTCCGAATTTGCCCCAATGACTGTTCAGACATATCTTAGCCACAGCTCTTCTACCAGGGTTTACTTCAATTTTTTGAGGATCCAAATCAATGTCTAATTTCTGTTTTATATCCCTTACTAGTGGCCGGTGGCCGCTTCGCGGCCAAGCGTTCCGTTTCGCGTCTTGCGCGTGATTTTTGTTCATTTGAGCTAAGACTTTGACTCGATATCATCCACTCCCTAACTCCGTTTGCTATTCGCCCATCTAATCTTGCTCCGAAGAACAAAATCTAAAAACTTACTCTATTATTCCTGAAATACTAAAGTGTTATTTTCTCAGGTACCAAACGTTTAGAAAACAGGAGTCATTATTTGGAGGGGCATAAATAGCATAACCCCCGCCCAAACCCCCTTATATGAAACTTTTTTTACATTTTTTAGGGGTAGTCGTTCTCAAGAGGGCCCGATCAAAAACCGCCAATTTTTTTTTGGCGCTCATGGAGACGCCGAAACCCCCAGAATCGGCGCATTTGGATGCACCGTATTAGCGCATGTGGATTATACGATTTAGAACTGTACAGAGAAAAGAAGGGAAGGCGAGAAAGAGGTAACGAGAGTGCATGAGAAACCTGCATTCACAATAAAATGAGAAGTTCGGGATAAGCAAACAATTAATAGCAAAAATAGCAAAAATTATTTTTTAAGATTTTTTCATGAATCCCCACACCAACTTTTTTAACCTCAAAGTTGGGTCTTTCTTAATTTCAGTCGACTTTAAGCAATTTTTTCAACTAGAAAAAATTGCTCAGGAGATCCAATTTTTTTTGAGCAGGTGCTCTTAGTAGTGTACTTAAAGCTTGGAAAGTATGAATTTTTTCTACCAACGCTATCCTATTAAAAAAAAATTATCAAAGATCGGAAAAATTGCAATAGGGTCACCAAAGTTCAAATAGGTATGCAACCTGCTAAACCTTCAATTAATGAAAAACGGCCTAAAGCAATGCAAAGAAGACACAAAATGCATCAAAATGAGACCCCAACCGTATCTTTCCGTTGAGTATTAAGGCTGTGGCACGCGTTCAAAGATAAGCCTAAAATCGCAATTTTTGAATTTCCGGTTGCCTATATCTCAGGGGCCGTAAGCTAAAAAAATATGAAAAAATACGTTTTGAGCTACTAAAAGTAGTTACAATCACCCCACAAAATTTTTCCAAAATCCATGACTAGGCAGCACAGGCTCTGGTTGATTTAAAATGGAATGACCCAGTTATGAGGACTGGCTTCTAATTTTATTTTCATGAAGTTTTTGACGTATCCTTTAAATAATTTATTACTTTTCTTTTCAAAGTGCCACACTTCGTTAATTTCTTGAATCTCATAACCTTTTCAATTGCTTTATTAACCTCAATTGTAGACCACGTTCCAGTAATTTTCTCTCATTTTCATCATGGGTACAGATTCTTTTTTTTTTTTCTGCGCTTTCAAACATAACGGGAATAATAATTTCTCCTTTTGCCCATGTTAACTTTCACGGGTAATACAGGGTGATACAAGTTTTTGGGGAGATAAAATTTTACATTTTATTGATCCAAACCATTTTTCATCATAGTCTCTAGGGTTATAAATCTTTTCAGGGTGCCCTACTGGATAAAAGTCATAAAACTGAACTGTCGGATACAAGCTAAAAATATCTACATACCTAATTTTCTTCGCCTTACTAGATTTCGCTAACAGTTTAAAGGCATTAGTTCTTCCGCCAAAGAACGTATCTTTTGGGGTTTTGGAGGTTCAATTACTGCTGGTTTTACACCCCTTTTATACTCTGGTGATTTTGTCCATTTACACTCCCACATTTCAACTAAGTTATATCCAGCCTCTTTTATTCGTTTACTTCTCCCTTTGTTTTTTCATACAAATCACCCATTTTTCCCGATTCACATTTTTAAACTGTGTTCTTTGTAACATTTTGAACATCCATGCCAGAAACATCCGTGATTTTGGTATACAGTATTAGTTTTTCATCATATCCATCAACTTTTGCTCCACAGATAACTTGTTCACCATCTTTTAAAGCGTTTTTATGTTAGGGTTCCCGAGATAATTTAACCAACTTATAGATTTTTTTGAATATTTTTCTTCAATTGGTTCATTCACAACAGATATTGTTTTATTCCATATATATTTAGATCTGAAGATAGCCATACAAACACTCGCAATCTTTAAAATTTTGGGAAAAGGGTCAATATTAGCTATTTCAAGAAATTCTTCTCTAAACTGTAAACAACTCTTCCTTAAAATATCTACGTCTGATCTACAATATGCTAGGATTTCTTCCTTCACATCAAAAACGTAATTTTCTTGAACTTTTCGTAAATACCACTCAAAAAATTTTTTCCTTGCCTCTGGTTTCATTTGATTGTAACAATAATTTTTTTTACCCGGGATAGGTCCAACATGATTCTCATTCTCTTTGGTGTTGAATAAATGTGGAAAGTAACCCTTCTTCAATTCAGTTAATCCAAATTTTTTGGAAAATCACTCAGTGGTCCGTTGATAAAATTACTACTGTCGATGATTTTAATCTTATTGAAGGTATTTCTAGTAGCATCAGTTTTGTACCATTATAAATTGTATAAGGTTTGAGAGTATTTTCAACACAATATTTTAGAATGAACTGCGAATCATAAGCTTTTGTATAATGCGCTATGCAAGTATAATCTTTATGTTGTTTAGATATTAACCAACCAAAAAATTCTTCGTTCGTTTTGAAGCGAAATCTTTTACCATTAAAATCTTGAGCAATTAGAAAATTTGGAATTAGAACCCCTGTTTCTTGCGGGGCCCTCGTAATCAAAGAATAGATACTTTTCTGAATAAGTACTTTGGGCAGTTTCTTCTTTTTTTCTGTCAATTCCTTCAGTTTTAGTTTACCTTTACACAGAAAAATTTTCTCTCTTACATTTTCCGCCTTTCTGTTTTTTCCCATTGCATATAACATTTATGATTTTTTATTTCCACTTCTTCTAAACAGTTTCGACATGTTTCAACCCTACATTTTGGGGTTCTCTGAAACAGATCTTATTACAAGTTAAGCATTTGTAAAAGTGTCACAAACTTCTTGATGGTTGTCAAAACAATCCCGATTAAAACAATACCTATTACAGTTTTGCAGAAAATTCTCTTTTTTGTTGATTCTGAATGCTCCACTTGAAAAAATAATTTCTTTACCTTCCTCTCCTTTACACTTATGACCATCTTTCTGTTCATAAAGGGTTTTTTGCACTTCTTACAAAAAAAACTAGAACCAAGAAATCCCGACATTGAGGAAATTACATCAAAATGATTACCGTGTTTATACAAATAAACCTTTATATCTTTTTCAGGTCCTCTATAAATAACAGAATTCAAATTTTTGCACAAACAACATTAATCTGAAAATTCAATAACTCTTTCCCGATTTTTAATATCGTCCAAAGTAAACCCTTCCTCATTATAGTCACCAATTGATTACACAGTTGGTTAGTTAGATCTGTTTGTAATTTTCTCCCTTCTCTAATGTATCTTATATCGTGTTTTGAAAACCTCCTCTTAAATATATTCGAAATAGGTGGATTTTCTATCGGATAAGTCAAAGCCACAATTACAGCTCTCGGGCAGCATAAATTATCTTTATTTTTTTTTTGAGTAATTGAAGATTTTGTTTGCTTGGCTTGAGCTAAATTTTGAATCTTTTCACCTTTACCACCCTGAGGCATGTCTATAATTTCTATATTGAACGTTTATGTCCTGAGTTCTAATTCTTCATTCGAAGTTTAAAAAACTTGCTACAGTTTCCATTAATATTTGCACTAATTCACCGATTGAATTTCCTCTTTTATATCCTGTTGATATAGGGGCTCGAAGTACAGGATTCATAATAACAAAATTTATCCTATCTCCATTTCTAAAATTAGTGCGTCTTTTTGCTACTTCAATCATTTCTTCAAGAGCTCTTGTTATTAAAACTACTTGCTCGTCCACTGAAGGCTCATCCTTTAACTCACTGTCTTTTATAGAAATTGTATAAACACACGAGTAAGCATTATACTTTCTTAAAACCTAGATTAGTTTCTATGATTTCAATAAAATTTGTATCGTTATTATTTGGATTTTCCACCCCTGGTTCAAAAAGAGATTCATCAAAGTCGAAAACATTTTTTATAATTTCGTCAACCCTTTTTTACAGCAATAATTAGATCTGCTTTTTCATTTTATAGTATCCTTTTATTTTTTTCTCCTTTTCAATTTTACGCAATTCTTGAACTGTCTGAGATCTTGTAGTAGCTTCAATATTCAATAACGTAACAATTGATCTTTCTTCATTCTACTGTAACCTTTTATGTTTTTTTAAATTTGCAAATTTTCTTAATTCTTTTGCAGTGTTCATATTTTATTTAGACGATTTCAATTTTATTATATTATTTTTTAGAAAAATTTTATAAAGAAAAAAATTTTTCCCTTGTTCTTAGTTTTTTGTATTATTGAGTTGAAATTAATAAAAACTATTCTCTTTTATAAATTCTAGTCGTTTTATGATAATTTTATCTAGGTGAGCATTGTAACTTAAAAATTAACTATCCTTCCACATTCACATTGTTTCTCAACGAATTTCTTACTCTCTACGTACTTTTTCATTATTTCGTTTCTACATTCTTTACACCAGTGTTGACTTTTTTTGAACTCGCTTTCTTTTTTTTTTGTTTACACTTTGAACAACGACGAATATCATAAGCGTCCACTAATTTCAAAATAGTGTTGAGTTTATTAGACAACTCCATTTTTTACGTTTATTTATATAGAAAAAATTTAATAAGAAATTGCACATTTACTGAAGTCTGAAAAAACTTCCTAAAATAGATGCATAAGACCATTTTAAATTTTGTTGAATAATAGTTGCATCATTACTGACACTGGGGACATTCACCGTTGTTATTTTATGAATATTATTAAATCTAGGTCCTTTTTTAGGGTCTAATTTCATTTTTTTCAATTCATCGCGGGTTAATGCCTTAGTTCCTAGCTCTGAAAACACTGGTTTGAAGTCATCATGAAACTTGATATCTTTCAAGGATTTTTTCATGTACTTTGATAATTTCTTATCCTTAGAATCTACTATAATGGTCGAAAATACGTTATTTAGTTCTTCAATTCCAGAATTATCGTTATGTTTTTCAGCTTGAGATTTTATGATTTTCTTATATTTCTCCTCCCTCAGGAGTAGAGTTTCTATCAACTCTTGATTTTTAAAATTTGCATATTTGTAAATATCCGACGTCATACTTGTTTGTTGTAGAGCTATAAAGAACTGTTTCATGATAGTCTTCATATTACTGTTGATATTTTTTAAACCGTCTATGGCCTGAATTATTCTCTCTAAATTACATTCCTCATCCTTTATCAATTCTTCCAATTCTTTATTTTTTGAAATTATCTTATCAAGTCCTTCAAGTTCACTTTTGGAGGGCATGTATCTTTTTATTTGACTTTCCATTTATTAGACTAAAATTGTATGTTTTTATATTGTATTGTAAAGTAAGGTGAAGTAAGGTGAGGTAATATGGTCCTGGAATGAGGTAATATTGTATGGTAATGTGGTATGGTATGGTAAAAATAAAATAAATTTTTTATATAAATAAATGACTCCAAACGAGTTTATTAAAATATTAAAAGAATACAACTTCAAGAATAATAGTGTGAGAAGTTTTTCTTTGAAGTATAAAATAACTGAAAAGACTATTCTTAAATATTTAAAACAGCATAATATACCATATAATAATAGGAGTATAAGTCATGAAATTCCTAGAAACTGTTTAGGTCAGTCTACGTTTAAATTTGCAACACCAAAACAGACTGGTGTTAATAAATCTTGTGATATGAATGATAAAAATGTGACTAATTTTGTGCAAAAGTCTTCAATAAAATCTAAAGACGTAAATAATCAAACAATATCAAATATGAAAAATCCTGTTAAAAATTTCACAGACTTTAGTAAAAATATAACAAGTTTTTTCGTGGATCTTCATAGTTATAGAAGTTTTTTGTATTTATTTTATGTAGTTTTACAACACAAGACTTTGTCGTGTGCACTTGAATCGTGACAGGTATTTAATCAACGATAAGAAGTTGGTGACTGAAGTACAAATGTACGGTAAGTAATTATACATTTGAACCCTTTATTTAGAAGGCATGAACTCTTTAACAACTTTAAAAGAGATTGCTGTAAAAAATTATAAACAAAAATCTAGAAAAAGTGAAACAAGATTTTTAAAAAGAATGAATAGAAATGGTTTGCTCAATTCAAAGAAAGAATCAAAAATCAAAAATGGACATGGCTATCAAAAGTAATGGACAGTCACGCTACTTATGTCTGATAACAAGTTACACATTAAATTACAAGTAATTAATACCAGTAGATAAGAATAATAGAGGTTTGTGTGATAGTCTAACTGTGTGAAGTTTGAATATTTTGAGTAGTTTGTTAAAGCAACGACATGGCTCATATATTCCTTGTCTTTTTTCTCTCTTTCCCATTACAGATCCTAACTACCACAACCAACCCAGTAAGTAAGATAGCAATAACTCATTTATTTTATTTATTTGATACGTATTAACCATGTCATAGAGTAAATGCGACACAAGTTAGCAATCCTACTCTAAGTCCTATAATTTTGCAACAAAAATATGAAATTCTCACCCAGTCTTCTATAGGTGTAGAAATAATGATAACATGGAGTAAAGGTACCTTAAAAACATTGTAACAAGGTTAATTATTAACTAGCTCGTTCAATTTTTTAACATTTGGTTTTTATGCGACTCATGAATTGCAATATATCGGTTTTCTCATCCATGCAAATCTATGAAAATATTGATTCTTACTTTATGTTTATATGAAAGGACGCTCTTTAACGTGCACAAAATAACTGCGATTATTGCACTTATTCATAAAGGTAAGAACAACTCCTAAATACATATTTTTTCACTTAAAAATAGAGTGAAAAGTCTTAGAGATTTATAATTACTATTTCATATTATGTTGATTTCATCAAGAAACCATTCTGTACGTCACAGAGAGTCAAATATGAAATTCCGATGAGAACAACGTGAGATTAATACTATAACATAGTGATATCCTTTCCGCAGGAAACTGAGATTGTCCGCCTCAAGGGGGTAATTAATCAACTAAAGCTAAGACTCAAAGAAGACTCAGACAAATTTGAGAAAAACTTGGATGAAAAAGATGCGAAAATAAATGAACTAGTGTCTAATGTCACAGCCCTTAAAAATGATAAAGTAAGTCGTAATTTGTGTATATTTTTACCAATCACAGTTTTGAAAGGAAGGAACATAAGAGTAAAATTTACGAGCCTTTAAATACTTTTAAAAGTTCAAAATTAGTTATGTAGACAAACACCTGGTAATTTTTTCCGTAAATACATATTACACGCAGGCTTTTCCTTTACGCAAATGTTTTGCTAATTTCATAATATTTTTCATTCTCATTTCTCTTGATAAATTTTAAAAAAGTTTAATATTTATTTATTTGATATGGTATTCCAAAAATTAATTTTTTTACGATATGAGATTATTTTCGCTACCAAGAAAATACGAGCAGCTCAACAGTTTACATTTTCAAGACGGATCTTGATAATTTTATTCTATTCCACTATTGTGTGTGAACGTAACCAATCAGGAAATCATCGTTGCGGCAACGTTACCTAGAACGTGATTAGCGATGAGTCGATAGAGTAACATCGTGACAACGATACTTTAACGTTACTCATTAACGATGATCGATGATGTAGTATCAAAACAACGCTATGAGAATGACGATACTACGTTACAGGGGACGATACTACAACGTTATGAGAAGACGTTTACCGATTATACAGGGTGTCCGAGAAATGAGTTCACACTTTTGCTGTGAGCGCCTGGTTGATTGTAAAAATCTGAAAAATTCAGGAATAATCTATTACCCCTAAGCGACTTCAGAGAAAATATCGGGGGGCTCCCATTCCCCTTAAGGGGGGCGTAGGCCCCAAAATGTACCCCGTGTTGCCAATATATCGCATATTTCAAATGGCAGGGGGTATTTTTTATTTCATCATTCAAAAGAGCTCAAAAAACTGAGTAATTTCGTTTTTTCAGATTTTCGGTAGCCCCTCTCAAAACAAAATGGCGGCCAAATAGCTACCCCATACTTTAGAGGCCCACAACTTCAGTTTGAATCAATATTTTTTCAAAAACTAAAAACTTTCTGAATCCTCAGAACGTCCTCTTTCCAATGATGTGCCACACTTTATCATTTGGTGGAAAAAAATGGGGCGCGGAGCCCCCCCAAAAATTTTCGAGTTTGGGGGGCTGTAGCTCAAAAAAGTCAAATGTAAAGGGGGGTCGTGTTGTACATCAATCGAAAGGTCTTAGAAAAAGGAAGAATTTGGCGTAAACCCGAAGTCGCTACAATGCGTCTATTCAAAATGCCGGCCATTTAACCATTTGGGGGTGGGAGACCGCCCCCCCCAAATAAAATCCCTCCATCGAGTGATACACCAATCGAAAGGTCTTGGAAAGAGAAAGAGAATGGCGCAAACCGGACGTCAATACGATGGTTGCATCCAAAATGGCGGACGGTCAAAGTTTTTTGGCTTAACACCCTGCAGGCCTATAGCCAAAAAACTTTAACCGGCTGCCATTTTGGATACAAGCATCATATTGACGTCCGGTTTGCGCCATTCTCTTTCTCTTTCCAAGATCTTTCGATTGGTGTATCACTCGATGGAGGGATTTTATTTGGGGGGGGGACGGTCCCCCACCCCCAAATGGTTAAATGGCCGCCATTTTGAATAGACGCATTGTAGCGACTTCGGGTTTGCGCCAAATTCTTCCTTTTTCTAAGACCTTTCGATTGATGTACAACACGACCCCCCTTTACATTTGACTTTTTTGAGCTACAGCCCCCCAAACTCGAAAATTTTTGGGGGGGCTCCGCGCCCCATTTTTTTCCACCAAATGATAAAGTGTGGCACATCATTGGAAAGAGGACGTTCTGAGGATTCAGAAAGTTTTTAGTTTTTGAAAAAATATTGATTCAAACTGAAGTTGTGGGCCTCTAAAGTATGGGGTAGCTATTTGGCCGCCATTTTGTTTTGAGAGGGGCTACCGAAAATCTGAAAAAACGAAATTACTCAGTTTTTTGAGCTCTTTTGAATGATGAAATAAAAAATACCCCCTGCCATTTGAAATATGCGATATATTGGCAACACGGGGTACATTTTGGGGCCTACGCCCCCCCTTAAGGGGGGTGGGAGCCCCCCGATATTTTCTCTGAAGTCGCTTAGGGGTAATAGATTATTCCTGATTTTTTCAGATTTTTACAATCAACCAGGCGTTCACAGCAAAAGTGTGAACTCATTTCTCGGACACCCTGTATGTATCTTGACTGTATCATGAGTAACATCTATTTAACATTCTTCCAACGCAACTGGTATCGTGACAACGTTTCGAGAAAGACGATACTACGTTACTGAAGTATTACTACGATACTAAAAGACGTTAACTAGGAACGTAGCTTGGTTGTGTCGTGTCGTGAGTAACATCTTTCAACACTATGTATTATAAGTTGCTCACATAAAATGCAATGTCATATAGAGTCTTTTTTATTGGGCTGTTTTACTTGGTCTATTTTTTCTTGGACTTTTTGTAAGTATATTCATCGAATTTTATGTAATCTAGTTTTCTTGACAGATATTACGTGCTACACTCTCTATACATATCTTCATTCTATTTTTTTAAAATTTTATTTATGTTTACAGGAAAATTTACTTAACACTACGCGGAGTTACGCTGACATTGTGTACGTAGGAGTCGCTCGAGCAGGCATACAGAAATTCGAGAAAGAATACATTAGAGGACCTAAAACTATAGTAACAAAAAAAAATATTACCACAAGAATTGGCCGGGTTAAACGTTGGACAAATTTCCTAAACAGCAATGAAAATAAGGGTCGTGTAGTAGAGGTATTTCTTAGGAAGCTAAACAATCGGAAAGACTACCCTCGCAACGTTGAGGAATTTGTAGAATGTATAGATTCGGCCTACAAAATACTTCCCAAAATACTTCAAGAACAAATGAGTGCATTAGCAAGTGGTTTGTTGATAGGATCTGGCACTCATTTGCCTTGTGCTTATAGAGACGGAGTCAACCTTATTTTAGATGAGTTAGGTTCCAAAATTACGCGGATATCTGCATAACTACATAGATTTAGTATCTTGTTTTTTTGTATTTTATTTTTTATTTTTTTTTTGAACAAATAAAAAAAAGACAATAATTCATTTTTCCTATGAAATTTTCAAAAAGTGATTTAGATTTTTCTTTATTCTTCGCTTTCTATTAAAGATTCAAAGTTTGCTGTTATCAGCGGGTGACTCACATAATTTACCTACAGTTTGATAGGTTGATATGAAAAATAATGAGGACTCCTGCAGAGAACTATTTTTTTCTCTTTTAATCGCAGAGAAACTTTACAAGATTGGGTTACAAACGGTTTTTGATTTTTTCTTTCTTTTTTCGATAATTCTAGACAAAACACTTAAATGAGCTATAATATTTATCATGTGTTTACTGTATTTTATTCTCTTACATTCAGGTAAATGTTGAATTTTATCAGAAAGCGAATCCATTAGAGCTTCATATTTCGACCTTGTTCGCTCAACAGGGTTTTTGAAATATGGAATAATGTTTTCAAAATCAAACTAATCTTCACCAACACATGAATCTTTGAATAAATCCATTTATGTACAGTAAAATTTACAAAACTTCGAGTTTTTTATTTATTGAATTTTTGGTGAAAAAAAGGTAATTAGTCGGTTTTGGAAAAGTGGTTAATCCGGGCCTTGAAAATGTGAAAAAAATGAGAAAAGCTTAACTTTAAAAATTTATATCACGGCTGCACGCATGTGCGCAGTGAAAAAAACACTGAAAAAATAGTTAAAAAAGGGTAATAAAAATAGAAAGCTAAAGGTTTATTTAAAGATCATAAGCGACGGTAGACGCAGACGGCAAGTCAGGTAACCCCACCCTACTACCACCCTCTCTACGACCTGACAAGTCTGCGGCGCGTGAACGCTTATAATTACAGAAATTATTTCATTCCCCCAAACCGTGCCTTGATATGATCCTGTAGCGAAAAAACTACGCAACCAAACTCATCAAACTTGGTCTTATTTTAACCAGCGTGTTCTGTGCTCGTGCCTTTTTTTTGTTTGAACGCAATCCGTCTAATATTTATTGAGAAATGATAAAAAAACTGAATTTCTCATTATAACGGCTATTTCAAACTACGCGGTAACTCTACTCTCATTGGCTACTGCCTTTTAGTATTTGAGATCGCCGCGAGAATAGACGCTTCATCGTCAGTCAACAACAACTGCACATCATTTCAAAACAAAAACCTTTCTCCCTGCTTTGACACTTTTGAAATCAACTCGTTACAAATACATGAGTGATACAAGTGATTATTGTTTCAATTACAACGGAGGCCGTGAATTACGCAATTTGTCCTCCTCGGTTCTTCTTTTTAAATAATTGTACCAAACATCTTTTTAGTTATTTCTTTTGTGTGCTTCTAATTTGTTGTATGCACGCGTATAGTAAAGGTTGGTTTGCTCTCACAGTTAGGTACTTTTGCATATTCATTTATTTAATAACTATTCTAGCTCTGATGCTGAAAGTATTCGAATTTGGGCATAACCGCGGAGCTTCATTTTCCACTTCATTGCTTGCAAATGCAATAGCTGAGTACCGTAGTACTGTTGATCACTGGAGGGAGAGTAGTTTCTGATGTGTTTACAGCACCTTTGTGATTTTAGCACAGAATTATACAAAGTATTATTCTGTGATTTTAGTATAATTATTCATAAGCAAGTAGTGACACAAGTTCTTTGCTGTGTACTTGTGGAGTTTACAACTGATCTGTTTATTTGATGAGAACTGGTAGTGACAGTAACATTATTTTCTGAAGTTACAGAATTAAGCTATGAGGGATCTCCCAGCGACAGAGTAGCCAGTGGCGGATCGGCCAGCGGCGGACCGGACAGAGGCGGATTAGCCAGTGGCAGATCGGCCAGCGGCGGACTAGCCAATGGCGGATCGGCCACCGGCGGACTATCCAGTGGCGGATCGGCCAGCGGCGGACTACCCAGTGGCGGATCGGCCAGCGGCGGACTACCCAGTGGCGGATCGGCCAGCGGCGGAAAAGCCAGTGGCGGATCGGCCAGCGGCGGACTACCCAGTGGCGGATCGGCCAGCGGCGGACTAGCCAGTGGCGGATCGGCCAGCGGCGGACTACCCAGTGGCGGACTAGCCAGTGGCGGATCGGCCAGCGAAGGACTACCCAGTGGCGGATCGGCCAGCGGCGGACTACCCAGTGGCGGATCGGCCAGCGGCGGACTAGCCAGTGGCGGATCGGCCAGCGGCGGACTACCCAGTGGCGGATCGGCCAGCGGCGGACTACCCAGTGGCGGATCGGCCAGCGGCGGACTACCCAGTGGTGGATCGGCCAGCGGCGGACTAGCCAGTGGCGGATCGGCCAGCGGCGGACTAGCCAGTGGCGGATCGGCCAGCGGCGGACTAGCCAGTGGCGGATCGGCCAGCGGCGGACTAGCCAGTGGCGGATCGGCCAGCGGCGGACTACCCAGTGGCGGACTAGCCAGTGGCGGATCGGCCAGCGGCGGACTACCCAGTGGCGGATCGGCCAGCGGCGGACAAGCCAGTGGCGGATCGGCCAGCGGCGGACTACCCAGTGGCGGATCGGCCAGCGGCGGACTAGCCAGTGGCGGATCGGCCAGCGGCGGACTAGCCAGTGGCGGATCGGCCAGTGGCGGATCGGCCAGCGGCGGACTACCCAGTGGCGGACTAGCCAGTGGCGGATCGGCCAGCGGCGGACTAGCCAGTGGCGGATCGGCCAGCGGCGGACTAGCCAACGGCGGATCGGCCACCGGCGGACTAGCCAGTGGCGGATCGGCCAGCGGCGGACTAGCCAGTGGCGGATCGGCCAGCGGCGGACTAGCCAGTGGCGGATCGGCCAGCGGCGGACTAGCCAGTGGCGGATCGGCCAGCGGCGGACTACCCAGTGGTGGATCGGCCAGCGGCGGACTAGCCATTGGCGGATCGGCCAGCGGCGGACTACCCAGTGGCGCATCGGCCAGCGGCGGACTACCCAGTGGCGGATCGGCCAGCGGCGGACTAGCAAGTTGCGGATCGGCCAGCGGCGGACTAGCCAGTGGCGGATCGGCCAGCGGCGGACTACCCAGTGGCGGATCGGCCAGCGGCGGACTACCCAGTGGCGGATCGGCCAGCGGCGGACTAGCCAGTGGCGGATCGGCCAGCGGCGGACTAGCCAGTGGCGGATCGGCCAGCGGCGGACTACCCAGTGGCGGACTACCCAGCGGCGGATCGGCCAGCCGCGGACTAGCCAGTGGCGGATCGGCCAGCGGCGGACTACCCAGTGGCGGATCGGCCAGCGGCGGACTACCCAGTGGCGGATCGGCCAGCGGCGGACTACCCAGTGGCGGATCGGCCAGCGGCGGACTACCCAGTGGCGGACTAGCCAGTGGCGGACTAGCCAGTGGCGGATCGGCCAGCGGCGGACTACCCAGTGGCGGATTGGCCAGCTGCGGACTAGCCAGTGGCGGATCGGCCAGCGGCGGACTCCCCAGTGGCGGATCGGCCAGCGGCGGACTAGCCAGTGGCGGATCGGCCAGCGGCGGACTCCCCAGTGGCGGATCGGCCAGCGGCGGACTAGCCAGTGGCGGATCGGCCAGCGGCGGACTACCCAGTGGCGGATCGGCCAGCGGCGGACTAGCAAGTGGCGGATCGGCCAGCGGCGGACTAGCCAGTGGCGGATCGGCCTGCGGCGGACTAGCCAGTGGCGGATCGGCCAGCGGCGGACTACCCAGTGGCGGATCGGCCAGCGGCGGACTACCCAGTTTCGGATCGGCCAGCGGCGGACTACCCAGTGGCGGATCGGCCAGCGGTGGACTACCCAGTGGCGGACTAGCCAGTGGCGGATCGGCCAGCGGCGGACTACCCAGTGGCGGACTAGCCAGTGGAAACGGAACTGTAGGTTAGCATATGTTTCAGGGAAAAGAAAGGGAAATGAGACTGTGGTCCCTATCGTAAAATAAGCACTCGAGAGTCTATGTGAAAGTTGTCCGGAAACTATTCATAACTGCTGGCTAGTCAGCTGATGGATAACAACTGTTGCTTTTATTTGTGGAATGAGAAACTGGTATTTTACAAGCTAAAACCAGAGTATATCCCATCAAAAACCTTTTAAGGTGCAAGCAGACGGCATCAGGTAATTAGGTCTGTCACAAATGCCGTTCCAATGCATCCACTCAAAGATATGATATGATGGGAACGGCAAGTCTCCTCCAAGTGGGCATCCAGCAGGGCAACTGTTAATCATTTTTCAAAATCAACACTTTCCATCTGCGGCGAATTTAGTGAAGGAAAAACTTTGAGGGATGTATTTCTTCATTTTTTTTTTTCAAATGCAAAAACTTGCCGCCGTTCATCGCCTTAAAAAAAAAATAGTAATAATTCATTTAAAATCAATTATTACTATTTTTTTTTTAAGGCGATGAACGGCGGCAAGTTTTTGCATTTGAAAATAAAAAATGAAGAAATACATCCCGCAAAGTTTTTCCTTCACTAAATTCGCCGCAGATGGATAGTGTTGATTTTGAAAAATGATTAACAGTTGCCCTGCTGGATGCCCACTTGGAGGAGACTTGCCGTTCCCATCATATCATATCTTTGAGTGGATGCATTGGAACGGCATTTGTGACAGACCTAATTACCTGATGCCGTCTGCTTGCACCTTAAAAGGTTTTTGATGGGATTAATTTTTCAAGAAATTTTTGGCTTTGGTTTTTTCGGTTAAATTCATATTAATTTTGGATAAATTTGAGAGATGGGTTGAGTGGGGTGGACGTACCCTTATACTACTTACAGGGACTCTAGAAAACACCTCCAAAACGGATTTATTGGTTTTGTTGACTGATGATTGGTGAACAGATGACACATCATTCATCGTCAAATAAATCTGCAGTTTGACGGTCCGTCAAATGGAGCTGTTGCAAAATTTTGCTACAAACTTATTAATAGCTGATTATGGGGTAAAACCCTGTAAAGATCAAGGAAAAAATCACGGGATCCATTCCCAAACTCATGAAATGCATTCAAAGGCGAGAATGTAATGGCAGTGATCAATCTTATGGCAATTGTATGTTTCTTCTTCTTCTTGTGTGGTGTCGCAAGAACACCTGATGAGGATGAAGCTTATTATTGAGATGGGGAAACCCAGTGTAAAAGGCTGCAGTGGCGGCTCGTGCTATTAGGCGACAATGTTATCCCTCCATTTGATTGTATGTAAAACAATCGATTCGAAAGTGAAGCAGCGCTTTACCAGTAATCGATTGTTAAACATAGATTCAAATGGAGCGAAGACATTGTTGCCAGATGGCACGAGCCGCCACTGAAGGGCTGTAATCACCGCCATTACGGTCTCGCGTTTGAAAGCATTTTTTTTAAGTTCGGGAGTGGATTCCGTGATTTCTTAAAGCGCTCATCGTCATTTTTACAGGGGTTTACCCCCCGAATCAACTATTACTAAGCCTGGAGCAAAAGTTTGCAACAGCTCCATTCTACAGTTGTTTAACGAACGGAACACGGAACATCAACCATAAACATGCTACGGTTGGCTCACTTGCCGTTTGTAGCAGTAGCGGCTCGTACAATGTGGCAACAATGGACTCCCTCCATTTAAACCTATGTAAAATAATCGATTCTTTGGTGAGGCGCTGAGCCTCACCTAGAATCGATCTTTTAGCATAGATTTAAATGGCAAAATAGCACTGTTGCCAGATTGCACGAGCCGCTACTGGTTTGTAGTGGATTTCGGCTCATCAACCGCTTGTTTGACGATCCTAATTTGATCGTGTACGAAGCACCCATATGGACTCGAGGATGATAATTTTTCATGCATTCCATCATTTCAATTTAGCGCTGTCAAATTTGGGGGAAAAACTCTACATTTTCAACGACTTTAAAATCCAAAGTCTACGTAAACTCGTTACAGATGTGGAGGTGGAGCATGGAGCACACTTCTGCACCGTCTATCTATGGAGTATTTGCCCGAAAGGCTGGCCAAAACTATTTTGCAGTCGTGGCACTCATTTTTAGCGCGGATTTTGATAAAAATGTATTACATTAGACAAGTGGAACATATATTTCGGCCATTATTTTTCAGAACCTTACCAGCTATGTCTGTAACTAGGTACAGGGTGCCTCAAAAGAAAACTGACGCTCCCCATATTTTAAAAGTTAGTGCAGTTAAGATGTCACGGTTGGATATTGACATTACTCATGATATTTTGAACAAGAAATGCATGAAGAGAGTCACCCTCCCTCCCCCCCCCCCCTCCAACCGTCAGCCACTTACAGGGGAGAGTGGAGAGAAACTCAGAAACATTAAAGGCAAAACCGTAAGTTTGCATCGTGCGTATGCAGCCAGAAAGAAGTGACTTGATACTTGCTTGTATCTACTCAATAAAGACATCAACCTACCTTTTTTTTCAGAAAATTATTTCTTAAGCTGATATTTTCTTTACAACGAATACATGAGCTTGAAACATAATATTTTTTGTGGAGAATATATTGGCTACAAGCGATATTTTCGATTATAAGAAAATTATTCTTTAAGCCGATATTTTCTTTGCAACGAATATATCATAGCTTGAAACATAATATTAGTAATGGAGAATACGTATATTGGCTACAACCGATATTTTCTTTTATAAGAAAATTATTCTTTAAGCCGACATTTTCTTTACAACGAATATATCAGCTTGAAACATAATATTACTTATGGAGAATTTTTTGGCTACAGCCGCTATTTTCTTTTATGAGAAAATTATTCTTTAAAGCGTTTTTTTTTTTATAATTTTTTTTTTTTTTTTTTTTTTTTTTTTATCTCTGAAATCTCAAGAACAAATAACTGACCTACCTTCTGGATGTTCTTAAAATAAACAGGACCTTCTAGACTAATGAAAAAGTCCAAGTTAGCCCAAAAAGCGTGGTACATTTTCTCACATTGACGCCCGTAAGACAACGGTACTTTGCGACTCTTTTGTTTGTTCACGCTGATATCTCAAGAACAAATAATGGACCCACCCTCTGGATCGTTCTAAATTAAGAAGACCTTCCTAGGCTAATTCATAAAGTCCAAGCAACCCAAAAGGCGGTAGTTTTCTCACAATGACGCCCGAAAGAATCGGACTTTAGCCGTTTTATATCTTTTTTTGAATCCATATATCTCAAGAACAAAGAATGACCCACCTTCTGGATATGTTCTAGATAAGAGACCTTCTAAGGCTAATGCATAAATACAAGCTAACCTGAAAAGGCAGATAGTTTTCTCACAATGACGCCCAAAAGACATCGGTACTTTTGACTTTTTTTTTTTTTGTTTTTTTTGAACTCATATATCTCAAGAACAAAGAATGACCCACCTTCTGGATGTTCTTAAATGAAGAGGACCTTCTAGCTATTGATAGAATACAAGTTGAAGCCGAAAAGCTGGTAGTTTTCTCACAATGACGCCCGTAAAGACATCGGTACTTTAAAGCTCTTTTTTTTTTTTTTTTTTTTTTTGAATCTCATAATCTCAAGAACAAATAATGACCCACCTTCTGGATGTTCTTAAAATGAAAGGACCTTCTAAGCTAATGATAAAGTCCAAGTTAAGCCCGAAAAGCTTGGTACGTTTTCTCACAATGACGCCCGAAAGACATCGGCACTTTAAAGCTCTTTTTTTATTATTTTTTTTATTTTTATCTCTGAAATCTCAAGAACAAATAACTGACCCACCTTCTGATGTTCTTAAAATAAACAGGACCTTCTAGCTAATGATAAAGTCCAAGTAACCCAAAAAGCTTGGTACGTTTTCTCACAATGACGCCCGAAAGACATCGGCACTTAAAGCTCTTTTTTTATTATTTTTTTTTATTTTTATCTCTGAAATCTCAAGAACAAATAACTGACCCACCTTCTAGATGTTCTTAAAATAAACAGGACCTTCTAAGCTAATGATAAAGTCCAAGTAATCCCAAAAAGCTTGGTACGTTTTCTCACAATAAACGCCCGAAAGACATCGGCACTTAAAGCTCTTTTTTTATTATTTTTTTTATTTTTATCTCTAAATCTCAAGAACAAATAACTGACCCACCTTCTAGATGTTCTTAAAATAAACAGGACCTTCTAAGCTAATGATAAAGTCCAAGTAATCCCAAAAAGCTTGGTACGTTTTCTCACAATGAAGCCCGAAAGACATCGGCACTTAAAGCTCTTTTTTTTATTATTATTTTTTTATTTTTATCTCTGAAATCTCAAGAACAAATAACTGACCCACCTTCTAGATGTTCTTAAAATAAACAGGACCTTCTAAGCTAATGATAAAGTCCAAGTAATCCCAAAAAGCTTGGTACGTTTTCTCACAATGAAGCCCGAAAGACATCGGCACTTAAAGCTCTTTTTTTTATTATTATTTTTTTATTTTTATCTCTAAAATCTCAAGAACAAATAACTGACCCACCTTCTAGATGTTCTTAAAATAAACAGGACCTTCTAAGCTAATGATAAAGTCCAAGTAATCCCAAAAAGCTTGGTACGTTTTCTCACAATGACGCCCGAAAGTCATCGGCACTTAAAGCTCTTTTTTTTATTATTATTTTTTTATTTTTATCTCTAAAATCTCAAGAACAAATAACTGACCCACCTTCTAGATGTTCTTAAAATAAACAGGACCTTCTAAGCTAATGATAAAGTCCAAGTAATCCCAAAAAGCTTGGTACGTTTTCTCACAATGACGCCCGAAAGTCATCGGCACTTAAAGCTCTTTTTTTTATTATTATTTTTTTATTTTTATCTCTGAAATCTCAAGAACAAATAACTGACCCACCTTCTAGATGTTCTTAAAATAAACAGGACCTTCTAAGCTAATGATAAAGTCCAAGTAATCCCAAAAAGCTTGGTACGTTTTCTCACAATGACGCCCGAAAGTCATCGGCACTTAAAGCTCTTTTTTTTATTATTATTTTTTTATTTTTATCTCTGAAATCTCAAGAACAAATAACTGACCCACCTTCTAGATGTTCTTAAAATAAACAGGACCTTCTAAGCTAATGATAAAGTCCAAGTAATCCCAAAAAGCTTGGTACGTTTTCTCACAATGACGCCCGAAAGTCATCGGCACTTAAAGCTCTTTTTTTTATTATTATTTTTTATTTTTATCTCTGAAATCTCAAGAACAAATAACTGACCCACCTTCTAGATGTTCTTAAAATAAACAGGACCTTCTAAGCTAATGATAAAGTCCAAGTAATCCCAAAAAGCTTGGTACGTTTTCTCACAATGACGCCCGAAAGACATCGGCACATTGGGCTCTTTTTTTTTTTTTTTTTTTTATCTCATATATCTCAAGAACAAAGAAAGAACAAAGAAATGACCCACCTTCTGGATGTTTTTTAAATGAAGAGGACCTTCTAAGCTAATGATAAAGTCCAAGTAATCCCAAAAAGCTTGGTACGTTTTCTCACAATGACGCCCGAAAGACATCGGCACTTAAGCCGATATTTTCTTTACAACGAATATATCAGCTTGAAACATAATATTTTTTATGGGGAATTTATTGGCTACAGCCGACATTTTCTTTTATGAGAAAATTATTCTTTAAGCCAATTTTTTCTTTACAACGAGAATATTAGCTATAGACATAATATTAATTATTCATAATATCCTCGCTTTAAGGGATTATACCCTTACCTTAGACCCCCCCCCCCCCCCCCCCCGGTTAACCGGTGCCACCATACAATTTGTTTGTTCTTCTTAATACTTTTAACATGCAATTTGCAATGTTGGGTGAGTCCCAGTAGAATGAGTAAGATGAACGAGTTTTATTGCTATGCTGCTTCTCACTTAAAATAAAAATCTCGTCGAAAATAGCTATTTCCGAAAATTTTCAACAATTCACCACAGGTAGCCGGGCAAATAGTTATTAGATCGGATTGCACTGCACGAAAATCTTCCTTGGGATTTGAGAATTTATGTAGTATAGAGCGTTTTGTTGGGTAAGATTGGGTACACATACAAAAAATACCTTTTTTTCCGGCAGAATGAAGAAAAATTAACCTGCATTTCAGACTTAATGCACCTAGGCAAAGTGACGGCCAATTGCAGCGAAATGAAAATGTGTTGGGTTGAAATTGAAGTACTTTACCTTTAGTTTTCCGCCTCATTTTTCAAAATTGATCTGCAAACAAACAGCCGGCCACAGTTCTACAAAAATAAACACTGGACCGCATCGCTGCGTTGACTTGGGAAAAAGTATCATGAATCAAAGGTTAGATAATTCGTCAGTACGCTATCTACGATGAAATAACTTACCTGTTGTGTATATTACATAATTTCACACCTAATGAAGAGTCGAAAACGTGCGATAACTTTTCAGGTAACAACTCTTTCTGTTTTCACGCGAATTTCAAGTTTCGAGTTTTGGCCAGCTTTCCGGGTCAAATATTCCATAGTGGTCTCTGCACAACCGATTATCTTGGGCGAATTTTCAATTTCCATTCCTTCAAATCATAACAAAACCTGCCTTAGACTTGAAGTGAGGATTTTAAGGGTCGCATTTTAACACGTTCCTCGACACATTTTCTCGAAGCTACCTCGACTTGGAAACTGCTATTTGAAATACATGGAAGACGGAAAGAGGACACTAAGGTCCTTTGCCCCGAGCTCGGTCACAAAGAGGTTGAGTCAAAATCGACGTTTTTGGCCCCCCCTTGAAAACGGCTCAAATTTTGCTCATTGATTTAGCACCACTAGGAGCACATTTTCCCAAATTTTCAAGCTCCTCCGACAATTTGGGAAGGAGTTGGAGGGGGACGAAGGGGGGGAAATGGGCATACATTGGAAGTGAACCAAAAACAGTATATCTTCCGAACGAAAAGAGATATGAAGGAGCGGTTTTCACTGATTAACGCCAAAACATAAGTTCTTTTAGATCTCATGGTTGAAAACGCTCGAAATTTAATTTTTACTTGCGACGTTGCCATTTTTATCGTTTTTTCGGGTCAAAAATTACGATAAAAAAATTACAAAATCTGCATTTTCTAAAAAACCCATTCGACGATTTTGATTAAAAACTAGTATGTTATTCTCCTTTGAATTTTGCGTAAAATCGTCCAAACCGGATCCGGGGGAAACAGTTAGTATCCAAGATACAGGGTGTCAAACTGACACACCTCTAATTCGGGAGGGTTCTTATTTCTCTCACAACTTCTGAACTACTCAACATTTTTGAATGCGGTTTGCGCTGAAATGCGTCAAAAAGTTAGAACATTCAAGTTTTGGGCGCGCAATGGCTCGGGTTTCAATTAGCATTCACAGTGTTGCCATTTTTATCGTTTTTCGAGTCAGAAATCACGATGAAAAAATTACAAAATCTGCATTTTCTGAGAAACCCATTCGACAATTTTGATTAAAAACTAGTATGTGATTCTCGTTTGAATTCCGCGTAAAATAGTTCAAACCGGACCCGGGGGAGACCGTTTGTATCCAAGATACAGGGTGTCAAACTGACACACCTCTAATTCGGGTGGGTTCTTATTTCCATCACAACTTCTGAACTACTCAAGATTTTTGAATGCGGTTTGCGCTGAAATGCATCAAAAAGTTAGAACATTTAGGTTTTGGGTGCCGAACGGTTCAGGTTTCAATTAGAATTAGCAGTGTTGCCATTTTTATCGTTTTTTCTAGTCAGAAATTACGATAAAAAATTACAAAATCTGCATTTTCTGAAAAACCCATTCGACAATTATGAATAAAAACTAATATGTTTTATTTTCCTTTGAATTTTGCGTAAAATAATTCAAACCGGACTCGGGGGAAACCGTTTGTATCCAAGATACAGGGTGTCACAGTGACACACCTCTAATTCAGGAGGGTTCTTATTTCTCTCACAACTTCTGAACTACTCAAGATTTTTGAATGCGGTTTGCACTGAAATGCGTCAAAAAGTTAGAATATTCATGTTTTGGGCGCGCAATGGCTCGGGTTTCAATTAGCATTCACAGTGTTGCCATTTTTATCGTTTTTCGAGTCAGAAATCACGATAAAAAAATTACAAAATCTGCATTTTCTGAAAAACCCATTCGACAATTTTAAATAAAAACTAATATATGTTATTCTCCTTTGAATTCCGCGTAAAATAATTCAAACCGGACCCGGGGGAAACCGTTTGTATCCAAGATACAGGGTGTCAAAGTGACACACCTATAATTCGGGAGGGTTCTTATTTCTGTCACAACTTCTGAACTACTCAAGATTTTTGAATGCGGTTGGCGCTGAAAAGTGAGAACATTCAAGTTTTGGGGTGCGCAATGGCTCAGGTTTCAATAACAATTAACAGAGCTGGCATTTTTATTATTCTTTCTGGTCAGAAATTAAGACAAAAAACATTTAAAAAATGCATTTTCCAAAAAAGCCATACAATCATTTGCATAGGAAAACTGACCTTTGTTACTGGTCCCTGGAGTTTCTTCATCAGATACATCGTCACGTATCCTCTGACCTTGGCTTCAGCAGAGGAAACTGGTGGTCCAACAAGTCTGATATTCTCACGGAATGCATTTTTTAAACGTTTTTGTCTTCATTTTTGACCAGAAAAATGATAAACATGGCAACACTGCTATTTGTTATTGAAACCCGAGCCATTGCGCGCCTAAAACTTGAATGTTCTAACTTTTTGACGCATTTCAGCGCAAACCGCTTTCAAAAATCTTGAGTAGTTCAGAAGTTGTGAGTGAAATAAGAACCCTCCCGAATTAGAGGTGTGTCAGTTTGACACCCTGTATCTTGGGTACAAACGGTTTCCCCGAGTCCGGTTTGAATTATTTTACGCAAAATTCAAAGGAGAATAACATGCTATTTTTCAATCAAAATGGTTTTTTTTTTTTTAAAAATGCAGATTTTGTAATTTTTTATCGTAATTTCTGACTAGAAAAAACGATAAAAATGGCAACACTGCTAATTCTAATTGAAACCTGAACCGTTCGGCACCCAAAACCTAAATGTTCTAACTTTTTGATGCATTTCAGCGCAAACCGCATTCAAAAATCTTGAGTAGTTCAGAAGTTGTGATGGAAATAAGAACCCACCCGAATTAGAGGTGTGTCAGTTTGACACCCTGTATCTTGGATACAAACGGTCTCCCCCGGGTCCGGTTTGAATTATTTTACGCGGAATTCAAACGAGAATCACATACTAGTTTTTAATCAAAATTGTCGAATGGGTTTCTCAGAAAATGCAGATTTTGTAATTTTTTCATCGTGATTTCTGACTCGAAAAACGATAAAAATGGCAACACTGTGAATGCTAATTGAAACCCGAGCCATTGCGCGCCCAAAACTTGAATGTTCTAACTTTTTGACGCATTTCAGCGCAAACCGCATTCAAAATGTTGAGTAGTTCAGAAGTTGTGAGAGAAATAAGAACCCTCCCGAATTAGAGGTGTGTCAGTTTGACACCCTGTATCTTGGATACTAACTGTTTCCCCCGGATCCGGTTTGGACGATTTTACGCAAAATTCAAAGGAGAATAACATACTAGTTTTTAATCAAAATCGTCGAATGGGTTTTTTAGAAAATGCAGATTTTGTAATTTTTTTATCGTAATTTTTGACCCGAAAAAACGATAAAAATGGCAACGTCGCAAGTAAAAATTAAATTTCGAGCGTTTTCAACCATGAGATCTAAAAGAACTTATGTTTTGGCGTTAATCAGTGAAAACCGCTCCTTCATATCTCTTTTCGTTCGGAAGATATACTGTTTTTGGTTCACTTCCAATGTATGCCCATTTCCCCCCCTTCGTCCCCCTCCAACTCCTTCCCAAATTGTCGGAGGAGCTTGAAAATTTGGGAAAATGTGCTCCTAGTGGTGCTAAATCAATGAGCAAAATTTGAGCCGTTTTCAAGGGGGGGCCAAAAACGTCGATTTTGACTCAACCTCTTTGTTGTTACAAAAAGTTCTCGGTAGTAGGAGTCCCATAAAATCCCCAATAAAAAGAAGCTCCTTTTGATTATGAATAGTGCATATTTTCCATTTTGGATACCTTTGGCCGCTTTAGGCACTCGATGAAAAACACCAATTTAATCACAAACAGAGTCCAATCGATGAGCAACTTGCGGACTTAATATCCTCACCAGCTTCTTGCGTTAACCCGTGTTGAAGGCGCCGAGAATTCGTTTCGTTCTAGCACGGCATATCAAGGGCGATTGCCGCTCGTCGTCTATCTAAGAGAGCCTTCAAAACCTTCAGTTATGCTTCACTGCGCAACATGCTTTGTACTTCAGATTGCTCATATTGCTCCTACCTCTGACCGCAGCCGCAATGATCAAATGCAGTAGCCGCCCGTGAGATTTGGCAACCATGCATTTTTCCCACTTAAACTTAGGTAAAAAATCGATTCAAGCGGAGGCTGGCAGCCTCCTCGAGTTTCGATTGTTTTCCATGTATTTAAATGGGATAAAAACACTGTTGCCAAATCGCACGAGCCGCCACTGATCAAATGATTTAACCCTTTCGCGCACAAACTATAAAAAAAGTGTCACTCTGTAATTTGAAACCTACATCATTCAATGGAACGAACTTTCCTCACATGATTTCGTATGCGAGCATTAATTTATTTCGAGGTTCCGTGAGGCTCCGTGTAAAATGTCATCCCTTGTCTGGGACACTGTGAGCGAAAGGGTTAAAGCAGAAAGTAAATCATAAGAATGGGGAAAAAATGAAAATGCAAAGCACAGTCGTGCTGGGGGGGGGGGGGGGGGTAAATAAATTACATGCTTCCTGACGAGAGCTAGCGAATATCTTTTTCCATCAATGAACTCTGACGAGACTGACTGGTTCAACATTTATAGCCTATATACCTAGGTCGTTGTACGCTATCTGGGTAAGGATTGTTATCAAACTCGGTATAGTATTCATGCAGTTAGTAGTTCTCGTAGATAAAATCTACCTTAAAGCGTTCAAATCTGCTCAAGTAGCGTGAAATTCCGAGTTTAACCACTAAGCCTTAGTCGAAAATAGTATTTCTGGCTCCATATTTTATCTGCAGCGCTCGCCCTTTAAACTACACCATCAATAAAGTACAACATTAATATAACCCCCCCCCCCCCGTTCGTTTCAATGCAATCGGAAGCGCATACACTCCCTCACTCTGAAAATTTGGATCTATTCTGAAAAGGGCTGAACTCTAATACATATTTTATGGGAGATAAATTAACCTCTTCCTGCCAATGCGATTAAAATTTTTGAAATGCGGTTTGCTAGAAGCGATGGGGAAAAGAATTGTTTCATTTCTTCATTCAGGGAATTTCAAATCCTCTGCTCCCTAAGGTTTTCTCAATCGAAAACGCATAAAAAACGGTAAAATTGGATTTTAAAATGGTTTTAATTAAAACAGTGCAATCAATAAATTTCAATTCTCTTAAATCTCCTATAAATTTTTCCGACAGTTCCCTCAAGCTGAAAGAAAATCCTCATAATTTTCGGTCCAAAGACGGATTCAGCAATCTGACAACTGTGAACTATTTCCATTTGAATGCATGAAAAACAATCGATCAGTAAAGGTGCCATGGCCCAAGAATCGATTGTTTTTCATACCTTCAAACGGGAAGAAAGAATGTATGGTGGCCAAATTGCTGGATCCTCCCAATCCTCCCATATTTCAGAACAAATTTGGCCCACCGCACTTTGGTATGAGATCGACTTAAATTGGCCAAAAATCGATGAGAAAAAAGTCAAGATTAATCATCGTTTTCCACCTTTTAAGCTTAATTTAAAACTTTCCAGCAACACGTATTCGTTTAAATGACTTGTTTAAAGCGTTTCCTGTAATTAAAATTGGCATTGAAAGTTTAAAAAAACAAGAAATTGACGAGAAATTTATATTCTGACTTTTGCCACTCTTTGACGATCTCAGACCATATTGCACCGGATCGATTAATCAATTTTATTTCAAATGGAAAGGGCTTACGTTAGGAAAATCATAGCTACCGACACCGCGCTTTTGCAATGAGTCTGTTGGAAACTTTTACTACAGCGCTATAGAGTGTTATAAGTCCCATCTCATCTCAAAGTGTGACAGCATGGGCGATCTGAATTTGGTTTGCTTCACTCACTTTTTTAACCTTACATCAAAAATTGTAATTAATCCAGGGGAAATCGGTTTTAAACGAAAGATGCAAGTGTTTAAGAGTGGTTATCTGGACACAGAATTTTAATAAAACTATCCAGGTGAGAACATTTTGCATATTTCTGTTATGTGTCAGTTTCTTTATATCGTGCAAATCCTTCCAGAGGAAACAGTTATACCGATTTCTGTCCAGATAGTCACTCAAAAATACTTGCACTCTCGTTTATAGCCGATTCAAATGTGTTTGTCACAATTTTTTTCAATGTAAAGGTTAAATAAGTGAGGCAAACAAACCGAGCCTGAGTGAAACACGTCCATCGAGGGCTCTATGTAATTTGGGCGACGGTCATTTTCTGCAAAGGCGGAAAAGGTCGCACTTGGCCGGGCGGTGCTGCGCGATGAGTTCCTCACTCAGGTATCGCGCTCAATCCCTGATTAAGTGGTCCCCAAAATTCGACCGAACCAGCCAATATAAGTTTATTGTTGAAAAAAAATTTTATCACCTTGAACTTTTGACCATCGATTACACTTATATCCTGAATCCCTGGCCCGCTCACTTTTGGGAAAAAACAAGAAAAAAAGGATTAAATCTTCTTGCAGATTTATCGTTATTGTGGGCCAAATTCGTTTTTTTGGAATTTTAGGGGAATTTAACGCCCTACGGGCGAATACGCGCGCTCCGCGCTGCGTTAACCTCCCGCTCGCTTCGCTCGCTCCCGCTCTTTTTTATAATCTAACTTATGGGGTTGTCTGCACTCGAAAAATGTTTTTTTTTTGGGGAAATGACGGTTTTTTTCCCGTTTTTGTTTGGTGGACCACAATCAGGATTAGTCGAAATCACATTAACAAAACCTCAAAATTGAACGGCCCCATTTATCGAACTACACCCCAAAATCGTCTATTCCTGTCCAATCCAAATAAAAGCGAATAAATCGATTAATAAAAAGGTTAGAAAAAATGTTCTGTAGATTTGGCTCCATCCGCTTTCACATTCTGGGGAACCCCTGACTTGAACTGGTCTACGCTGGGCGATAAACTCGGCACTTGCCCCGCGCACCTGAAAAAGGGTTGCGCTGACCCTTATTTTCCTCGCCAGAAACTGACCGTCGCCCAAATTACATGGATCCCCATCGAGAGATCTCGCACTGAAAAAAAAATAAGCTAAATTTAACTAATTTCAACTTAAAAGTATGGACACCACTGAAAACTGTTAGTTTGACTAATTGAATCAGTAAAATTAACTCCGTGCCGTCTTATTTAACATGGCACGGTGTTAATATTACTAATTCAAATAGTCAAACTAACAGTTTTAAGTGGTGTCCATACTTTTAAGTTGAAATTAGTTAAATTTAGCTTATTTTTTTTCAGTGCGGTCATGGCTGCCTCCGTCAAGTTTCAATCAGGGGCGCCATTTCAGATTTTCCTTGGGGAGGGGGGGGGGGCAAAGCTCACCAAAAATGACCTTTTTTTTTTTTTTGGCCATGCACCTTTAAAAAAGAAATTAATCCTCATATAGGGATAGTTGTTCGTTGAAAATTGATTTTTGGCCATTTTCGGCTATTTAAATTACCTTTTTTTTCTTCTTTTTCCCGGCTTATTCCTCTGCCGCTCTCTGACTTGATTTTTCGGCCACATTGGAAATCCTTGGGGGGCAATTGCCCCCCTCCCCCCCCCCAATGGCGCCCCTGGTTTCAATATTCCACAAATCCTTTCTATCGCCAGAGCTCGTTCTTAACGTCCACTGTGCGATGGTAAATTTCGGAACTATACTCTGTTCACGATAAGAAGGCGGGTGAGAATTCAGGTAGTAACGCACTATTTAGCAACAGTGCGGCTATACCGGCTACTCCAACCCTTCGCAAAGGCCGTTGTTCTTCCGACCTCTCTCTTGGCACGGAGGATTTCCAAGAACCGACAGACTCTAAAATTTACACCCGTCCAGTAAAAATTGCAAACTATATCAATAATACAAAAAAACGGACGAAATTTTCACCCTAAAGAACCAAACTCGGCGAAAATAGTCGAGTTTTAATATTAATGACTCTCAGAAATTCGTATTTTTCAGTCCGAACTAAATTCAGGATATTTCGTCTACTATCGAATTTATGAGTCATCAATATTCAAACTCGACTATTTTTGCCGACTTTTGGTCCTTTAGGGTGAAAATTCCGTCCGTCTTTTCGTATTTTTGACCGTTCGCAATTTTTACTGGACTTTTGTAAATTTTTGAGCCTGTCAGTTCTTGGAAATCCTCCGTGCCAAGAGAGAAGTCGGAAGAACAACGGCCACTGCGAAGGGTTGGAGTTGCCGGTATAGCCACACTGTTGCTAAATAGTGCATTAGTACCTGAATTCTCACCCGCCTTCTTATCCTGAACAGAGTATAAACGCTACGGGCTAGAATAATAATTACCATCGGACGCAAGGCAGGCGGGGCGAGTAAAAATCCGACAACAACCTGAATACTGACCAATATTCAAATCCGTGGCGCTCAGCGCCGCGCCGGTCGCGTCGCGTCGTGGTCGTGTGTGCGTGCAGATGAGTGTCGACTGAGCTGACTCTGCTGACTTCTTTCCTATCCGTAGCCCGCGGAGTCACAAACACAAACACACACACAGCTCACTTACACACACGTCCACTCACTCACCGTATACACATCCTCTCAGCTGATCGCCACTCTTCTCTCTCCAAATCCTTTACTTCCTCCTTCTCCGAACGCATTGTTCCTGTTTCTCCTTTCTTTTTTACCGCTAGCTCTATCTCTCTTCTTCTCCCCCCCCTCTCTCTCTCTCTCTCTCTCTCTCTCTCTTATGGACCGCGCGGACCCCGAAGAGTCGCCGCGCGCCGCCGCTGTCTGCGTTTCTCTTTCTGCTGGTGGCTGTCCTGTCCTGGTGCTTGGTGCTTGGTGCGCCGCGATGCTAACCGAACGGAACCGGTGCGCTACTCAGTGTCTTCTCGGTTGTCGCCGGTTGTAGATCGAGCGCGCGCGAACCCGGATTCTCTATCGTAACCACCGAGTTCAGTCCACGTGCTTTTTACCTCTCCCGGTCATCGCAAGTGCGCGAAATCGAGGAATCGATTGATATCGATTCAAAAGTGGAGATAGTGTAAAGTGTTTTTGTTTGTTCATCAGACTGAATTATAAAGGATAATTGTGTGTCATCTTCTGTTATAATCATTTTCCTCCGATTTTTTGTATAAGTGTGTTTGTTTGTTTGCATATTAAAGTTTTATCTGAAACTATCGTGGTTTTCAGTGACAGAACTAGCCAGAAGGATCCTTAAAATCAAGTTGTTTTTCGAGTTTTCAGACATCGAGTTTCA